>OW679203.1:20735224-20895165 GCA_940337035.1 Agriotes lineatus | reverse complement strand
CATCTTCTGCTTATCTCGCCTTACATTACCAGGACGAAGACGTTATACTGTTTAGAGTAACAAATCACATTTATAAACTGTTCACGTTTCCAGACTTGAATTGTCTTTACTAATTGCCTTAATTTAGAGGTAGGAGGTGGTGTGAAAATCTGCTTTATTTTCGACGATGTGATGTATTTTGGCTACATTTCTCTTAGGGTTGCAGTGAAAAGAAACTATTAAGAAGTTGACAACTGATCGTTTTTCTACTTCTTGTGGTATTTTATTCGTGAAAGAACGTTGGTTATCATTTGGTATCATGGCTTTATTATCAGAAGATGTCAACAAAGAATTCGTCGACAACTTAAACCAATCCTTTAGGTTTTGGTGCCAAGATGTTCTTCTCTTCTCCGATTAGGATGAAGATATTGTACACATGACTGAAGTATTCACGTTTCCAGACTTGAATTGTCTTCACTAATTGCCCTAATTTAGAGACGAAAGATGGTGTGAGGATCTGTATTATCTACGATGGTGTGATGTATTTTTCTACGTTTTTCTTAGGGTTGCGCTCTTCTTCTTCTTGTCGTAGTTTGTTCGTGAAAGAACATTGGTGATTATCTGATTATTATGATTTTGTTATCAGAAGCTCTAAACAAAGATTTTGTCGACATCTTACACCAATTGTTTATGTTCGAGGGCAAAGATACTATTCTCTGAATTTTTAACAGTGGTCTATTATGAGATCTTGTTCTCCGATTTGAACCTCTTCCTCTGGTTATTTCACCTTACATTACCATGGCGAACGCGTTATACCGTTTGGAGTAACATGTCAGATGACTGAACTATTCACGTTTCCAGACTTGAATTCTCTTCACTAATTGCCCTAATTTAGAGATAAGGGATGGTGTGAAGGACGGTGATGTGATGTATTTGTTCTGCACTTCTCTGAGTGTTGCACCGAAGAGAAAGTATTAAGAAGTTTATAACTGATCACTCTTCTTCTTCTTGTAGTGCTTTGCTCGTGAAAAAACGTGGTTACTCTATATCAGAAGCTTTCAACAAAGATTCTGTCGACATCTTAAACCAATCCGTTAGGTTTCGAAACCAATATGTTTTCTCTGATTTGTGTTCCATTTTCTGGTTATCCCTAGAAGGAAGACACTATACAGTTTGGAGTAACATATCACATGACTGGACTATTCACGTTTCCAGACTTGACCTGTATTCACTAATTGCGCTAATTTAGAGATAAGGGATGGTGTGACCTATTTTTTCTACGATTTCCTTAGGGTTGCAGTGAAGAGAAACTATTACGAAGTTTACATCTGATCGCTCTTCTTCTTATCGTGCATTGTTTGTGAAAGAACGTTGGCTTTATTATCAGAAACCCTCAACACAGATTTTGTCGACATCTTAATTCAATATTTTAGGTTTCGGAGCCAAGATGCTCTTCTCCGACTTGGGCTTCATCTGCTGCTTATCCCGCCTTACATTACCAGGACGGAGACGTTGTACCGTTTAGAGTAACAAATCACATTTATAAACTATGCACTTTTCCAGATTTGAATTGTCTTCAGTATTTGCTCTAATTTAGAGCTAGAAGATGGTATGAGGAGCTACACCACTTATAGTGATGTAATGTATATTTTCTACGTTTCCCTTGGGATTATGATGAAGAGAAAGTACAAACTTTGTTAAAGAAGTTTACAACTGGTTGTTCTTTCTCTTCTCTCTCTTTCTCATTAAAGGACGTTGCTATCTTACTGGCTATCGTGATTTTATTAGCAGAAGCTTTAAAGAAACCCATACCCAGGTGGAGGACTAAATTATTTAAGTTTTCAGACTTTTATGGCCCTTTTTGCCTTTATTTAGAGATGGGAGATGGTATAAGACGCTAATCTTTCTAAGAAAACCTTAGTTTTTCTTGTAGTTAAGGTAAAGAGAAAATGCAAACTATTTTAAGAAGTTTTTTAAAACATATTTGTCACTTACTTTGTCAGCTGGAGTTTTTGGAATATCAATATAGTGTCGACTGCTTATTTCTAATTGTTGATATTAGCACCGTTGATATTGATACCGCTCTTGATATTATTCGGTGCTTCTTTGAAGATGAATTTGGAGTAGAGATGAAAACGCAAGGATGGCATAATACATTCTTGTTTTATTCGGTGACAGAGATCTGCATCTTCAAGGGGTTGGCTAACCTTGATCAACGGCTACTGCGTTTTTCAATTATTATATCGTGCCTCACTCTATCTAATGCTTTTTAGAAATCAGCGAAGTACATAGAAACTGAATAATTAAAATCCCTACATCTTCGAACCAAGACCTGAATGCTACATAGTGACGTTCTCGTTCACAGATTGTTAGAGAACCCAAATTGTGTCTTATAGAGATGATCGAAAAGATAAATAAAAATATTCTGCAAAACGCAGTATCCACTGGAACTCTTCTTGTGTGTGTTGTGTAGTTGTCTGCTAAAAGTGGGATAAGAACTTTCACCATCTATCGTATTTTTCTACGTTGCTATGAAGGTTGTGGTTAAGCGAAATGCAGTGCTTGTTGGGATGTTATGTAGTAACCAGATTACAATTAATTGTAGAAATTATACAATCTGCGGTCTATGTTATATGTTAGTTGGTATACCACAATATTCTTTAAAATGTAGTGTCGATTGTGTTTTATATTCAAACATGGAACCTATACTTCTGTAGTGCATTAATTTCAATAGATTTTAGCAGATTCTGCAGCTCATTTTGTGTGTTTCATATTGGTTTTTTGGTGGAGATGAGATGATATTGGTTTAAAATCGGCATCAGTGTTATAATGGTTGACAAAAACGTTGTGAAATTGTTAGTGAACCACTAACTACATCGTTAAACAGATTTTTTTAATCACTTGGGCGATTTTCCCTTACATCGAAACATTTTTACATCGTTGAAAACGTCTAAATACATAATTAAAACAATGTTTCCAAATAAAGGCAGCATAGGAAAAATTAAATTTTCAGTGTTTTTCGCATAGGCAATAAACGAAATTCCCATATAATCCAAGAATAGGCCTATGTTAATCTGTGGTGCACACTGGTGTTAAGTAGATAAATTAAACATTTATGATATGAAATAAGTCATATTCTTCACTACTTTGGCGTGTTGAATTAAGTTTTCAACACGATGGTGTTTAACATATGCAATACAGAATAATAAAATTCGCGGAGTCGTTCACCTGTTATAAATTGAAAATTGGACAATTGAAGCCGGCCCTGTCGCGGTATGAAAGCCGTTCCGACAGAACCGAGTTAGACATGGGAACTACCTGTATGAGCGTTCAAGTTCACGGCACTATTGACTCAATGACATAATGGAGTTGCCAGACGTGATTCACTAAGCTAAATGAGCTTTCTCACCTTTGCGAAACTTCTCGAGTGGCGGAAATACGTTTATTTCGCTGCAAGTGCAGAGGTTGCACGTTTCGCGAGCGGTTAACGAGGGTCTGAGAATTGTACTTTTTAGGTTTATTCCGCTTATGACTTCTAGCAACCCATTATTAGACCACTCACACAAAAATCGTCTGGCGGACTTGTTTTCTAGCCTCACAATAAAATCGGAACTTTGTCGGAGAGTCCAGTAAACAGCCGCTTAATTGATAATAAAATAAACCTGAGATGCAGCTTCGGCTAACCCAATTAGAAAAAGTGGAATTTGTTCTTGGTATTTCGGCTTCTGACCCATGGTTGGACGTGCAGGGTATTTCACAGTGGATCTAACCGAAAAATGTGTTTCAGTAACTGTTTTTCATTAATTAGTTATTAAAAAAATGAACTAAGGTTTAAAGCAATAGAAATATCTTCTATTTTAAAATTGTCTATAAAGAAATAACTGTTGCTTGCTTGGTCATAATGGACAACAATATATTTTTTTATCTTTTAGTTACTCTTATTGTGCATTGTCAAGAATATGGAGAAAAATACTGTCTAACCTATTAATAAATACCAAAAATATCAAAGCTCTGTGAAAGAAACAAGAACGATCGAGTTTTCTAGTTTACCATCAACAATACGACCTATTGATCATTGTGCTGATTTTCCCACCTAAAACTTTAGAAAAACAGTCACATGTCGAAAGTTTGAAATTCGTCATAGCAGAGCAGATCACATGACACATCTAATGATTTAGTCACTATTGTACTTAAGTAATAGGAAAAATAAGTTACTTCCATCAAAATTGAAAGGCATTTACTGAATAACTACATACCTTTGGGTTTGATATATCAAAAACGACAATCAATAAAATCGATCGCTGTCCTTTGCAAGCAAGAATTTTTAAAGGTCTAACAATTTGCAAGATTGATATCAATCACTGCAAAATTTTGGGACGTTAGAGGTTGAGGGAATTTACCATCTCGACTGACCATTCGCAGATGGATTAGAAAATAGTTATAATACAGCTTTGTTCACAACAAAAAAGAAACGGGTCGTGAAAGATATGTAAGAAATGAAGAGAATATTAAACGAGTGAGAATTGTTCCGACACAAATGCTAGAAAAAATCGCGAGAAACCATTGCACAGTCCGAAGGTGTTTTTTATGTGTCTTTCGATCAATAGGAATTATCGTGAATTCGTTTTTTGAACTGTCGATCAGTAAGGGTCAATTCAGAGCGTTATGTAGAGATATTGACAAATTCTCTTTGACCACAGCTACATCGGCGAAGAATCGAAAATGAGCATACCGTCTGCACATCTTTAGAAAATCTGCTCGACGTGTTCCCTGTACGTTTGATTTCCCTACGTTGTAACAACATAGGCGAACTAAAAGAGCTGCGTTCATGAAGAAATTGAAGCTATCCCCGAGAAAATTATGTGTGAAGTTCTAGTAATGTTTATAGAAAAGTTTGTGGTAAGAATGAAAAGTATATTCTGTTTTATTCAAAAGATGTGGCGCTTTCGTTACTCTGCCGACGTGTGGGATATATCATAAAATAATTTACTAAAATTCAGCGTTCCTTTTTCAATACAAAATCATCCTACAGGTCTTCTTCCCACGAGTTTTCAGTTTTATCACTTCGACTAGATATAGAAATAGTAATGGCCAGTACGAATTCGAAGAAAAAAGATCAAAAGCGATGGAAACTATGTGATTACAGTTTCCACCATCATCACCATTACTGTATTGCTTATTTTAGTGGGCCATAATGGTTTTATGTTGTTTTCACGACGGTCGCCAAGGGTCTCACCATGTTGTACGGGCCTTCTTACAAATATTATTTTGTAGAGTTTTTAATTTCATTATGGCGACTAGATAGAGAAGGAGCAATCTCCAGTAGAAATTGGAAAAACAGTTGGACAAATCGAGAAGAATGGTAATTACGCAATTAGAGTTTCTATCATCATCGCCAATATTGGACCATGAAGGTTTTACCCTGTTCTTGGGACTGTCGCCAACAGTCTCGCCATCATGTACAGATCTTTTGCTATGCAGTGTTCCTATCATTAAGGCGAGTAGACGTAGAAGAAGCAATGACCAGCAGAAATTCGAAAGAAAATGATTAATAAGACAGAAATGGATGGAAACTAGGTGATTAGAGTTTCCACCACCACAATAATAATAATAATCATCATCATCACCGTAGTCCTTGTGTAATCTGATCAGAGCAGTTGTATGTTGTTGTTGCAATGTTGATCGGTAACTATTTCTCTATCTCCTATAGGCTTTCTTACTGGTCTTCTCTTTCATTATGCCGAGTAGATACAGAGAGAGAGAGAGAGAGAGAGAGAAAGCTATTGCCAACAGAAATTTGAAGGAAAGAGATTGGGGACATCGAAAATGATGGAAACTAGGTGATCTCAATTTCCACCACCATGACCTTTAGCATAGCGCTTGCTTTATCTGATCATAACGGTTTTACGTTGTTCTTGCTAGAGTGTCCAACGATCTCGTAATATTTTACGAGTTTTTGCAGGTCTGCTGTCATGGAGTTTTTATTTCATTATAACAAGTAGATGTAGAAGGAGAAATGGCCAGTAGAAAATTTGAAAGAAGAAGATTAGGGAAAGCGAATAGAGATGGAAACTAGGTAATGCCAGTTTCCACTATCATGATTTTTAGCGTAGTGTTCGTTTTATCTGTGCATGTCTTACCATCATTTATGGGCTTGTTTACAGGTCTTCTTACATGATGAGAAATTTGAAGAAAGATGGTTGGAGAAATGAAAAGGAATGGAAACTACATAGTTATAATTCCCGCCATCATCGCCATTATAGTAACGCTTGTTTCCCGGACCATGGCGGCTTTACGTGCGATGATCGCCAACGGTCTCGGCATCTTTTACAAGTCTTCCTCTATGCAGTTTACCTTCCCTTGGGGCGAGTACATCTAGAAGGGTCAATGACCAGTAGAAATTCGAAGAAAGACGATTGATGTGATAGAAAGGGATGGAAACTAGGCGATTAAGGTTTCCATAATCATCATCATTGTCGTAGCGCTTATGTTATCTTATCAGAGCGGTTGTATGTTGTTTCTGCAACTGTCTCACTTCCTTTTATTGGGTTTCTTACAAATATTATCTTTCATTATGGCGAGTATATGTAGAAAGAGCTGTAGCCAGTAAAAATTTAAAGGAAAAAATATGGATAAATCGAAAAAATGATGGTAACTATGCGATTGCAGTTTCCACCACAATCATATTTAGCGTAGCGTTTTTGTAATGTTAATCACAAACTGTCTCACCATCTTTTATGAACTTTCCTTACAAGTCTTTTCTCGTGAATCTTAGCGAGTAGATGTAGAAGGAGCAATGGACCGTAGATATTTGAAGGAAGGCGGTTAAAGACACAGAAAGGGATGAAAAAACTAGGTATTATCCACAATCGTCATCATAATCGTAGCACTTGTTTTATCTGACCATAGTGGTTTTAAGTTGCTCTTGCGACGTTAATCGCCAACGGTCTTACAATCTTTCTTAGTGTTCTCCATTTTATCATGGCGCGTAGATGTAGATGGAGCAAGGAATGGTAGATATGTAGCGAAAGAAGATTAGAGTGATTGAAAGGGTTGAAAATTAGATGATTGCATATTCGATCAACATTATCGCAATCATAGAGCTTATTTATCTGACCATGGCGGTTTTATATTGTTCTGGCGGCGTTAATCACCATCGGTCTCATCATCCTTTATGGGCCTTCTTACAAGTTTTTTCCGTAGAGATTTCCGTTGTATTTTGCCGCCAAATGTAGAACGAGCAAAGGACGGTAGACATGTGAAGAAAAATACGATTTAAATGATAGAAGAAGATGGAAATTGGGTAATTAAGGTTTCCACCACTATCATCGTAATCGTAGCGCTCGTTTTAATCTGACCATGGCGATTTTATGGTTGTTCTTGCTACGTTAATCGCTAACGGTCTCACTATATTCACGGGCCTCCCTACAGGTCTTCTGCCGTGAACTTTTGCTTTTATTATGGCGAGTAGATGTTGTAGGAAAAATGGCCAGTAGTAATTCGAAGGAAGTAGATTAGGGAAAGCGAAAAGAATGAAAAATAAGTAATCACAGTTTCCACCATCACGATCTTCAGTGTAGCGCTTGTTTTATCTGAGCATGATGGTCTTACGTTGTTGTTGCGACTGTCTCGCTATCATTTGTGGACTTTTCTAGAAATTGTCTTCCGTGGTGTTTTTTCATTCTTCATGGCGAATAGATGTAGAACGAGCAATATACAGTAGAAATAGGTAATTACAGTATCCACCGTCATTACCATAATCCCGCCGTTTGTTTTATATGACCATGGCGGCTTTACGTTGTTCTTATGACATTAATCGTCAATAGTTATGTGTTCTTGTATGTGCCTTCTTATCAGTCTTATTCCGTAAAGTTTTCCATTTTATCATGACAGGTAGATGTAGAAAAAGCAAGAGACTGTGTAGAAGTTCGAAGAAAAACTATTGAAATGAAAGTAATGGAAACTAGGTGATTACAGTTTCCATCGCTATCATCTCCATCGTAACGCTCGTTTTATTCTGCTATTCTTGCTAAGTTACTCGCCAACGGTCTCGCCTTCCTTTAAGGACATTGCGACAAGTCTTCTGTAGAGTTTTCTGTTTTATCATGGAGCGTACATGTCAAAGGCACAACGGACAGTAGAAATACAAAGGAAGACGATCGAAAAGATAGAAATGGATGGAAACTAGGTAACTACAGTTTTCACTGTCATGATCGTAATCGTAGCGCTTCTTTTATCTGACCAGGAGTTGCAAAATAGGAAGAGGAAAGGGGGATACCGATTAAATAAGAATTACTTAAACCACATACACAACCCATATGCCAAAGACTTTTAATACTGTTAAGTTAAAGCAGACGTGCAGGCAACCCAACATACGCAATAATGATTACAATTCTCAGAAATATTGTAATAACGATCGAAAATATGAAAAAATATTTCATTGCATCAAATTTGCTATAGTCATCATTTTATGTGTTTAAAATACGATTCGCTAACTTTTTATTAAAAATTGGATTCCAACTATTCGCAATTGGTTTGCTAACAAAATTTTGAATGCGTACCATGCACTGTTTTCCAATTAGGCAATTCACAACCAAGTCTTCCACAGATCAATAAGTTTGTGACGTATTGACTGGTGGCTCGAACAATTGCAAAGCCATTAGCGAGCGTAATACTGAGGTAACAACTCCTTAGCATGTAACATATTAAAATTTATATTTAGAACGCCCTGTTATCCAGCTAACTTGCAGCTAGAACTGCCCTAAATCACAGAGGAAAACTTCTAAATTGCAAACAAAATTGGAAAGCAGAACGGCAGTTAAACCTGCAATTCAACTAAGAGACTCGAAATATCATTCATGCAATTGTTTCAAAGTTTCAGACTTCGATGCAATCAAAGCGCAGCGGGTCTACAAATAGGCCGAAATGTAGGATTTGCGTGCATTAGGTTATTGGTTGGGACTTCATTAACCCTGCAGCGAGGTTTCATGTCGCACATTTGCTAGGCTTTTATTTTAATGAATCACAGGCAGAGACGGCAGGGTGGGGGGGAGATAGAACTTCGTTATGGATTTTTTAAGTTGATTTTTTTGGCGCACCACTGATTTGGTTACATAATTTCTTACATTTCGTACCATCGATATAGGCTGTTGGAATACTATTATAAGTGCTTATATTAGAGAGGTACAGTTACATATTTATGGAAGTATTTTCAGGTGTTTTGAATATCGCAGACATTTAGAAAGGGTTATTAGTCTTAATTTTCTTCAATTCATCGCAATTAGCACAATTAGTCCCTGGAATGTAGCAGCGACTATTGTAGAAACTTTAAAGTGGTTTGTCATTAGTCACGGACAAGTAATGGGAACGTTCCCAGTTGGTGACCGCAACGTTTAGGCCTAGAGGTTGTCGGGATGCGTTTCAATGACGTTCTGATTACCAAATGGGTTAGTAGCCGCCACTTTCACGAATAGTTACTACTCTTTTAGATTAGTGTTGCCTGCTTAGTTCTGCAACTGATTGTTTTATAATTACTTTTTCTACCGCCATGGCCATTTGTCCATTTCCCTAGCTCAGAAACTGAATCGACTAATATAGAAGTAATATCAGAGAGCAAAACTTATGCTCTTTTCTGATAAACACGAATGTAAGTTTACTATCGGACATAATAATGACACATCCAAATCAGACCTAGCACCATTAATTTTTTAATTTTAATGTTTAACATCATACGAAAATATGAGATAATACAAAAAATACTTGAAAGTAATTTTACTTGACAATAGTGGGACGGGAACTGCAAATATGTAAGGTTAAAGTTAGATTTACCACAAAATAGCAAATGGTACCACAGCATTACTTTAAAGACCCGGCAGGGTTGCGACTACCACAAACTGCCTGTTGAAAGTTCCCGTTACCACTTCATGGTTCCACATGAGACTTTAATCTATATTTAGTTTTTGATCTCACACTTCTTTCAGATAACCGGTGGCAGACACAGTGCTCGTGTGTTTATTCTTAACGAATTATAGACGAAAGGCTTTAATTTTTTTAAAAAGGTGGTTGAATGTTAGTATATTGTATCTTTTTTGTGACCAACCTTGCCTCTGTAGCCGAGTACGTATCTACATTACTACACACTACACAACAGTTCACAGTGAACGAAGTTTATTTCATGGTGAATTTAAGTTGTAACACGTACTTCACAGTAACCGTACACAATGATGTTTGGTCCTGGAGGGAGCGAAAACGTAATTAACACTCATAACTGTTACTTACAAGTTCACGATGTTAAAGAGATAGCTGCGGTCTCGAGAACGTTACGGGAACTATCAGTACCACTTGAAAGTAGTTGCAACGTTGAAGCAGCATTGCAGTAGCATTAGTCACTGCTACCATCTTTAGTCATATTCAAGTTGTTAAAACTTTAAGGTTGCGCCAAATGTAACTGCGACGGGATAATTACGTACAAGTAATATACAGCTACAAACTAACCATAGTGGTAAAAGCTAAGATAAGCAATAGTTGATTGCTCAAAGCGAAGTTATTTATACATCAAAGTAGCGGTTCCGTAATAGTTACACATTTGAGGTTTTTATCTCAGTTGCCGGTATTTTGGTGCTAGTTGGGATAGTTATTTTAGTATTTTGTATATTTACCTTCCTAATACTTCTTATCTTGTTTTGATCATTTCAGCTGTTCAACCATTATTGGCTGGTGCCTATTGTTTTCTAGGATCAGAATAGTATTTCTTTTATTTTAGGCGTAGATCTACTTCGTTAATTCTTCATTTGTTAGTTCTGCTCGCTTTTGTTGTTATCTCACATCTTCTCGATTCAGAACACCTGCACAATATTCAGCCCATCAGTCAATTCTGTATGCCGCTGCGTTGGTGTTGCATAACAACCTTTTGGCTCTGAGACTATTTTACTTTTTTGACTTCTTGGTAATATACCTGCTTCGTCTACTAGTTACCTTCTATGTATTGTAAATTATCTTCTACTCATTTTAATTTCTTGTTCCTGCATAATGGATGCCACCATATTTGCATTATTGCATTCACCATTGTACATTTACTGTTCACGTAATTATTGAGGTCGAAGAACTCAATGCTTCCCCACTTTTGTAAGGGGTTTCATCATGAGAAAAAGCAAAAGAACGTTGTAACAATTACCTTGCTTCCAGTTGGGATTTAGAGTAAGAAACAATTTATCTGTGGAAATGTTTTAAATAACCTCGCCGGGCATAAATCTTAATTTATCTTGGACTAGTGAGTCACCCGAACTACGCTTCGGTTCGCTAATTTAAGAGAGATTCATTAATATAAATTTAAAAAAAAGATGCATCGGCCGGGAATCGAATCCGGGCCGCCCGCGTGGCAGGCGAGCACTCTACTCCAGGACCAACCTGGGTTGTTTGAATAATGCGCCGCTATGATGATATATGAACATAGGTATTCACCCGAGCTAATAGCACACGGCGACAGCAGCTGTCACACCGTAGCCCAAGGCGACAGGCGCTTCGCTCCGCTGCTTAGAGTATTTAATTAAATTAAAACTTTTTCGTACTTTTTTTGAAAATAAAAACCGGCCTACGATCTAAGTCTAAAAATTAGCAAACTTTTAAACCATCATACAACTTAATCGGTCCAGTACCTTTGGAGGAGATAGCGAACAAAGAGAGAAAGAAAGAAAGAGAGCAACGATTTTATGTTATATGATCTTAGTCATTTTGTATATGGACCCCTTGGTTAGTTTCAAAAAATAATTAATTGTAGGATATTCTACCAGTTAATTTTTATGTGTTATCTCTTTTTCTTCAAAATAGTTCATTTTAAAAAAGTAAGCCTTACCGTTACGCTAGGCTAATCCTAATGCAGTGATAAAATAATTTTTGCATCCCATCCGGATTGTCTTCTTTGTGCAAATTTATAATTATCAGCAGTCAGTGCCTTTGTAGACGATTTCCTTTTCTCGGGAAGCTATTGAAGTATCCGCCGCCTTCCCAGCTAGTACAATTAGTCTATGGAATGTGCCGACGACCATTGTAGGAACTTCAAAGTGTTTTGTCACTGGTCATGCGCACGTAATACGAATGTTCCCATTACGTGTATGCGACCAAAATGAGGAATCATTGTTGGTTACCACAACGTCTATGCGATGTTCCTGAAACTTGTCCGGCTACGTTCCAATAACGTTCTGGTCACGTAGTGGCGACGTTGCAACTTGGTAGCCGCGACTTTAATGAAACTGTGCTACTCTTTCCGAATAGTGTTGCTTGTTTTGTCTTGGAACTGATATTGGTATCCTTATGTTGCATTCCTCCAAGATCCTCTGTACATTTATCTCGCAAAAACAGAATATTGTAAAAACAATATTAGAGCGTAAAACTTGAGCTCTTCGCAATGGTCGGAATGACAAAATTACGAATGCAAGTCTACTGTCAAACATAATGAGGATAGGTTCAAATCAGACCACACGCGATACAAAACTAAATTATTAATTAAGATATTGGCGTTAAATATTTAACATTATACGAGAATATGAAGTCCTAGAAGCTGCAAAAGTTTTTATTGTCTTTGAAACTTGAAACTAATTATTATTCATTTATTATATTTGGTGCAGAAACGATGATAAAATAATTCTCTAACGTATTGTGACGTAAAGGGACATGCTTTTTAATAATGATGTCATAAGCTGTACTCATAGACATGGTGTATTTGGCAACAACTGAATTTGAAGTCGTTTTAACTGATAAATATAATTTAAAATTAATTGCTACTTGACCATAGTTGGGCGGGAACTGCAAATATGTAACTCCAAAGTACCGTATATGCCGATAGCATCAGTTCAAACACTCGGCAGAGTTATGGCTACCACAAACTGCCTGTTTAAAGTTCCCGTTAGCACTCCATAGTTCTGCATGTAACTTTAACATATTTGTTTCGAAAGGTTATAGAATGTTAGTAAATTCTTTTTTTTATGACCAACCTTGCCTTACTAAACAAACTTATTATTTTTAAGAGCCACACTGCCGAGTACTACTATCTATAAAACTACACATTGCACACCTCATGGTTCCACATGGAACTTTAACCTTTCTAATTGTTAACCTTACATTTTCTTCACATGACCGCAGGGTGTCACACATACTTTTAATGTAATTTAATAAAATATAGAAGAAAATGTAATGGTTTTACGGTAGGTACTAAAATGTTTCATTACAAGTCTGTCAAGGTTATTTATTTTTTCGGAGCTTCAATTGTCTATAAAAGGTCGCAGTATTTCATTCCTGTGACCAAACAGGTAGCCGTTATTTTTAAAAACGGCATAACACTAATAACAATTAACAGTATGAATTTGTATTAACATTAGGAACTAGATTCTGGAGGTTGCTTCATGGTGAATTTAAGAGGTGACACACAATTTGCAGTAACCCCGCACTGTGACATTTCATTTTACAGGTAGCGGAAATATTAACACTAATAAATACTACACAAACTAAATAACTTTAAAGGTATAGTAAAGGTATATAAAATGTCGGGGCAACTATAAAAACTACTTGTAACTAGTTGCTAGCCGTATGTCAGCTGCATACAACGTTTTCAGTACCAGGGAAGCTACCGATAAGTCGTATACAATTACAAAGTAACCGATAGTGGTAAAAACTGCATAGTAGTAACAGTCGATTTGTTAAATGAAGATATTTATACATCAACGTCACTGTTTTAGTGACGGTTACGTAATAGTTACTAATTTGAGGTTCCAATCTCAGTTGTGGGTACTTTCATGCTGCTTAGGTTGCAATTCGAGCTTCGGGGGAACCCTTGAATGCAATATCCGTAAACAAATCGAATCGTATGTTGCAGTCGTTATAAAAAAGAAGGTTTCTTGCGTATTTTTAAAGAGGGTCTTTACAGCACCTTATTTGTAATCCTTTCCATCGTGTTTTTTATATTAAATGCCCAGTCTGTGAGTGTTTTGTAAAATTCTGCCACCGACGTATTTTCGTTAATTTCATATCTTGTACCTTCACGGAATTCAATAAACTATTTCCATATATAGCTTTTCGTTTTTTGTGTTTTATTCGAAATTAAATTAAACAAAATGCTTTTAAAACTCTTTACACAATTTGTCTATGTTTATTTTTATGTAACCTAGTGACGATGACGTCACTAAGCACAAAAAGCCCACTTAATTCGTAGGCTCAGTTTTCACAGTTTCTATTGGTTATAAGGCATTTCTCAGCATTATGATTGGCTTATATATTACAGTGTTGAATAGTCAGCCGTATACCGCTCGTGAAAAAGTTTAATATCGGTAGCAAGTTTAATAATACTATTCAAACATCCATAAATTGGTTGGTCAAAATATCAATAATTATTATTAGCAAATAATAAATTGTGTTTGCTAAGAATACCTATTTTGCCCTTGCTTGTGAATGTGCTCGTTGCTGAGTTGCTTATCTACAATATTAGAAAAATAACGGCAAATATTGCTTGATTTATTTAATATCTATTGGAAACATTAATGTACAGGCTGTCTACGTGGGCTTTGCATGCTAGGTTCATAATTGTCAAAATGTATTAAATATAGTTTGGAGAGCATAAGCAAAAATGTCTAAATTTTTAAAAAATTTATATGTATTTTAAATTGTAAGAATCAAGAATTAAAGGCGACGTCATCACCGAACTGCCCTATAAAACACACGAATTATAAACAGCATGAACAGTATTGCCATATTCTACTCACTTAGTGATTCTACCAATGTATGTATAGTTTAGCGTTCATTTAGCAACTGTTCATTTTTGTTGCCTTTGATATGAAATTCGTACTTCATCCAGTAACCAAAAACAAAATGGGAATTTAAAGTTAAATTGGACAGATACCATCTTTATGTTATTTCTCGCATGCCTGCGGTTGTCTATTCTTGTTAGGCTGTTATTATTTATACGCCGCTTTTATGCCCACCATAAAATTTGAATAAAGCTGTTCACATATATGCCTACATGCAGAAAACGCAATTTCGACGCTATTATCACTTTAAATTTTCGTTAAATTCGGGGGCTGCATCACATGCAACTATAAACAAATCCCCAATCGCGCACGTTCCCTAAAACCGTGGGTGTAAGGCAAGGTGGGCAACAACCCCAAGGAATGAAAAATTATTACTGTAATGGCTAAACGAGGGGGAGCTAAAATCTGCTAAGTTAAATATATGAATCATAATTTCATCTTCATAAATTTGTTACCGCGACGTCCTATTATTCCGGTTGTTGAAACAGATAAGAGAGCTTAAAGCGAACTGCGTGTAGGGCATATTTACGCTTTTTGCCGCCTTCGGGCACTAAGTTAGGGCTAACGCACCCCGGAATTTTCCTACTACATAATTTTCGCCGAATTTTTATGGTTGCACCTGGCAGGCGCCCTTCGCCCTTGGGAAGCTGCGAGGAAAGCGCGAAGGGCGATCGGGAAATTTGCGTTCGTATGCGAGAATGGTGATTAATTACTGTAATTCTATAAATAGGGAGTCGGAGAAAATCATTGGTATTAATAAACGGCCTTCTGAGTCATTTCTTGGTAAGGTGACTCCAGATTGCACTGCGGTTAATTATGCCACGATAAGGCTGCTGTTACAGTACTCAAATCCACATTTCGTTGAAAATATTATTATTATTTCAAACCAGTGTCGTTACCCTCCTCATGCAAGCTTGTAGGTCAATTGCTAAGCTTTGCCCAGAGTTTCTCACTTAGTAAAGCAAGATCAAAGAGCTTTTAGAAAGGGCTTGTGTGTTAGAAGACTGTTGTTACCATGGTCATATATCGTTAGCATATGGAAACCCTAAGAACCGATGTCCTAGCTTACAAAGTAAAGGATAAAGCGTATGAATTCAAACCGAGTCCTATCACCTTTTCACTGAAAAGGATATTATTCTCACCGAAGGTTATTGACAACAAAGTAATACCACATTCTTATGTAGTCGTTCAAGGAACTATCTAAACTCGAAGTCACTCTTCGAAAAATGGGCCAAGCATAAGCAACTCGAACAAAATTATTGTATATAAAGCAGACCTAAATCAAACAGGAACCTGCGCTATACAGTTTTGGGAAGCACCATCTCCAATAAAATGTCCCACTATGAGTTATAGTCAATGCCTCATGGTTTGTGCTAAATCACGCAATACACCGGTAAGGACGAAAGCTTGACGCTGATAAATATCACACTCGAGTTCCATAGCACCCCAATACTTAAGCAAACCAAATTCTCGTAATCCAAGTAATACGAAGGCTAAAGAGATTCTTGAAATTGCATTAGCGCATGACTTGCTTGAAACGCAATCCTTTGTTGTTCGTGGAAGAAAAGCTGAATGCTCTGATAAGCAAAAGTACAAGAAACACTAATGATAATCTGGCAACACTTCAATATAAGTAGGATAGCAAGCTGTGAATACGCAAAATAGAACGTAAGACATAGAGCTCAACGAACCAGCTCAGCTACTCCGATGGAGGGGTGGGGTAACACTAAAATGATTAAAACCAAACAAGGGTGCCACAAATTTGATTATTCAAAAATTCGCGAATCTAATTTGAAAGATGTTCCAGTAATGTGGTAATGACAACTTACATGAGCAAAGGGAAATATTAAAAAGTAACATTTATCAGAAGCAGGCTCGTTACTAAGCTGAAACCTGTTATACAAACAAAAACGAATAAATACGGTGCAATTAACGTGATATTTCCAATAAACGCAGAGAAATAACATAACAGGCAGTTCCTCGCACCGCATTAAAATATTGAATTTATGATATATAAACGTAAGTAACTGACTCGAATTCTATACCAAAACCACGACGTGTACACGGAGTGTTCACAGCGTAACGTATGTTTTTAATTTAAAAAGTAAGATTAACGCACAAATAATCAAAGCCCCATGTACGTAGGAAGTACACATAGAAATTGATAATAAATCAATAAATGTTTTAAATCCGGCATAAACATTTAAATATCGTCAGTTCATAAACTGATTGCGAATTGCGACAAAATACTTACTTCAATCAAGGCAGTGTTGTGGCTAATTTGTTGAATCTAGCGTCTTACGAATACTAAGTCCAAAAAGAGGCTGAGAGCGCAATTAGAAACTCCTGGTAGTCCAAACACCCTAATGCCATAAATCTATAAAATTGATGTACAAACCACCCATTTACACAAAGAAGCCCTAAATAATAAAACGCAGTTAGCTTACAGACGCGGAGCCCATTTGGAAAAACTCACTTTAGATGTAAATCGGCTTAGCGATATATCTCCAATCGCAAGTAACGAGGTACTGAAAATCATCTAAACTGTGATGAAAAATTCAGAAGAACAAATTTCCAGTAAATGCTTCTCGGCGAAACTCATCATAAAAACAGATCCACTTCCAATTGAGTAACCAACGATAAAGGATTGGAAAAATAACCACTTAATTATAATGGGACGAAATTACTCTAAAAGCCTGTCCGTAGAAGGAAGTGGCCGCGCTAGAACTGATGCCGGCAATACCATAAATTCGCGAAAAAGAGTAGATGATATGCCAAATTCCAATAGAAAATAGCTGAAAAGCTAAGGCAGTACGAGACAGCACGCGCAGATACAACCAGATATGCAAAATAATGTAATAATGGAAATAACATTGCAAATAAATTAACACATGTGGGATGAGAGACACTGCCCATTTCGATTAATGCTAGACTTGATAGGTTCAACACATACCCCAAAAGTTAGTAACGAAATATCAGAAAATTCTCCAAACGTCAAAGCAGACACTTGATTTTCAATAGGTAAGTATTGAACTGCCAAAGTTAATTAATCAAAACAACACTTTCAGAGGTGGCTAACGAAACCAGGAAACATAACATTGCTCGTAAAGGAAAATCTCAAACCACACGCAGAGCTGCAACTATACTCAACTTTAACAATGACAGATAAAACCACCTATATTCCTTATATTTGTATAGTAATTACGTAGCTTTTCAGGAAACCTGCAGTTAGGGTGAAAACTAGGGCTAACGTGAGGAAATAAAGCGAAAACAGGTGATTATGTTAAAATGAACGTAACAAGGGCTATCTTATTTTTCTTCTGCACGTCACTGTTTCTTCTTGTATTGGAAGTCTTCTCCTCAAATCCATCTATCTCGACTGACGAAGGGTGATTATGTCTAGCTATCTAGTTTCGACATTGTTTGTTCTAAGGTATGCCATAGTTCTTTGTTAGACGTATTTCTTACAGATTTCTTAATGTTTATGCAAGGATTTCATATCGCCTATCTAAAGATAGGTTGAGCTGCTTTGCTTACTCTTTCTGTTGGGGTTCCCTTTAGCAATAAGCTTTTCCATGATTTCGCCTCTAGCGGTGTGGCAAAAGAATTTTAATATGCTGGCATAAGCGATCGTAGATAGTCTCTATTTGGGTTGCATTAGCTCTTCGTGCTGTCGAGAGTAGCCGGAGCATCCTAAGCCAACACCACATCTTACCATACTATGTTGTCTTATGTCTGAACAGTAAGTTGATTTATGACTTTTCTTGCCAGCTAATGTGGTGCTTCGCTGCTACCGTTATTTGTTATCAGAGCTCCAAGGTAAGCCAAGCTGCTGAGTAAGTCGTAGTGGTCAATGCAGCAATCATAAATAGGCTTATTATCGGTTTCCTTATCGATAATTTGTCTAAGGATATTCAGTAGTAATTAGTTTGACAATAGAATAGTGACATGTAGGAGGCTGCTGGGGTTAACTTAAAACTAACTCAGTCCAGTTACAAGGTCATCGTCTTTAAGTCTACTGTCTACTTAGATCTTTCAAGGATTTGCCAATATCTACTTGCACCAAGTCAAACCATCAAAGTGGATGCCGAGATATTTCGTTTCTTCTAATTTTAGTAGCAGCTAGGGTTGTTCGTCAGGTGGGAGAAGCAGTTGGTTGTTGTTCAGACGGAAGGGTATGTTTGTTTATAGTAGAAGTCATTTACACTGACTTAATTTGGTTATCCTGTACTGGCCATAGCTTCAACGACTTTTGCATCTTATTCAAATTGTCTTGTAATAGTTTGACATTGGTCTCATATGCAAAAGTGGATTCGGGTCCCTGACACCCTAATTGGAAAAATTATTGTAATATATTACTCCTGGAACTTTATAAGGAAACGCTTGTCTTGCAGGTACGATTTTAGTATGATGGATATGTCAGGGAATGTTTTTATGATTCTTTATAGCAATCCAGTTTGCCAAATTTGTAATGGTACATTTATTTAGCCCCAGCGTTGGGCACCTTAAACTGTAATGCGGGTTTTCCCGTTCCCTTCACTCTACTTCACTATGAATTTAAATCGCCCTTTGTTTGTTAATTAGCCCAGTCGTAAAAGCACAAGACCCGCTCTTACCTCAGTATGGCTAAGGATATTATCATATAGCTCGTTCCGGCCTGCTTGTTATCACCTAAAATTCTGTAATTATACATGCAAATGATGCTATGAGTAAAAACCAAACAGTTTACATGAAAATATATGTACTCTGGAAAAGAACATACATTCATAAAATACATAAAAAGGGTACACAGTGGTAATATAAAATGTAATACGCTATTAAAAATAACCAATAAATGTGCAAGAGCTCAATGCTAAAACTACAGGATTAGATACACCTTAAATAGGAGTATGATTGTCAATGCTCAACGCTAAGTCAAACACAAATCGTGCGACTACGGCTCTACCTTCGGTAGCTTGAAATCATGCTGACGCGATGTGTCAGCAGGATGATGTCATTGCTTCTTACTGACGCGTACCAAGTATGATGTAACTTTGTGCAATTTACTACGTTTCAATCTTACAAATTATTTAGAGAAACTAACCTTGCCTTATAGTTGCTCCAAATGGTTTCTTACATTTACAAGATCGGCTGCTTCGTTGAAGCTAGAATAGCGGCTTCCGGCTATGAAGAATTATCATTACCTCGGTGTTGATCCCAAGCTAGTGCTAGGCTCTTGAGGCTGTATTTCGGCTCAAGAATAGCGAGGCGTCGACTCCTCTTAACGCAGACCAACACAAACCCTCAATCACACTTTAATGCTTCGCGTGGCGTCCCTTTTGTGTTGGATGAAACACACCAGCCGCCCACTAGCAAGCCACTGGCTACCCGCGCTTCCGTTCGCTCAGAACTTGCTTTGATTCTGTTAATAACCGCAACGACTGAATCAGCTGGTTTGCCCCGCTCAACCTGGCGTGCGAAACCCATTATGCATGTTTTAAATTAATAGTAAGTTTTAACCTCAATATTCTAACGTAAAGGATACAGTTTGGGATAAATCAAGCAGGGTGATTCTTAAATACCAAGGTGACACGAACTAGCCCGTTACAAACTTTATCAAAAGTTTGAATGATCTCCCACAAAGCTGCTGAATTGTAGTTATCTTCAAGGGTTTGGTTTATTATGATTCTATGACTTGTTCGATGGTTGAATGTTCCTGACTGAACCTAAACACACAATTTTTTTCTAGTATTGGCTTCAATTTTTCCAAGAAAATTTTCCCAAACACCTTTGACAGGATTAGAAGCAGATAGTGGGTCTGCTGGTTACTGATTTACAAATCATGATTATTCGAACAACTTTCTATTTACGTAGAACTTCCCGAAATATCAGTTTGGTGTAGAAAAGTTGAATCCTCTGTTTCTTAGATTTTTTATTTCGGTTATTATCGATAATAACAATTTTTGTTTTTGTGTCGTCCAGACCATAGCCCAAGCTGGTGGTTGTTAGTTTCCCAGTAAGTGTTAAAAACTCATTTGTATGAATAGAATACGTTTGAAATTCGTACATCGCTTATAGTAATTCCGCCCTTTCATTCTTCTAATACCAGTTTCATGACGTACTGGCTATAAATACGTATTGTATAACAATGGCCAAAGAAAATATTTTTAACAACTTGCAGATCACCAGAGTGTTATCCATGTAAGAATATGGTCAAAGAATTAGTTCCAGTAGTGTCTGTGATTGTCCATTGTCGTATTTTCTTAAAACTGAGGAATTTTGAACAATTTAAACCATAGTTACTCAATAATTAAGTGTCTATGATTGAAACAGGATAACGCACATGATATTGCTTTATTTAGGGCTCCTACAACTCTGCTCCATTATATCACCGAGAATTTTGAGCACTTAAACTAAACAACAAAGTCTCTGATTGGAACCTCATATACCTAAACTATTTTTCTATAATAGTTTTAATTCATATGGCCTTATATTCACTCCTTAAGTATTATTAAGAACATTCATTATGAAATTGAAATACCAGTCACTCATTAAATATGAGTAATCCTTATATGTAAAAGTGTGTTCAAGTTTTCATCATCACAGCTCGGGTGTAGTTCGTCCACAATCGGTCCTGTTCTCACCGTGCTCTTCATAATACATAGATAAGCTTGTATCCTACGAAGCATACCGTTCGTCAAGCGGTGAAGGTCTTTGAGTTGCAATCGGATTTACCCTGAAAGCACAAGTACGAATTCCATCAACTGCGATATATATTTTTTTGCGAGTAACTAATTCGTATTACTACTACTTTTCTTTTACTGTTTTTGCATTATTAGAAAGATTAAGATATTCTTACTTATTTCCTACATACTTTTGAACGCTCTTCAACCACTATTGCGATCTTGTAAAAAATTGTTCCTCGTGCTTTCTTTATTATAGACTCTTCTTCGGTAACTTTTTTTCATTTGCAATTCAATTTGAAAAATGCAAACAAATTCGGCTTATCCGGTTTATTGAATTTTATGCAGACAGCTTACCTTAAGATTTGGAAGAGGAGTGGTGAAGTTAGTCTCAAAACCGAGGTAAACAGTAATACAAAATATATAAATTGGAAGGCAATCGTTTTCCGTTTTTCTCTAAATATTACCAAATTAATCGTAATTTTTTTCCTGACATTCGTCATTACGTAGGATTTGGTTACACAATCTTACAGTATTTAGTGAACCACTATTTTAGAAACAAACATTTCAATTTATGATCGACGTTTTGAATTTAATATCGAACTAAAGTCAAAATTTATCTGTTATAATAATGCAGACGCTGCAGCGAATTGCGTAAGAACATTAACAAATGTTTTGAATAATTGAGACGTTAAGTGAAGTTGGCACTGACTTACAAAAACGCCCTCTAGGGTAGTAAATTTTGGCAACAAATCTATGACTGTCACTTTCCCGTCCATTAACTGTATGCAATAGCAATGGGCACATAGCAATACTATGTATGTTAAAAAAAACTTAAATTCATTGTTTTAATATAACAAAATGTATTCGTTATAACAAATTCATCCTTGGGAAAAGATTATTGATTTAAATCAATCTTGGAAAACTTCCAACTAGGCAGTAGCTCACTTAAAGGATACTGAGGTATCTATTAAAGTGCTTGTAATTCCCTTTGTTCGTCGTGATATGTCTACAATTCTACGATTGCATTATTTTCCTATCGCACATTTAAAATTAACTTTGTACCAGTTCTCAAGCACCCCCTGAGAAATAATGTGATTTCGGAAATAATTTTAATGTGAGTGTCAGTAAGCCTGACGACACCATAAATTTATTGTGAAAACGAGAATAATTTGTTATGACAGCTGAATTTATCTTTGGCAATAAATAATTAACTATAGAGGTCAGGCAAGATACTATATTTTTTATAGAACAAAAGTTTTAACATTTAATCAAATGCCTAAAGGGCAGACCAGTCAGATTATGAAATACCCTTAAAAGCATTGTTGTCAGTTTTACGCTCAAAAACAAGAGAAAGTTTAATATTTGCACATGAACTTCAGAACTTAGAATAGTTTTGGGTTAAATGTATCGATAACCGAAAGTGTTCAATATAAACGTTAACATTTTAAACAATTAGCACAAACAGAATGCCGGAGAGGAGTCGTGGGCGTAAATTTACCTGATAGTAGTAAACCAGTGGTCAATCTGCGACGTAAAATAGGTTACAAAACCATAGAAAATATATATTAAACGTAAACAATGTATTTGTTGAAAATAACCTAACCAACCCAATACAAATATATTAAAATAGACAACAGAACCTTAATATTATGAAAGCATACTACCCCAAACTCAGTTTTATCATCCCATCAATTAAAAATTACAATTTAAAGCCACTCGGCCTAAATATCTAAAGTGAATCGAAGTTCGAGCCAACGGTACAGTCCAAGAAAACATTAATGATACCTATCAGGTTAATAAAATCAGAACTCCAATTGTTAACATATAAATTATTACAACAGATTCATTGCTGGAATAGTATAATAGAATTGTGCTAGCAAAAAGCTTTTATCTAATAAGAGCGCACGGAATCGATTAAGCAAAGTAGTAAAAAAGTAGGTAGCACTAGCTTTGTCGTACGTTAATTTATAGACGATGGTACTAAATATTTATTGCATACAACAGAAACCTTTTGCCAAATCATCGAACACCGTACGTGCGCATGTATAACCGGATTTATCCGTTTACTGTTCTTGAGAAGCGAAAGATTGTTCGACGGCAGCAGAGTTAAATCGGCAAATAGCTGGTGTCAGTCAAAATATAAAATGTGCGTTAGGCAATTTCAATGATAGGGGTGATTCAACAAAAAATTAATTTCTTTCGTACCGGAAAAGATCCGATGGCATATACACAAACAATTGGAATAATTGATAAAACCTGACTGCAATAGGAGAGACATAAGTTGGAAGATCCAGAAAAGTCTGTCGGAAAGGGCTCGGGGCTGCAGATCTTCCAACTTTTTCCTACAGTCCAACAGGAGGAAAGTACAACGAAGTAAAATTACTTCATACATCTATGGATTTTCGGTAGCACGGCAAATCTCACCGCCCACGTAGAAATACTGGCGCACAATCAAAAGGACAACGAACAGAAAAAATGAGAAAGAATAGGAGATTGCGGGTGACCAATAAATGCCTGGCTTCCAAAATTCAGTCATATCCTAAAGTAATCAGATGGGTGCAGCTTTTCACAAAAAGACCAAATTTTCCGCAGAGTAGGTGATTGTTTTAGGAGTAAATCCGTTCGTAAAGAATACATCAAATGAACACGTCGTATAACTACAAGTAGAGTCAAAATTTCTCAAAAGTTTCGAAAAGAAAGAAATACCATTCGCGAACTATAAAGTCATTTAAAACTACTTAAACAACCTGAAGTACACGACGGTGTGCGAAGTTTTCGGGTGCACGTAACAGCGGGCGAAATTTCGAAGTAACAGTTTCGGATCGTAATCAATTTATAAGACACATTTTAAAATCACTATCAATGAGAAACAATTTTTGTCATATTTCACACTTGCGAGATATACAAAACGTGCGTTAAATTTCACCGTATTTTTTTAGTTTAAAAAGAGTTTTGTAATTACTTTGACGCAAGCTTGCAGCTATATGAAGATGTATTCTACATATTCGACGCAACAAGTGTAAGAAACTAAGCATTATTCCTTTCTTGGAACCCTGTGGATTCCCATTTTTAAGATTACATTTACAGCAGTTTGTTATTAACGCACAAGGAAAGATATTTTTGATTCGTAAAAATAACAAATAGCGTTGGTGACTAATTTGGTCTAAATCACAAAACTCAATCAAGGTGGTATTACAAATGTATTTTCCATTTCATATTATACCACAAGTGAAAGCGATTTGGTGTTTTTTTTTATTGGTTGCTACCAACATCTCTGGTTTCTACTTACTCACAAACTGCAAGTTTCATCAAGAATGAGGTTGCGGAACTTGTTGATTCGATACGAAATGACCCCATAATTCATAAAAAATAAACACATTTATGGATCATCCATATGTAGAGAACTGCCCTCAGCTGGTCGAAATCAAAGACGTATGTGCTCAACTTTCCCATTTTCCAGCTTATACGATACAGGGAACTTTTATCGACTTCGAATTATAATCATTATGATGAGATATGTTTATAATGGCAACCCATCCCATCCTTTGATTTCTAGAAAAATCGAGCTGCAAATACGAATTTTAAATAGAGTAGCGCATTTACTATTTAGTCCAAAACTGCCAATTCTTCCTAAGACCTATTTGAAGTGTCGTCTTCAGCTTGCAGGGGATACATTTTCATTTTCTTTTACGACAAATAAATGGGGGGGGGGGGGATTCCCCCCCCCCCTCACTTTGGGTTGCTTTCATCATCAACCGCTTAGTTCATAACTCTGCAAAGCCTTCAACGGTATCACAAAAATTAAAATTTTTATAGAAACGAATTGTTAAATTGTAGGCTTCATTATCAACAAAATAAAAATGCAGGTGCGAGCGAGAAGGCGAGACAAACTCACTATGGTTACGGCGGTGGAATTTTCCAAATTCGCAGCTTTGGTAATAAGATGTATCGCAAGCGAATTGGCTATTTTACAATACAATAGTTGGAGGAATGCAAGTAAAAACAAATATTAATTTAACGCTCAAATTACTCACTTACATAATAACAATGGGACTGTTGTAGGAGATTTGGAGTGCTTGACAATAAACAAGAAGTAAGACTCATTGCATCAATGCTCTGGCTTACTACACATTATAATTTTTATATATATACAGAGCGCTCTGCATATTTTAAAATATTATTTACTAAACCATATCAACGCCGCTGCTAATTTTTCAGCCCCATCAAAATCGAATTCCCCAAATTATCGGTTTTCCATCAGCCAGCTGCCAAGGGGCTCGCCAACTAAAACTCCAATTTCTCTAGCAACCATCCGCCGTTTCCCTTTCAAAGTTTATTGATTAAAAAGGGAATAAAATATGTAACAATGAAGCAACCTTCGCACGCATGCAATTTCAGGCACACTATAAATACACCTGTCAATAGGTAGATTTATGGCCTATTCTACAGCGCGATAGATTCTGCATTTCCGCTTTATGAAGTTTATTGAAAGTCCGACCTTTCGCGGGGTCCTGAACTTAATTAACGGAAATCGCTTTACATTAGATGTCCGCGGGTACATTAACAGCTGCTTTCAGAAGAAGCAAACGTGAAAGCTAAGTTCTACCATATTCATGCAGATTGGAATAAAATGTGAGAGTTATTGAAGGATTATCTAAGTTAATACTATAGAAAAGAACATTATTATACTAATAATTGCTATTGTGTCGATGACAAGAGCGATATACTGCTGCTACTGAAATAAATGTTCAAAATAATGGTTAAGGTAAAGTGTAAGCTTTTTCTATTAAATAAACTGCTGGAAGTGGATGATTCCTCATCATGCAAATCGCAAAATGACGACTCAAGACAAGAGAAATTGTTAGCATCAAAGCGTTTCGTCGGCTAATTCCCTCAAAGAAAACAATCTTTATGACTACTTGGATACAGTTGCAGGCCGGCTAGTTAGTGAGACATTGTGTAGCTCTTTAAATCCTCACGAATGATTAAAAGCCAGAAGGGCGCCAACGAATCTTTACCAATTAACGATAAGCGCATCCAGACATTCAACTGAGAATTCGTAAACTCAAGTAGCACATAATTTCCTGAAAGAAAAGCTCAAATCACGCACAGGTAGCAGTAACAAATAATAACACAGTATAATTATTTCTAATTCGATAGAATTCAGTACAAATATCAGATAATTAACAGTAGAAATTGCGAGTAATCATAGTACGAATTTCAGACAACTATTGGCCAATTTGAGATTAATCAATTGTACAAAGTTGAAATAATTGTTGACCAATTTAAGGTGCTCCTCAATAGCATTCAGCTTGTTAGGACAAATTTTTACACAACAGTTCTAACAAAGAAACAAACATGATCCGCAACAGTTTAAAATTAAATGTGGTTGCAATTAACCTAGACGCCGTGGTTGGGAAATCAATTATTTAGGTACGCAGTTTGTGAAGCGAACTGTACAATAGCAGCCAACGTCCGAATTGGTAGCAATTGGGTGAGACTCTAACACTGGTGCACTGATCGCATCTTGTATAATTTCACCTAAAAGAAAGGAAGACAAAACCTGATCTTAACTTACTTTGGGCTCTTTCTGTACTTTATGTGATGATCCAGCTAAGCGGAGGTCCACACATCCGAAGGTTGGATTGCAGGTGATAATAGCCCGAAGCAGGCAAATGGCTACGGTTTGGTCGTGGGGATGGCGTTTCAAGGCCAATGCTAAGCCTATGAGTTTCAGAAGCCCCGGACTGGTTGCTGAAGAAAAAGGACAACCCACATTAGACTCGCGTATGCTTTCGATAAGAATCGGCGCAAACAGTTTCGAAAAGACTCAAATGAACTTGGGATAACGTGCCTCTGAATGACATGTGAAGCGCATATAAAATGCGCCAACTAGGAGCGAGAAACAAATTCTCTATAGAACTGCCAGAGCTACAACAATCCGCAACTTCTGCAGGGGCCACGAACCAAAACAACCATATTCTATAAGCCCGTAAAGCCGCAGGGCAATTTCAAAGACGCTACAACCAATTCACCACATCACGGTGTTCCAGGAAAAAGAGACGCGTTCAAGCAAAAGCCAACATTCGAGTCGCTTGGAGTGGTTAAAATAGTAGAAGATTTTTGGGAAGGTATGGATACCAGATAGAAGTTAAACATTGAGTTCACCATTACAGTTAGAAATCTCTTCTAACCTTTTTGGAAAAATTGAATACTAGAAAAAAGATAAACATTCAATTTACGATTATAATTAGTGGCCTTCTTTAAAGAAATACTGCTACAAAATATTGATACTACTTGGAAGATTAACATTTGGTTTAGTAGTAGTTAGTAGTAAATGAGTATTGTTTAAATACTCTTGCATACTAGTAATATTAGATGATCCACTCAGTTCACCATTACAGTGAGTAATAGTTTCTAAAATGTTTAGAAACTATGACTAACAGATGGAAGATGGACATTTAGGTCACCATTACAGTTGAAACCGCTAGATAGCAGATGTAAAATGAACGCTCAGTTTTCTTTTACCGTTACTAACCTTTTATAACAAAAACCACTACCAGTGACACATATTTTAAAAAATAATAAAAATGTGGAAAGCTCCAAAATGCAAAACTGTATCCATGTATCGAATATTTCCAATACCAAACAGAGACGCTTTCATTAAAGCTCAATCAAGGTCATCTAGATTCAGATATGGCGCCGCCAAGAGGCAAAACTTAATCAGAACTTAATGTGAGTCGATGAATTAACGAATGCTTTCTTAGATCCCCATAAAATCGCCGTATTATTTTCCTCTAAATCTTTTATGTGCGTAAGAACTTCAACCCGCAGTGCTTTGTAGTGCTGTAAAACTTTTATCGCTCCTTTCTAACTTTTCCAGTATACGATGTGTCTAGACTATAATTTTAATGAATTGCCGCAAAAACTGCGGTGACACGCTTATCGTGTAGTGTGCTTTGGAAGACGGACATTTACTTTGCTTAGCTTCGGATTAAAGTTTAGTAAAATAACAGATAATGGTGTAATTGGCTTCAAACCGACTACTCCTGAAATATAATTCTGCAAGCGCAGTAAGTGTAACGTCAACCATGGTAAAAATTGCAGTAGAAGAGGAGAACTGAGATTGTAATTTGGAAATTGACTAAGGGATTAGTTTATAAGGTAAAACATATTGAAACCCCATTCTACTATATAATTTGCGTGTAAATTTCTTAAAAATGATAAAAAAGGCCATAATAAACAAGGGACATTATAGTAAAAGTTTATTACGCTATTGTTTTCTAACAGAATTGATGTGAATTTCAAATTTTAAAACTCACACTCGTAGAATATTTAAAACTATGTCCCTATAAAACAGCGTTTCTTAAACCGTAGACGTCTCAATGGATATACATCAAGACGAGCTGTTCTAGATGGAATTGGTAAGGAGTTGTTAATGTATGGAAGTGTCGTGTTTGAGTGATCAAGAGGTATATCTCAGAATAATTTCAAGCACTAATTAGTGAAGGACTATATAGCTCAATACATCTGAGTCAAGGTCTCGAAACCTGGCACAACGACTCAAAATGAAACTGTTATAATATCACTACCCCCTCTTGAAGGGTTAATGATTGCTATAGGAATAGAAATTATACCATTATTAGATATTGAAGATATTGAATATCACAGTAAATCAGTAAGATGGAGATCTCCGTAACAAAAGCAAAAACCACGGTAATAGCAAGGGAAAGTGTTTTGGAACCGTCAGAAAGGTGCTAGAATAAAGTCCATATCTCCTTTCTCATAATCCTTGATTCAGGAAAAAATAGCGCAGTTTTAGGCAAAACAATTGTGTAAGACATAAGTAATCAAATAAATAACATAAATAATATTGAACAAAATCAATGGTGAAAGTGAAAATACACATTAATACACAAACACTTGAGGCTTAGCAGTGATGATCTCTCTTGAGATGCTTTCACATCCAGCTGCCTGATAGTTTTGTAGGCGCCAGGCTTTGCATGGCGTGCAGATTACGGATTGAAGTAGAAATGCAGGTATGCAGAGTACAACGGGATTTGTTATAGCCTACGGCTATTTAACATTAAATTTAAAGGATAAGGAAGCCGCAAGGAGAAGATTTAACAGACCACAAAATAGAGATGGGCGCGTGACGTGAAAAGAGTAGGGTCACTCTGACGTGAGTAATATTTGAAAATCGGGCCGTGAACGTGAGTGAAAATTTCCAAGGCGTGATTCACGTTTCACGTTAATTTCACGTTAAATATTTAGTAATGAATAAGACTGCAGGGGGCCCTGACATGTGGAAGATCGAGAACTAGAGCGGAAAGTCATTTTACTTCTGTGTGGCAGCCTGCAGCGACGGAACTTCGCACTTGTATTGTGTTGTGAATTTTGTGTCTATAGTCAATTGTGTGTCTGCGTCTATAGGGGACCAGGTAGAATTTACTTTAGTTCTTAGGACAATGTCATCATTCAAAGTTTATAATTATTTTTCATGCAAAGTAGATAAAATATTGTATGATACGCGAGCCACAGAAGTTTTTAGGCACTTGGCGCGATGTCAAACTCTACCTTAGGCCTCGTTTGACAAACCACGTCGCGTGCCTAAAACACTTGTTTCATAAATAGCTATTAAAATACATATATAATCTGTAACCCCTTATACCGTTTACACATTGTCGGGGTGCCGGGCACACCAAGCCTCTTCGGGTAGGTGAATTTTTAAATTCAGCGGAGGTACTTGGGGTAGTGGAGCCTGTCTAAGTTAGAACACTACTCCCGCTCTCCAGATGTTCATCCATTGAAGTACTGACCAAGCAGACTGGAGCTTACGTTTTATAAGTGCCGTGAGATATGCATCACCTCTCAGCCGTACTGCCGGTGCTATTAAAATAGCATTTTTTTAAATTCAGAATTTAAAGTAGTCGCAATTTAATGTATAATAATAACTCAGATTGACCCTATATCACTGACGTTCTGATCCCGTATTTTCACAAAGAGCAAAGCATATTTTCAAGTGTATAATATAATTGTTAGAGTAGAGTTAGTCAACTTAGCCTTATGGGAAGTTCGTTCTTTACAGATATAGCCCAAACTCCATCAGTGTCAATCTCAACAGAATTCTTCTAGTATAAATTTTTTTAGTTTATTGGACTGCAAATGTACAATCTATTTTACATTGAAGTAATAAATAAATAGTTTAAAAGTAATCAGACAGGCAAGGGTTCAGCCAGTGCTGAAGCCACTATGAGTCTTTTATTAATTTCGAACTAAGTCATGCGGCCACTGTCGTTTCAACTTTCTCGCTATTGGTTGGGTGGTGAGTTGTTCTATTAATTGGTTGGGATGTCAGGGAATATTACAATGGTAGGTTCTTGAAAGTCTGCGAATCTCATCAGTTATATATGGGATTTGTAAGTCGGTGTGCAGTGTATCATTTCTGACATACCAAGGGGCATTTGCTATGATTCGGAGGGTCTTCGACTGAAATCGTTAAAGAATTTTTGTATGTGAGGCTTTTGTACATCCCCATAGCTGGATCCCATATGTCCACACGGGTTTCAGGATGCTCTTGTATAGCAGAACCTTATTGGATAAGGATGGCTGGGAGCGCCTTCCTAATAGCCAATCCATTTGTCGGAGTTTGAGATTTAATTGATCCCTTCTAGTCTTTATATGTTTGCGCCATGTTAATTTTTAGTTCATACAAACCGATGTATTTCACTTCGGATTTAATTGGTACTGGGGTGTTATTGATTGCAAATTGTGGACACTGAGTACGTTTATTGGTGGAGGTTATTTGAGCGGCCTTATCACTATTAACTGTACTTCTCCAACTCTATTCAGTTGAGGTGGCTTTGTAAATTTATTGCAGCGGTTCCTGCTGTGTCACTGATGGATAAAATTGTTGTATCTTCGGCAACCGTTGCTATTACGGTGTTTTGGGTGGTTGGTATGTCAGAGGTATAAATTAAATAGAGAAGTGGCCCCAGTACGCTGCCCTGCGGCACACCCGCAGAGATGTATTGGTGGCTTGAGACTGCATCATTAATTTTTACTTGGAATGTTCTCTCGTTTAAATAGGACTTTATTACAAGGTATAGCTGACTCGCAAAGTGTTTCTTATTTTTATAGAGTAGACCCTTATGCCATACCTTGTCAGATGCTTGCTAGATGTCTAAGAATATGCCTGCACATACTTTTTTCTTCTATGTCCGTGATTCACTGTCGAGTGGTGTTCTTGGAATCCCAGTTGGTGAGATGGAATCATTAGGTCTAGATCTAGGGTTTCTTTAATTCTTTTGAGGAGTAATTTTTCAAAGATTTTTGACATTAAAGGTAGGAGACTTATTGGTCTATAGGATGAAGGTTGTGTTGGTTGTTTTCCAGGCTTGGCAATCATAGTTACTTGAGCATGTTTCCACTGAATAGAAAAATGACACAATCGCAGGATGCTGTTGTAGATGGTGGTAAGGAAAACTAAAGCTTTCTTAAGGAGGTTTTGTAGTATTTCTATTACTATTAAGTTGCAAATCAAGACTACTGATTTGTTGGTAACAGTTAATTACTAGATAGAAAAATATTTATGGATAAAAAACTATCTAATTATAAAAATGTACAAGAGTGAATTTAAGCAGAAAATAACAAACTAACTATTCAAAATTGTACTGATAAATTAGATATAAAATTAAAATCAGGTAATGAGTTTAATATTCAGAAATAAGGTTCTAAAGTATAAATTATAATTATCATCTTTGGAGTTATATGAAGGGTTGTTGATTTTAACAGAAAGCAATTTATAATTAAAAGGTAAATAATAATTAATACAAACTACATAAAAGTTAGTTAGAAGTAATATGAAAGTTGTAAGCTGAGTTAATATTTGAATAAGTTACGTAGAAGATTGTCAGACCAAAAAGATAATGTATTTAAAATAACCCATGGTGTTAATTTTAAACATTTTGTACAAATAATGATTACTATTGTGACTTGTAATTGAATAGAATAACAACTGATTTTTGAATTCTCAAATGTACATCTAATCCATTTGTGTCGATAATATTAATGAACAAAACCTTTTTATAATAAGTAATTCATTTATGGAATGATATACAAGGGTGCAAAGGATTAAATTTAGCGAAAGAAAAGGGAATATATAAAAATATTAAGAGAAGATTAACTTTAACATGAAGAAGGAGAAATTTAATTAATTAGAAGATGAATTAAGAGGGAATTAGTGAAGTAAATCTTTTTGAACTTGATTGAAGGAGCTGCAGTTCGAGCTGCTATCAAGGCAGAGCTATAGGGTTTCCCAATAGGAACCATATCTAAAATTTTAGAAATCTCACTAGCTGTCATTTGTTTTTAGTATAGTTGGACAGTTAATCCTGTCAAAATACACGCTTCAACGACGTTTGGTTATTATCCAAAAATTTTATAAAAAGAGAGAAAAGTTTGGTGAGTCTGAAATCTCCAGAAATGGAACTGTTAATTGGCCTCCAAGAAGTTGTGATTTAACACCTTTGGACTTCTTCTTGTGGGGTTATTTAAAGTGGTTGGTCTATGAGAATAAACCTGGAACTATTGACGCTTTAAAATTGAACATCGAACGCTGCATTAATGAAATTACACCTGATGTATTGCACAAAGTTACCGAAAATTGGGTTCATCGGATTTGATCCTGCAAACGAAGCCGAGGTGGACATTTGAATAATGTGTTATTCAAAACATAATTGTCATAAGTTGTACTATAAAATAAAGAAAAGTTTTTTTTAACATATCGTTTATCTGTAACTGATTTGAATGGGTATGCAATTGCATGTGTGCCATGTTGCTGCTTTTTGAACTCGAAACCTAGTATTGGCATATGCACAAAAACATGACGTTAGCATAATAACACTTCGCCGGTCAACAATGTGTGTAAATCTGACCTAGTAATAGTATTAAATATGCGGCAATCGGCATAAAACTTCCTTATAGTAACGTAACTCGACCCAGTAAGTCAATGCTAGCTGAGTCGTATATACAAATATTGTAATTGGCACAGGCCGTGATATAGTTTTTATATTCTAATTGAGGCAATTTTGTGTCGGTATAATTTTACTTAATTTCACTTATCCCATGTTCAAGCATTAGTTTGAATACAATATATTCTTGATTAAGAAAGTTATTTAATTTTCATTAATCCAATTAATTTGATAAATTTAATTTCTATTAGTTAGAAATAGATAAACAAGGTTATCTAAAAGAAACCGAGCGTATATTCTACAGAGCCTTAGACTTAACCAGGAATTACCTTTACAAAAATGACAGTATCGTCTCCAAAGCTAAAGATTTCCGTACTGCACAACTTTTTCACTTAAAACACAATCTGTTTCAAGGGATTGTCTTCTGTTATTTAAGTAGCTCTTTATGAGATTGTTCTGGGCTCAGACCCACAATAATTGCTGATGATTTACAAAGACCTTGACAAGATCCAGAAACACGCATAATGTTGGGGTATTTTCATCAATCGCTTTATATATTTCTGATGTTAAAGCACACATAGCATCTTCAGTTCACAATTCTTCCCTAAAGCGAAATTAGTTCCTAAACAAAAAGTTGTGCTTGATGACAAACTTAAGTATTCTGATTTTTATTATTTTTTCTAACAATTTGCTTAAGTTTAAAATTAATGATATAGATCTGTAATTAGATGGGCCAGATTCATGACTATTCTGATAAATTGGTTCAAATACAGCTATTCTAATTTTTACAGGAAAGACAACAATTTCAAGTACTTTGTTGATTTATGAAATAAGAGATAGAATTCCAGTTTTACTAAATCAGAAAATCTTCACACATATACAGAAAAAATTAAGAAAAACCTATTTCATATTAATAACTAGTACAGTACCCGCGTTTTGCACGGTTTTGATAGCATTCAAAATGTCTATCTTTTTCTTGCAGTAAGTGGTAGAAATTCTACTATCAAATAGCAACTGCGTAATGGCGATCTTTATAACAACAGATAAACCACATTTAAACGCTTTGGGGTTCAATTCCGAAAAACCCAGAAAATTGTTCGACGCGATCTGTAGAAGAAAACGATTTGTCGAATTTCAACTTCTTACGTGCAGTAGTTTCCGCCTGGTGGCAACCTAAAAAAACATATCTACCCTATTTATACCCTTTAGAGAATGAATTTTGAAAAATCCTGAAAATGTCTTAATCCGATTTGTAAAAGACACTGACTCAACTACCCACCTGCAGAATCCCATTTAACCGCTTTGAGGTGTGAATTCCAAAAAAAAACGAGATTTTTAATTTAAATTTGTTACCTGCAGTAGTTTCCGCTTTGTGAAGGTCTTTAAAAAAACTTTGAAAATGATTTGACCCGTTTTATAAACGGGACTGCCGTACCAAATATTAACTTCCTAAGTTGGGGGTTAAACGCATAAAACCGCAGTCAATAAAAAAAATGTTACCCCAGTTTTACCGCTTTTATATCTCTTGAAATTGGAATTTCGGAAAAACAAATGGTAGTGGATGAGGTTTGCAAATTTTATTCAGATTTTGATTATGAATGTGTCAGTTAAGGTGTTATGTAATAGATATAGATTTAAAAAATTATTTCATTGCTTTGACTTGATACCCTTTCGCGTTTAGTTACAGATTACCTGCGACCGGTTAATATTCACTTCTACATTTTCGTTTTGTAGAAATATTAGTAAATATCGTGACTTAAATTGACACCAAATTCTGTAATGCCCAGCATCCAGAAAAGAGTTATTACATGAATGTGATTAGTATGTTCTCTATGTAAGTACCTTAAATTTATAATTAGTAAATAGTTAGCCTACACAGTAAAGTTCAATAATCACTATCACGAGACATAAGATTTTCTTAATCTAACTAAGTGTTAATCGGAAAATCATAATGTTAATACGAAGAGTGAAGTCTTTATAATCGTCCAAGTTATTTATAACTCGTACAACAATTTTCAAACGTGTCTCACAATGGCGTTTCTGGGTTTTGAAGAAACAATATGAAGTGGCTCTAAATAAGCAGTTCCATAACCTACTATATATACGTATAATTAGCCTACGTATCCACATACATCGAACATTAAAAACTAAATGACAGCAGCTCTCAGGCCGTTCGTGAGTAATTCGAAAAGTTGACAAGTGGTGGACTATAGGTGTGCTGCAAGTGGATTTTGTTCTGAAGAGTATGCAAATATTCTTTCTAAATTTATAATGTTATAAATATAAACACCAATCTACAGTGTGAAAGCGTAAATGTAAAAAAAAAACATGCAAATCGGCCTCGTAGAACTCGTAAACGAAATGGAACAAGAATCAGCGTTGTGTTTTAAATATATTTATTGATGTGACTACAGAAGCGAGGTCCCACAACTATCAGAAGGCAGTAAATGAAGCAGCAAGATGTATTCTGGAATTTGATAAAGAGAAACCACTGGTTTAATTACGAATGTGAAGAAAAATGCAAATGAGCATAAGAAAGGAAGAGAATAAAATGATTAAGTTAAAAAAGTAGAAAAGCAGAATAATACAATGATAAAACAGCAAGTAGAATTTTTTACCATAAAATAAATAGCACATAATTCAAACCTAGAACCAAGATATGGAGAAATAAGGAAAGTAATATTATACACGTGTGTACAAGCATCAACTCTCCAATGAACTACCTACCATAATGAGGAGGGGAGGACTTAACTATATTTTTCCAAAAATACTAGACCCCGGTAACACTCCAAATGAGTGGCAGAAAAGTATAACCATTCCAATCTTCAAGAAAGGCGACAAGAAATGGCTAGAAAACTGTAGGGGAATTACGCTTCGAAACTCAAACATGAAGTATTCACTAGTATTATAAAAGATTAAATTAACGAAAACATTGAAATTGTTGATGAACAACATGGCTTTCGAAAGAATAGATCAACCGTTGACGCTATATTCGCAATATGAAAACTAATTGAAAAATCCATAGAATATCGGCTTTCGTGTGCTTCATAGATCTAACGAAAGCGTTCGACAGGGTTAGATTAAAGGACGTTATAAACATTATGAAAACAAAACAACTACCACATGAAATATTAAGAATAATAGTAGAAGAACTACATAAATGAACAGGCACCTATACACTACCCAACAGCCATTTAACAGAGGAAATAGATTCCCTAAGTCGTCTCCTATTCAATATGGTAATGGATGAAATAAGCAAAAGTGTTTGAAATGGAGGACGAGGATACCGATTGTACAAAGGCGCAATAAAAATCGTATACTACGTAGACGATGCGGTTATTATATCAGAAGATGAAAACAGCCTGCAGACTTCTACATAGCTTCCACTTAAACGCTAAACAATACAACATGACGATATCCGTACCAAAAACAAAAGGTATGGTGATAGCTAAATACCCATTAGATGTAAACTTCCAGTCGACAATGATTAAGTCGAACAAGTTATGTCTTCCAATATGTGGGAGCCGAAATAACAGGGAATCAAAACCGAAACAACATTAACAAGGCCGAAAGAATATCGGGCTGCTTGAAGCAAGTTACATAGAATAACAAGTATCTCAGTTTGGACGCAAAATCAAGAACTTACGACCACTTATGACCTTCTCCGCTGAAACTAGAGCTGATACAACAAAAACAATACTACGAGCAACCGACATGAAAATACTTCGTAGCATAACGGGACACACAGTAAGATACAGAATCGGAAGTAATGAAATAAGAAGACCGACAGACCACCCAAAAGGTGGAAAGAATGCTAGACATCGGCATCTCAAGGCGAATAGATTGGAAATAACAGATCAATGATCTAAAAGAAGAACAAGATATACATGAAAAGAACAGACCATTTAAACAGCTGACAAGAACATTAAACTAGAACGAACATTTTATACAAGTAATAGAACAGGAAGGAACAATACATAAAAGAGATATGTAAGAAGAGGGGTAATGAAAAAGCTAAAATCCAGAAGAAAAATAGGATACTTAATCTTTCTGCAGAAGTGTTCAAAAAAGGGAGCGAAATGCCTGTATTATCTGCTCATTACACAAAAAAGGAGATCAGTTAGAATGTAGTAATACGTATATGTCCGTAATCCTTCGAAATAATGTTTGCAATATATTTACAAGCATACTTCTAAGTAGAATACAACTACAGATCGATCAAAGTGGATTTAAAAAAAAAGGTCTACTATAGAACAAATAAGTACACTCTGGACAGTTATATAGAAAACGTGGGAAATGAACATCGAAACTTACTATCTTTCCATATACTTTAAGGGTACATGTGAAAGCATTAATATGCAAGAATTGTAGACAGCGATGGGGATTATAGTGTAAGCAAATACTTGTTTATACTAACTAATCTTGCACTGGTCATAGTAGAAACCAAGGTCAAAGTACAAAACGAGTTATCAACCGGTTTTAACACAAATAGATCGCTCAGACAAGGATTATTTAATAATCAGGTATTGAGGACATCCAAACAATATTTGATAAAGTAATTCATGTTTCAGCATCCGCAGAAGGTAGAGATATTATTGACAGGTTGGTAAAGGACGTTAAAGAAGCCTTCATATCACTGGAAACTGCAGTAAAGAAAATGGGTTTAGAAGTAAATCTGTCAAAAACTATTCATAAATATATGTGCGTAACTTCTCAAATATCGCATACTAAAAGCAATTAAAAGCAACCACAGCTAAAAAGTTTTCATCTAAAATACCATTACACAGCGTAACTGGCAGTTGCGACGGTTATCACAAAGGCCTTTGGACAACGAAGTGTATTATGCATAGCACATAAAATCAAAGCTTTGTCAAAACAGGAAATGTCTTCGCTCAACGCTGACAAATTAGTAACGTATACAGCCTTAACAAACAATTGTACACGTTGAATGAATTAATTAATATATTAAACCAATGGGAAGCAAAGTTCGTTGACCATAAACAAATATGTCACAAATTTGATGCTTGAAAATATTAACAAAATTCAACAAAATTATTCCGAAAGATGGCGGGTATTTTCTCTGCGTTCTAATCGTCTAGTTGTTTAGAGAACAATCACATTATTAGCGAGATTTCGAATAATCATAATAATCATTCTCCTCATAAAGTTTATTACCCTTTAAGGTACAAATAACTATACATACTGATAAAAAAAATAAGTGCATACATACTCAATGAGACCACAAAGTCGGGAGCATCGTTAAGGGGCTGCAATAGCATTAATCTCCTGTGAAACTAAAATTACAATTCATACCTGCAGGTGTAAGACGGGCGTAGAGAAAGGCGGAAAATCATAAAAAATCTGCACACAGCCGACATTATGCAAGAACACACAATTAAATATCTCTAAATACTTCTTCCTCTTATTATACACCTGTCTTGAACCTTAAACTGGTTCTATGAGCTCTTTTTACCCATAAGTCGGATAGGTGGCTGCCCTTGCCCATCGAAATGGAGGAAGAGTCCCTTTGTTAGGGGTTAACGACTACCACAGGTGGAGGAGCGAATAGTTTTAAAATTATTCGGTTCCCGGTAATTGAACCCGAGCCATTCGCTTGAGAGGCGAGCATTTGCTCGCTGGTCCATCCGCTAACCTAAGTATCCTAAATACGCTATCTTTAATAATTGACCATGTCGCTGTAGAGCACCGATTTTTTCAGCCCTGGCATGTGGCAAACCTTAACAAGTCCTTAATTCCAGTAAAACACCGAAAAAAGCGCTGCGCCATCAGGAAGGAGGTATCCAATTGACATTTTCAGAATTTTCCAAAAATAACCAAAATAAAAATAGGTAACGCGCTTTACTCACACGAATTTGAAAAACTATACGTCTTGAGAGGTGGAGGAAGTGCATCAAGAGATTACTTGCTACGGCGGTAAAAAGAGTCAGCTATAATAACAGAGTTCCGAAGGAAAAGGATCAGTACCACGTCTAACAAGAGAGATGTCTTGATGAAGTAACAGCAGTACACATACTACATAGGAAAAGAAAACAGAAGGGAAGATTTTTACACATGCCAACGTTCATAAAGGGCTGCTGCAGAGGATGACGACGAAAAACAAACCATAATTCTGTTCTGTATCAGCAAGGCGGTCTTTATAGATCGCCTTGTTATCAGACGTATTCCATATGTAAGGACTAGCAAGATTGTAAACTGGAATGTTCAATTGGAAATAAGTTGATTGGAACCTAAAGCTCTAATTATATGTATAATGGACAATTTATAATTAACAATTCAATTAATGGAGGGAATATTTTTAGTCAAGTTGAAATAGAATTTAATAGTCGCTGTCGCAAAGAACTGTAAGGTAAAGAAATGAAGTCAAGTATAAAGACTACTAAAATATTATTAAAAAATTTAAAAGAAGAGAAAATCTTATAGGTTTTAATCAATTATCATACTTTGATAATAATTATGATCATGTTGCGTGCAGATTTTACTACTCTAAATAAAAGCAACAAAATGCATCGGGCAATTTTCAGTATCTTGATGTCGCCCTGTATATAGGCTTCGAAAATCACTTGGCTTCCTTTCTCTTAGTTAACGTCCTATAAGCCAAGCGTACGCAATATTTTGTAATTGATCTTTGCCCTGGCTTGGAACTGTTTGATGGTGATTTTTGAGGGCAAAATAGTGTTTCTTCGTTCACTCGCATTGTAGCGGATAGTTATCGGTTAATTTAGCGGAAATTATTGAGTTTTGTCCTACCCATCACACTTTATTGCTGATGCTTGTTTATCATTGTAATTAGGCACTCGCGTTATGCATTTATATAGCCGACTCTACAGTCGTTAAAGGTCGTGCAACTAGCTTGGCAGCAGATTCCCAAAGTCACTGTTAAAGCCCCGTTGTAAAGTCGAAGCATTTGTAGCTGTTTTCCGCTTATTTCCGGAGTCGTTGAAGATGAGCTCTATAGTTTTGCAGCCTTTTTTTTTAAAGCCATATATGGCTCATGCAAGTAATATATGTGAAAAAATTTTTTAAGTCTATTTCAGGTTGTAGCGAATTTGGCTACTTACATTTTAATGATTATAAGGGTTCCCGTAAAGTAATTCACTTATCCACTGTATTGAAAGACTATTTGGCGCCCTCTGGTAATTTAAACACCCATGGCAAATTTTATAAAACAACCGCACCCAGTTTTCATTGTAGCTAGTTGGTCCTCCGCTTGGTCCATGTAGCCTAAATGTTTGTCGGGTACGATTTGAATCTGATCATTTTAACTGAGTCTGATATGTCCTGGGCTTAAGTCAAAAAATTATTTGCTTTAACATTTTGAGCGGTAAAATCTCAATTCCTATAAACTTTTCAATTTTGAAACTGATACTGAACATGTGAAAGTTACAAGGCAAGTTTAAAAAATAAATGTTTAATTGTTTAGTTCTGAGATAAGTATTTTGAGTGTTTTATTCATTATTAGGAAATTGATTGAAATATTGTCTGAATCTTACAATATACAGGTAGAGTGCATTGGAAGTAGCCCAGTGGTAGGCCTCTAGTTCTAGGCCTAAAAAGGTGCGTTCGACTCCCATTGATGTCGACTTCCACAAAAATCAGGCGCCGAACACACTGACGCCTCCCCAATTCGTCTTTGGCAACCGTTGTATCTTAATGCTGAAAGCTTTTCAAAGGAGAGGCCGATGCTGTTGCAGTGAAGATGTTAATCACAAGGTTGACGACGATTTATACAGGATGCTGTTCTTTTTTAGTATATCCACCATGGAATAATTGCCTTTAGAGGGCATGAGTTTTCGCCTAGGCACATCTTTTTACATAAGTTTTTATACTTCGTCATAGAAACGGTGATTATGTAACGTCTCAGCTGACTCGCCCTGTAGAACAACTTCGTTAATTAAACGTTATTATAATCCTTTAAATGCAAGGCCAGCAGTTGTGGCTCATTCCACTACTTTCCTCTTAATGCAAAATCCTGTAGCAAATGCAGCAATTATTTATAGCAAAACCCTAGTCATTTTCATTTACTCGTAGTTCTGAACATGTTCTCTTTAAGACTTTCAAAAACACTGTAAAGTAAAAACAAACGCGACAGTTATTTACGACCGGTGCCACCGCATCTAAACAAATGGTGATCGCGCAAACCTCAGCATAGTTATGTCACTCGTAACATATGTGTGCTTTTAAAAAAAGATGCGCCATTAAAATCGGCACGCTTTTCTCCCCTGCCGGAATGCATACGAAAGACGACGCATTTTTAACAAACTAATATGCTGCCATAAAATTCAGCCAAACTCTCTTCAAGTTTCGCCTTTTCTACCGTTCCTTGCTTAATTTTGTATTTACCAGTCGAGGTATTGCTTTGCAACTTCGTAAATTAGTATCTTACTAAAAATTCAAATTCTAGAAAGTGTGTTTTTGTTGTTGTAATGTAATTTAATTCAAATAGATCGTGCATAAAAAAAACACGGGTTGTCTAATTTGGGTTTAGATAATTTTTCATAGACTGACAATGCAATTCAGTACTGCCAACTGATTCAGTCTATCCAGGGCCTGCTGCACTTGAGTTTTTAACCTCTTCGTAATGAATTACATGAACTGGAAAACGGATTATTGCACAAATAAGGCACTAACGTGACTTATTAATTACATTCAAGGATTCTTCGATCGAATTATTAGTGGCAATACTCAAAAGCTTGCAGTTTTTTAAATTCAATCACTACTTAACTATGAAAAGTAAGTAACACTAAGGAAATACCGCACCTCGAGGATAGAACGTTAGATTAGAGGAGCTATCATGAGCTTGTTACATATAATTTTTAATTTAAGGTAGAATTAAATTGGATGTTCAGGAAATGTCTCGAGTGTCCCGCAATTCCTGACTGTGTGTTTGGTTGCCTACCCTCATTTTTATTTTTGGTATTTTGAAAATTCTTGAGCTTTAGGGGATTCTACTAAATTTTCAAAATATATTGCTAGTATGATATCTGGCGGCCATTTTATTGCGTTAATTTCATGAGATTGTTCCTGGGTGCTGCGCCTGTGATTTTACTTCATATAGATTTCTGAATTATGATGCAAATCGAAGCTCATCTATAAACATTTATATGTGAGATTGCTAGAATAAATCTGGTTAAGCTTGGATAGAAATTTATTTCTGCGAAATCACTTAAGCTTGGCCACCTTCCAACTTTGGTACGTTCCTATGGTTCCGTTTTAAACATCGATTTCGATGTTGTGTCATTTTAGGTCTTTCTAATACCCCCCAGTGGCTCAGCAGTACCACGCTCTACATATGTTCAGTCTTGGACGCTAATGTCGCCTTCTATATGACCTGGAGTACCAACTCGTACGCAGTTTTGATTCTCTCGGTTACTCTAACTGCTCCCGAGAAGTGAGACCACACGGCCTTTCCTTCGTGAGATAACTGGAGAAAAGCCTGACACATCCTACTTTGCACATTAGCTTGGACGGCATCTCACCAGGATCCCGAAGCCCGCAACCCCGCATAGCTTCTCTAAAAACGCTACTCTGCTATACATCTACAGGTACCTTCGCCGTGTAAAGCTCGCGTGTTTTGAGTGATATGAGTTCTTAAACTTGGACCTTGGACGCATGGTACCGTTTGCAAAGGTTCGCCTCTTAGTGGTTGGAACCTTTAGGCGACTTGATGTGTCTCTCGTTATTTACTATAGCTGAATTTTTGTCACTTTGATAGTTGCGATATGTATGCTCAAGGCAGTATTGCGAAGAAAAATCGTACAACTTGTATTTTCACTCCGTTTATTATAATAACAACCATGCTAGTTTGAACTGTATTTAAAACCACCATTAAATTTATAATTCTAGCTCCAAATAAGTATAACATATCGCAAATGCGTTTTTGCCTCCTATTGAGTATCCTGCAGATCCTGTTGTAATTAAACATTTAGATTACATCAATTTCTGGATTTTTCTTTTATTTGTTGTTTTTATGAAACAGCTATGTGGTTTAGAGATTTACAGTGACACCTGTCGGTTTTCTGGTTTAGACCGTCTGGAACCAGTGGCGCTTCTGGACTACCCACCCCAATCCTGCTTAAGAACTAGCTAGAAAAGTTTGCTACACCACGAGGCAATTCCTGGACCACCGTGTCGTAAAGGAATACCGATTATTTAATTTTTGCGTATTTTGTGTGTTCAGAAATTCCTCGTGTTGCCAGCTTCTTAATACCTGAGTCAGAACATCGACGGCTATTGCCTAGCGATACTAAGCTGCCTAGATTTTACGGACCGAAAATCCACAAACCAGGAGTCAGGCCAATCGTTAGCACTTGCAGATCTCCTACCTATGAACTAGCCAGATACCTCGCTAACATATTACAACCATACATAGGTACAACAGAACCTTACGTGAAGAATTCTGAGCTTTTCGTAGAAACATCGGCTCAATTTCGATGTGGAATTCCTGTTCACCAACGTACCACTAGAAGGTTCTGTATATCTTATACAACAATACCTCGAGCATAAAGAGCTCCGAGAAGACGTTTCAGAGGTAGTAAGGATGTGCCTTACGATGATCTACTTTCTTTGGGAATGAACATACTACGAGCAAAAAGAAGGAGCCGCTGTGGAATCCCGTTGTCTTCAGTTATTTCCAACATATTTATGGAAGCTCTTGAAGAAAAAGCTATTCGGTCCAGCGATCTCAAACCTAAATGCTGGTTCCGCTACGTCAGCGACACATTCGTTATATGGCCGCATGGAAAAGCAGCTCGTGAAGTTTTCTTTTCACACCTAAACGACTTCCATGCCAACAGGAGATTCACTATTAAAACTGAAAAAAATGAAGGCCTTCCTTTCCTGGACGTGTTAGTGAACCGAAACGCTCACAATAGATTAAGTCATACAGTATATCGAAAGAAGACATGCTTCGTCGCATCACCATTCTAAGAAAAAGAGACTATTGATCTACCTCATCGAGCCAATGCAAACTACAAGAACTTAGAAATGTGGAAGAAGCTTAACGGAGGAATTGCTACAGTCGACGAGATATTAGGAAAGTATGTCAACACACCATAAAAGCAAGAAAACTTAAATATAAACCTATGAATTAAGCTTTTGCTTTATCGCCGGAATAACCGATAGAGTAAGAGACATCTTAGATAAGAAAAAAAGGGGGTCCGCTATGGTATAATCATAAATGTCGAACAATTATTTCTCTCCAACAAAGATTCTTTGCCCAGGTTACAAATTAAAGGCGTAAGGGAAAAAGTATTTAATGCAGAATAAAAGAACACCAGAGCCACAGACGACGAAACATACAGAAATCATCCATCACAGAACACTTATTAGGACCAGGAGACCATAGAATAAATTACGACACCAGGAACATACTAGCCAGGACTAAAAACTACTACCCTCGTGTTATTTAGAAATTCCTAGGGATTATTGAAAATCCGAATAACTTCCATCGAGAAGACGGTTACCGCCTTAGTAAGACATGGAATATAGCTCTGCTAAACAAATCAAATCATACACAAATTTCGCGTAAGTAGCCAACCGTAACGCCTCCTCGGTATATAACCAGGAGCACCAACATCAGTCTTTAGAAAAAAATCTGAAGAAGCTGACAGCATGAGTAGCGAAACGTCAAGTTTAAATCGACCCTGAAGAACCTACCATTATGGACAACGGTCGTGAAACCTTGCATTCAACCATATCTGGCTTCTTCTGGCATTGATGTAGCAGCATTCATTTTATTGAATAATCTTGAAATTGAAATATTACCAAATATTTGAAATTGTAAATAAGTTGTTACTAGGAAATACAATTAAATTATTAGAAAATGCTAAAGGATTATCACAAAATGCTATGTAATTTTACAAGAATATTGAAATTCTTATCAATTATGAAATGCTAAGGAATTTTCATAAAATATTAGGAAATGTTACAAGAGTATTTAATTATTACAATTTATGAAAAGCTAACGAATTATGGCAAATATTTGTGAAATTGTAGGAGACTACTTAAATTAGTATAAATTATGAAATTAATAATATATACTACGAAATTTGAATCTATTGAATTTATGAAATCCTACAAAGTTCTTTAAATTCTTATAAATATACGTAGAACAATTGCAGTGCTTACAACGCTACGGCATTGTTGAAGTCATTGCTAAATATCATGTCATTATTACGAAATTCCATAAAGTTATTCAAACGATTAGGAATTGTTAGACAATAAGTAGACTAATCAAATGCTGGTAAGCTGTGAAAATTATTATAAAATACTGATAACGCCATAAAATAATTATTAAAGGCAAAGGATTTATTGAGAAATTTAAATGCTACATACTTATTGAAATTATGATAAAATAACAGAAACTCATTAAAATTATGATCAAATGTTAAGAAATCATTGTAAAATGACACAGAATACTATATAAAACACCTTAGAATTATAAAATACTTCCTGGAAGTATCATGAAATACTAGGAAATTTCTAAAATGCTACAAAATTATAAAATCACTTTGAACTAACTGAAATCACCAGGAAATGCTAGAGAACTATTAAAATGATGAAATGCCATCAAATTGTTGTAAAATATAATCGAACGATTATGAAATATCTACTTTGAAATGATTGAAATAGTCATGAAATGCTAGAGAATTAGTAAAATGATAAATTTTATCAAATTCTTTTAAAGTATAATTGAGCGATTGTAAAATATCTACTTTGAAATGAATGAAGTCATGAAACGTTAGAAAATTATTAAATGATGAAAAGTCTACGAATTGTTTACAAAATATAATTGAACGATTGTGAAATATCTACTTTGGCATTACTGAAATAGTCATGAAACGCTAAAGAATTATTGAAATGATGAAATGTCATCAAATTGTTATAAAGTATAATTGAACGATTGTGAAAAATCTACTTTGAAATGATTGAAATATCCATGAAGTGCTAAAGAATTATAAAAATGATGAAATGCTATAAAATTGTTAGAACTTATAATTGAACGGTTGTAAAATATCTACTTTGAAATGATTGAAATAGCGATGACACGCTAGAGAATTATTAACCTGATGAAAAGTCATCAAATTGTTACAAAGTATAATTGAGCGATTGTGAAATATCTACTTTGAAATGATTGAAATAGCCATGAAACGCTAGAGAATTATTAAAATGATGAAATGTCATCAAATTGTTACAAAGTATAATTGAGCGATTGTGAAATATCTACTTTGAAATGATTGAAATAGCCATGAAACGCTAGAGAATTATTAAAATGATGAAATGGTATCAAACTTTTATATTGTATAATTGAAAGATTGTGAAATATATACTTTTAAGTGCTTGAAATTGTCATGAACTGCCAGAGATTAAAATGGTGAAATGTCATCAAATGGTTACAAAGTATAATTGAGCGATTGTGAAATATCTACTTTGAAATGATTTAAATATTGATGAAATGCTAGAGAATTATTAAAATGATGAAATGTCATCGAATTGTTACAACGTATAATTGAGCGGTTGTGAAATATTTACTTTGAAATGATTGAAATAGTAATGAAATGCTAGAGAATTATTAAAATGATGAAGTGCCATCAAATTGTTATAAAGTATAATTGCGCGATTGTGAAATATATACCTTGAAATGACGGGAATAGTCATGAAATGCTAGAGAATCATAAAAATGAAATGTCATCAAACTGTTATGAAATATAATTGAGCGATTGTGAAATATCTACCTTGAAATAACGGAAATAGTCATGAAACGCTAGAGAATCATAAAAATGATGAAATGTCATCAAACTGTTATGAAATATAATTGAAGGATTGTGAAATATCTACTTTGAAATAATTTAAATATTGATGAAATGCTAGAGAATTATTAAAATGATGAAATGTCATCAAATTGTTACAACGTATAATTGAGCGGTTGTGAAATATCTACTTTGAAATGATTGAAATAGTAATGAAATGCTAGAGAATTATTAAAATGATGAAGTGCCATCAAATTGTTATAAAGTATAATTGAGCGATTGTGAAATATATACCTTGAAATGACGGAAATAGTCATGAAATGCTAGAGAATCATAAAAATGATGAAATGTCATCAAACTGTTATGAAATATAATTGAGCGATTGTGAAATATCTACCTTGAAATAACGGAAATAGTCATGAAACGCTAGAGAATCATAAAAATGATGAAATGTCATCAAACTGTTATGAAATATAATTGAGCGATTGTGAAATATCTACTTTGAAATGATTTAAATATTGATGAAATGCTAGAGAATTATTAAAATGATGAAATGTCATCAAATTGTTACAACGTATAATTGAGCGGTTGTGAAATATCTACTTTGAAATGATTGAAATAGTAATGAAATGCTAGAGAATTATTAAAATGATGAAGTGCCATCAAATTGTTATAAAGTATAATTGAACGATTGTGAAATATCTACTTTGAAATGACTGAAGTAGTCGTGAAGTGCTAAAGAATTATAAAAATGATGAAATACTATCAAATTGTTACAAAGTATAATTGAGCGATTGTGAAATATCTACTTTGAAATGATCGAAATAGTGATGAAACGCTAGAGAATTATTAAAATGTGGAAATGTCATCAAACTGTTAGAAAATATAATTGAACGATTTTGAAATATCTACCTTGAAATGATTTAAATAATGAAAGACTAAAGAATTATTAAAATTATGAAATTCAATCAAATTGCTATAAAATATAATTGAACGATTGTGAAATATCTACTTTGAAATGATTGCAATCGTCATGAAATGCAAGAGGATTATTAAAATGATAGAATTCCATAAATGTATGTTATAGAATGAATCTGAAATACTGGAATTATTGAAATGATCATGAAATGCAAGGGAATTATTCACATAATTAAGTGTTATAAAATTATTTTGAAACACTACGGAATGATTATGATATATTTTAAAATTGGTAAAATTATTATGAAATTTTAAGAAATTATTGTAATAAAATGCTGGGAAAGTATTAAAATTATGACGAAACATTAAGAAATCTAAAAATGACGTAAACGTTATAAAACATTAGATGGTTATTATGCAGTACCTATTGATTGACATGAAATATTGTACACTAAATTATTCAAATATAACAATACTTTGAAATGATTCAAGCCCTCATAACATGTAAAAGATTTATTAAAATTATTGAATGCTTTAAAATTATGAGGAGCTCTGGAATAATTGTGAGATGCACTGAAATTATTGATCATAAAGTAAGAGTAACATATTACGGTGATCAAATGCTAGGAAATTATGTGAATATACCTCGAAATTATTAAAACTGTGATGAATTGTCTCGAAATTGTCATAAAATACCAATATATTTAGAAAACATTACAAAAATATTATTAAATGCTTATTGAAATAATCATAAATTTGTTGTCGTGCTAAGAAATTATTGAAGTGATGATTCCAATCTTATAAAATTATTGACGATATGTTTACTAGTGTAATGACCTTCTTTTGAAAGCGCTATTTTCATTTTGCAACCGAATATTCTTTAATTCGCCCCAATGTTTGAAACTCATTCAATGTGTGTTTTACCACACCTGTACTTGTGATCGCTAAATTTCGCAGGGATAATTCTTATTCGCTTAATTTAATTACATTTATACGAGCTTCTAAACTTAAAATGTATTTTCTATAATTCCGTTAGCCATAGTCCTTCAAGCAATTGCAAAAATTATTGGACGCCAGATTCTAAATCACTCGTATATAGCCCAGGTTTTACATAGTTACATAGAATATGTTTACCTAGAACCCGGCACTTAAGAAGACGTGTCATAAATAACCAACAAAGGCACTGATATTTAAGAAAAACACAAAAATTTTGCAGATGAAAAAATAAGAGCATCCTGCAAACCTGCTAATGATCGTTTTAAGCCAAAATTTTCAGGTTTGATCGCAAAAGGGGGCCTTTTTACAAGAGTATTATTGTATTACCAATGTCATACAAATTTTCTCTTCTTAGAAAGTATGGTCGTTTATTGGAGTAGTCGTTCAGGGCTAAAAGTTTGTTGGAGATGATTTTTAGCATTTTATTTATTTGCATATACTAGTAAACTTTCAAGGCGATGGTTAAAGAGCCACTGTGTATTTACAGTGCGTACATTATTAGTTCATTGCTAGCTATTTCTGTTGCTATAGTTTCCATGGACGTTGAACGTGTCTTGTCATTACGTCATTACTTTACTTCTATATACGTACTGCTTTAACTAATTGCTTCACACCGACCTTTCTTTTCACTTTATTAAATATATTGCTATAACAAAACGCTAGTCTGTGCCAAGCTGAGAAAAAATTGAAACTCCCCCGCAGCAAAAACCGTTTTTGCAAGACAAAACTCTTCACCTTTGTTGGAATAATGGAATTTGACTGGCACTGCTTTGTGTAGCATTTTCGTCTGTTCTAGGAAAAATTTGGCAAACAGTCGGGCAATTTACGTAATGTATGGTAGCAAATGGAGACTGTTACGTACATACCTTTTGAAGTTTGTTATGTTAGCTCATAGACCTAATAAATTAAACGTTTCCCAATTGTTTGCTTTTTGTGGTTGGAGATGAGGCGAAAATTGTAGGTTTTCCAGCAGACTTGTCTTTACTCCTGAATAATGTTGCGGTTAAATTTCTGTGGGCTACTGACGTTTGTTAGTAAATTATTGTTGCTCCCACACAGATACAGTAAGTTAGCTGCTCCATGCAGTCCTCCAAAGTGTATTTTTCAGTCAGAATGATCGGAATTTAGTAAAATTTCAGTAGGGACATCGAAAAAGATTGAAGCCCTATGACTACGTAATATAACCACATCTACAAAACTAACACTGAGAAGTAGCAGTGGCGTGCTACATACTGATGAATTAACATATTATATGAAACTACTTACAGGAAACAATTCGACGGAAGTAACTAACTTAAGTGTAAAAGGTGTGAGAAGTTAGAAAATTAATATAAAACAAAATGCAATGTGTGTTGGTTCGAATATTTGGACGAAAATATGACTTTCTTAGTAGGGTCTAGTTTTGTTGTGGCTACAAGGTGACTACCCTTCTTCCTACAAAATATTCAATCAATATTTTAATATAAATTTCTAATTATTGCTCGTTCCATTTCTGTCCATTCGTAAATTTAGCCTTCCCCTTTAATCTGTCAATCTTCTTGTAATGCGGCATTTGCCGTTTCTTATACTCGACTTTACTTTGAATTTGGACTGCCCTTTGTTTGCTAGTTAACTCAGTCGTAGAAGTATAAGGCTCGCTCTTACCTCAGTGCAATATTACCTTTGCCGGTCTGCTCGTGATCACCTATAATGCTGTAATTGTACATGCAATCCCTGCCAGAAATGAAAACCAAACCGGTTACATGAAAATATATTTACTTTGTTAAAAACATTCCTGCATGGAAATATATACTAAGAATACACAATGTTAATAGATAAATGTTAGATGCGCTATGAATACTATCACGAAACAGTGCCCGAGCTGATCTGAATCTACAGGCAATGTAAAATTTCCGCAATCGAATTCACTGGCTACGGTCCTGACTCCAGTAGCTTGAAATCAGCTGAAGCGATGTATCAGCAAGATAATGCAGCGCTTTGTCTGGCTCTCCTAATTCAGCAAGTACGCGCACGTGGCCTTTGGGCGCGTCCTGGCTCATTGCCGCTCTTGCACAATACGCTGTAATAGCAGTTAATTTCTTATTACGGCTTTGGAATTTTCCCAATCTTTCTAAGCTGTACGTTCACTCGTAAAATGTAATTATAGTAACTAAACTTGCTTTTGTTTCGTAGTAAGATGTCCAGAGGGTGGGCTACGTTTGTTGCAAAAGTCGACTGGCTTCCTTGAAACTCGAATGGCAGCCGGAATAGCAGCTTCTGGCTATAAACTGCCGCTGTGTCTTGGAGATGCTTTTCCAAGCTGGGACTTACAATATTTCGCGTCGTATCCCTTTGATTTCGGGCGACACGCACACTTCGATCATTGGCAGGCTACTGCTCCTCGCTGCCTCCAACGCGCCAAATGTCACCAAACCGTTAAATAATTCCGTTCAGTTCTTTAATAGCACCCGGGATCAGTATTCCGCTAGCTTGCACTTCATTATTCGAGCACGCGGAGTATTCGTTACAAGTTTTAAATGCACAATACGTTTTAATCTAATTACTACAATGTAAGAAATATAGTGTAGTTTTACTCATAGCAGAAAAATAGTTAAATGCCAAGGTGATTATTAATTGCCAAGGTGACACGAACTAGATCGTTACATTCTCTGTCTCCAGCACATTGTCATAATCTGTTTCTTGCTACTTGTGCAATATCGGTATCCCATCTGGTAAGTCGGCACCATCTTTCGCTTCTCAGTCTTAGAACATGTTGACTTGCTCTATTCTTTTTTGTATTTCTCATGTTGACTTCAATATTTAATTTGATTTCTTCGATACCCTTCTACGCTTCTTTAAATTTCCAAACAATTATCTTTGTAAAAACTATAGTTTAACTACTAGTAATGGAAGTTTGCACGTTGTGGCAATAATTTTGGAAAACAGGGCCAAACGAAAACCAATACGAGTAGTTCTGCTAAAATCTAAAAACGAGACAATTAACTCGCGGACGGAAGTCGAAGAGAGGTCTGAGGGAAAATATTACAGTAGAGCTATTTACCTTTTCTAAATGTAGGATACCAAATACTATGACTACCCGCGACACACCCCGCAGAACCATCCGGGGTAGTCAAGATACGATAAAACATAAACTGCAAAAGGATACACAGCGAAACATATACTCATCAACAACCAAAGCTAGTGACGAACATAAACAATGTATTTATTTAAATAGTCTTTAATACACCAAAGGTATATATAGTGTCGAATATTAATTACATCAATAACCACAATATCACAAATACTTCTAAAATAATCATTAAACCAATGGCATGCTAAGTTGTATTGGAAGCACGAAAAATTACTAACTAAGAGCGCTCGGTACTGATTAAGCGAAGCATAGAGCCCTAGTTGAAATGATCACCACCTAATATTTAGCAAAATAGACCGCGGCCTCATCAAGTAGGAAAATCACAAAGAAAGTACTGCTTAGTGCATCCAAAACCCCATTTACAGTTCGACAAATAGAAAATATTGAATCACTTTGTGGTTAAAAACAGAGCACTGGCCTATAATAAGAGAAAGAAGTCACTTCTATCAGAACGCAAAATCAGTTAACTGACTCACGAAGTGAAATAAAATATCTTTAACCTACACTACTTTCTATTACTGGTATCAAAAGGCTGTAGGACTTGCAGAGGTCTAGAAATAATTTGTTGTTACCAAGTGGTATTGATTTTACCAGTGTTTGGTCGAACAGATGGAGTTACATCACATATCCTTGATATAATAAGAAACGCAAAATAAAAAATTTGAAAAAGCAATTAATAAAATTCGTCTTCCACAATGGATGTGCTTTTTCGTTGCTCAACTAGTTTATAGGTATAAATGCATATTGCTAACACTAAGTAAAAGCTATATGGTGGCGATCTCGGCATAATTATTATTAGTTTTAAAGATAGAGCCCATAAAAGTATAATGCTATTGCCATTATACAGAGTTATACTAGCTTTCCTACCTGGTTACTTTTTGTTTAAGATGGAGCGGTAATGTAATTTAATGTTCCGATCTCAGTAAAACGTCAAATTACGTGACACTACAATCATAAACGGTCCCGTACGTCTGCCCAAGGACTACGCTTTGGACCTCAAATTCTTTAATTTTATACGATATTTTGACGATTTAAGCACAAATGCTTTTGAAAGCTGGTTAAACCAGTCTGCAACATCTATTTATCTTGGTTTTCCGGAACCTTCCATTCAATCCTTATAACATGACTGAGTAGTACAATCATAAGACATAACGCATACTGTTACTAGTAGTTAGTTCTAGTGCCCATCTGGTTCTATGTCTCTATTGGTAGGATGATTGAACATGACCTAAGTCTTCAGAATATGTCTTTCCAGACTAAATTTATTAAAATTTTCATTAATTATTTTCCTTGTCTAAAAGATGGAGGAAGTATTGTAAGCACGAAAAAAACACCTTCCGAGATTTTTTCAGATCTTCAGGTTTCAGGGCCCGTCTATCTGTCTGCCTGTTGGAGGTATAACTCAAAAACTATTTATTGGAGAAATACCATATTTTGCATGCTTATTATATATCTACCTGGCATAAAACCGAGAAAATTTGGGAGAAATAAATACAGCGTAGGTACCTTAAGAAAATACAATGTTGTTTATTTTTGCTTTAGCTGAGATATAAATAAAAGTAATAACTTGCACATAGCTCACGCTTTATCACTGGAGAAAATGAGACCTAACAGATAGAGGGCAAATATCACAAATGGGTAGAATAGTATGGTGCTTTGTAACGCAGCAGAAACTCGTCCAATTTGAACACGCCCATGGCGTAGTTATTCTAGCAGAGGACAGAACACTGGCCTTGATCTTTCTTGAATTTAACACGTGCAATTCCGACCTTTGGATCTTGGCATACCTCTCTCTCTTATGTCATAATCTCCCCTAATGTGCAGGAGAAGCTAACGCAAAGGAAACTAAGAATAGGGTTTGTTTTTCTTTGTTTAAAGTGAAGTTAAGATATTGAATTCTGCGATCAGTAGAACGGTGCAGAGGCTTCATCTGTATTGCTACCGAATTCAGTCAGAATTCGGACTCTGGTTGCTACGTACAGTTCGCTTCACCAGCTGCGTACCTGAACGATGATTTTCCAACCACAGAGCCGATGTTGATCTCCACCGCATTTGCTTTTAAACGTTTGTAGTTTATATTTGATACTCTATTTAATCTGTTTTGTAAGATATAGTTCTCTCAAACCGAGTTTGTTGAGGTGGAGTTTAAATTGGCCAATAATTATCTGATATTTGTACTAATAATTACCTGAAGTTTGTAGTAAATGCCATTTTAATTTGTGATTATATACTGTGATATTAGCATGTTGGTTTTATTATTTGTTGCTGCTACCTGTGCGTGATTTGAGCATTTCTTTCAGGAAATTATGTGCTACTTGAGTTTACAAATTCTCGGTTAAATGCCTGGATATACTTGTCGTTAATTAGTAAAGATTCGTTGGCGCCCTTTTGGCATTTTATAATTTGCCTATCACTGAAAGAGCTGGAAGCCGTCTCCCTGAACTAACCGGCCGGCAATTGTATCCAAGTAGTCATAAAGTTTGTTTTGCTTAAGGGAATTATCCGACGAATCGATTTGGATGCTAACAACTATTTTTCTCTTGGAGAGCTTCTAGTTTTTTTATTTGGTTTATAGTCCCAATTATTTCGTGCAGATTTTAATCTGATAACACTTAAGACCTAACGTTTTTAATTCTTTTTCCTTTTTGTTTTTCTCTTGGCTTAGTGGTAGCTATGTTGTCTACAATTTTCTATAAAAGCATTGAAGTACGTTCAATATTTCGTTCTTGTTTGTATTGACTTCCCCATGTTTTCATTCCCTGCAGTATTTGTTCGCATAATTTGTATATTGTAATTTTATTCAATAATTTTTTTATGTAGCCATTTTCGTCTTTCAACGGTGCATCTGCATAATCTTGGTGTCCATTTCCTGATGTGATTTGTTCCTTTGCTTACTCATTATCTTGTTATATATGTCTAACCCAATTCAACTTTGTTTCTATGACATCCCTTGCCATTCGCCCCCTGATTTCTTTATTTCCAACCTTGTAGCTTAGGTTTCTCCCGAGCATATCATTTGCTGCAACTTTCAGTTTGTTAGCGAACTTAGTAGTGCCATGTATCAACGGGTACTATTTTTAAGTTGGTAGGGATTATCGAATCTTCTAAAATAAGTCATAGTTTTTCTTCGGCAGTTTGATTGTTCTTCTTGAGTTTTATTCTATGGTTTAAATAGATGTACTCTTATACTTTTGCTAAACTATTATATGCAGCTTTTGAAACTGTATGTTCTAAGAACACGACCTTTGTTTTTTCGATGTTCATGGTGAAACCTATTTTCTTAGATACTGTGTTGAGCTCCGTCAGCAGCTTTTCTAGTTCATCCAGAAATCAAGACAATGTCGTCTGTTCAGGTATCTGCTTGTTAGATCCTTTTTCAACTTCTTGAACGTGTCGCATCTACGTTACAAATAGGTTATGTTGTACCAAAAAGTTAGGAAACGTTTCACCTGGGTTTCTGGATTTCCGATTGTGTACATGGAATAAAATTGCACATTCGCTGAATATTTTAATAAAAATTGTGGTCGTAATTAATCTCATGTTACTTTAAATCATATAAAAATTTCAATACAGTTGCTGCATTTGTTTATGGTTATAAGATCTACGGTACAAGTAATTAAACAGGAATATAGGATAACTATTACAGCAAATTGATAATTATCCCTTTTTTTCTTATATTTTTCATAATGACTAGGAAACAATGTGACACACAAAACTGCATTTTTTGTCCTCGTGTCAGAAATAGCATTTGAGGAGCACATGCGTATCAACAGCAGCAATAGCAATAAAACTAAACGTGAAAATAATTTTCCAAACCAAATATACTTTTTAAAAGATTTTTCCTTAAAAAAAGAATTCCAAAATTAATTTTCAGCCCTCTGCCAAACTCAAAAATCAAAGCGGATAGGAAGTAGTCGGGAATAATAAAAGGCAAATGGGACAGTCGGCGAGTCCTCAATGTCGCCCTGCAGACAGATTCTTGTCTAAATCCGAAACTTCTGCAAAATCATCCTCGAAGCGTATTCTCTCGCTAATTTCGGATACTTGGGAACTTGCCACATTTATCAGTAAAAACTCTTGACCCTAATATGGGGTAGTTTCGCGCAACTAAGGGCTGCTCTGAGAGCAAGGGCTGCGGTACGCAAAGTTGGGATTGATTTATTATTTTTCTTATTGTTACGGATGGAGAGAAGCAGACAGAGGCCGACTCAATGATTCATCGATTTCTGATTCGTGAAACGTTCGAATAATCAGCCAGCTTTTCTAACTTCCTTAGTTTGCAAGCGAATCGACGTTACGTCGGTATGCTTGTCTAAGGATGCTTGCTTAATACGTTTTTGGAATACATATCATGTGGCTGTAGAGTTTATTTGAACAAGAATTATAAGATGAAGTATGCGTAATTTTGGTATACCCGTTCGGCATGGCCATTGCAGTTATAAAATTGGAGAGATAACATTATTTCGACTAGAGTAGAAACACAACTGTGCGAAAATAACTTCAAACTAAACAAATGTTGTCGACAGAAAGCGTGCATTAAAGATGCTCAGAGACCTATTAAATAATTTTAAGAAACTAGAATGTGTAATCACCAGCTCCGTTTAGTTGCTTTCAGAATGCAACTTGATATTTTTTTTCAGTAATTTTGTCTTGCATACTATTTTTCATTATATAAGTTCAGGTTGAAACAATAAACGAAAGTTCCCAATATCAACATCATAACATTTAGTATTCCAAATAACTAGTGTTCAGGGTGGAACTTGTAGTGGACTCTATGTTTTAATTAGACAGTTACAGGATCATTGTTAGGGGTGCAGAAATGTAAAAGAATGCTATTCCAACGGTCTTATGTAGTCTCACATAAAGAGGGTAGTAAAGACTTGGTTTCGTTGGTAAAGGACGGTTTGCTAGAATGGCCTTATGCAGCCTCACCTAAGGAGAGTACTAAAGATTTGGGCCCGTTCGGCAGAGGTTTCTGAACACAGAAAGATAGGTTGAGTACATTGTTCTAGTTCCAATTGCATTTCTACTGGCGTGTTACATTTCATAATAAACGATAATATCAGCATAATTGCAGTTTATTCACTAGATCAGCAAAGAGTACTGACTGCTTGTAATGCGCAATAAATTTACCTCTTTATTATGTATTATACTAATAAAATAGATGGGGGCGCCAGGTTCGACAACCTACCGCAACACACTCCGTCAAACCTTGTTGAGTAAATGAGCTACAACCAAACACACGCTACAAGGAGATAATAGATATTCAAGAAAAACACCAACGGTTAGTGTTAAAAAGCAACAATGCGTTTACTCAAAACGACGACTTACACTTAAATACATTACTACACGAAGAGCATTACTAACACCAGGTTTATGAACGTAAAATAAATCCAGAGAACGAATTATTACAGATTATTATAATAGTATGCAGGATTGTGCAAGCAAAAAGGTTTCACTTGATAAAAGCGTACGGAATCGATCGAGTGAAGCAACGAAATTATATATAAAGAGATTGTCCTTTTTTACTAACAACAGTTCACTCGTAACATTTTCTACTACTAATAAACTATGAATTTTCTTCGTATCGGAAAGAGTGATATGTAATTAATTCATAATCTCAAAGCATAAATTATATACATCACTTTAATGAACACGACTGTACGTTGAATTCCTCTTCCGGCGGCGTGCAAGATAACGCGTACTGCTACTTCACGTACCTATAGGTCTTCTTCCTGGCAGTACGCTAGGTTTGTCTCGCATCCCACGTAGATATATCGTTGTAGTAACGCGCGAGTACAAGCGCTTCAACAGAGGACGAAAAAAGAGGTAAAGAGAAAGAAGGACCGGAAGAAGGCCTAACAATAAATATGACTATTATGCAGTAAATAGATGGAAATAGCGACACACCAGAACAAACACACCGAATCTGCCCCATAATCAACGATTTTTGTGGGAGGCCAAAATCCACTCAGAAAACTTTAACAAAAAGGAAAATCCCGAAGGAAAGATGTCGCCCGTATAGCTTCGAAAGTAAAATACCCCCACTCTAAATTATGTGCGGATAGTTTTGGAAAGACAACTTGTGACAATAAGAAATAAAAAGCTACTAACAACTGTTTAGACTACGTCAAGTATCTTACGTCGTTCTAGGTTGGCGCAACTGCAGCAAAAGCAGCGAAAAGTGAAAGCGATACTTTCGGCTCGTATCAATTAATTCACCGTAATAAACATTACTGCTTTTAACATCTTTAATTTTGAAAAAATGTACAAGTGTTATTTTCATCACCAGCTAAGTTGTATCGTCTGTTTCATTTTTCTATTTCTATTTTTGCTAAATTGCCAGATTTCTTGAAGTGCTGTCTTATCGATTTTCCTTTAACGAACGCTACTAAACTGACAAAGCCAATGATTTGCTTTACTGATAATCTTGCTGTTCAACGACGTTCTATATCGGAAAATTCACACATATCAAACATTTCAATGTTCTCTACTTCTTCAACCTACATATACTACTATTTATTAGTGTAGTTGGTTTCGTCTTCTTCAGCCTTTTTGCTATCTATTCCAAGTATGATTATAGGTTCCTCTGGTTGCTTTCAACCTTCTCAATCGTATGCCTTTCTACGCCGCATCAATCCTGCGTATCTCTTAAGATCATCGCTCGTTCATTGTGACCTGCTCATTTTCACATGGATTTCGCGTCCGCATCCACTAACCTTGGTTTTGCCCGTTACCTATTCGCTTCTTTTGTCGCCTGTGGGTGATATATTCAACATTTGTTTTTCTATCACTAAAGAATTCTTATTTTGTCTTATTTGGCTTTAGTAAAGGTCGACATATGAACTACATATGTTATAACGGTTGTAATGTAAGAGTTGGAAATATTTGACCTTAGAGGAATAGTGGTATGTTCTAGTACTTTAGAACGTAGAAAAGTGCTCGTAGGTAGGTTGTAGACAAGGCCATTTTATGGCTTCGTTGGAACTAAGTTGCGTCCATCATAGTTTGGAGCTCGTTTCAATCAGATGTCTATTAGAAACACATTATCAGCGAATCTAAGATTGTTCAAATGTCTCCCGCTGATGAGTATACTATTAACTTCCCAGTTCAGTGACTTAAAATCTTCTAAAGCTAAGGCTAATAGTTTTGGGGAAATTATATCACTTTGCTTCACTGATTTTCTGACCTGGATTACACGACTACCTACTGCATTCAGTTTTTTAAAATTAGTTTTATACTACTAAAACCTTTCTTAAACCCTTCTGACTCGACTTGCTATTGATCGAATGTATTTTTCAGTTTCTTAATTATGACTGTAGGGAGTATTTTGCTGCATCTCTCTTCTTGCGTTTCTTTCTCGCAGGCATTTATTATACACAATTTTCAGATACTGAATTATAATTTTGTAACCTTCTGCGAGTAGTTACGTTAAGATTATGTCTTCTTCAGCAGCTGCCTCCTGAATTTACTTTTAATATCTTCTTGCTATGTTTTTTTTTAATTGCAAGAGTTGCTGTAATGCGACCCTTAGAAATGATCTTCTTTAACTGTTTTTCCTGGTAGCAATATGACATTTTACTCATACTTGAGAACAGAGATTTACATCAAACATCTTCTGTTTCGAAGTCTCTTCCTTTTCACCTTTATTTAATTAGTGCCAAGTCAAATCAGGTGTTCTGATTACCTGGGAAGCTACGCACCCCAACGCTATGTAATAGGGTGCCACAGTTGGAGTACCATTCAGAAAGGGGAGGGGTCGACTCTATACGGGATGTTGCAGGGCGCTGGAAGAGGGGGGAGGTGGAGCTACGTAAATACCAAAAGAACCAACCTTTGAGCAGTGGGCGAAGTCCCGATAACGTAATTACAGGGCCCAAAGTGTAGAGCACTAACTAATTACTGCAAGCGGCGTTAAGGATGTAAATTAACCTAACAGTTAGCTCACTTTAAGCTCGTGCTGTACATTTCGGGCTATTATTTGAATTCTATTACCTATTCATGTTTTAGAAGCTTAACTCCTACTTAGCTCTTTATCTATGGTTGCATCTTACAGAGGATTTTAATTTAGAAAACATTTAAACATGTAGTAATGCTGTTATAACGTACCGACCATAAAAATACGAGTAGCTACAAGTTTGAAGAAGCAACTAGTGTTATGCGAATAATTAAAAAGACACTATTAACAATCAGCGTATCGACCATATTAAGAGAACAAAGTAATATATGATTCGATTTATTCAATTAGAGCTGAATTAGAAAACGTTTAGTTTCTCCTAAAAGGTTAATAGTTTAGAGCAGAATATAAAATACAGATTATTATTTTAGTTGAATATTTTTTGTGATTAATGTTTGTTGAAATAGAACAGCAGCTGGTACGCCATATGGCGTCCACTTCTATCAGTTTTTAACCTCAGGTGACATAGCATGGCTTTATTATGAAAATAGTGAAAATGCACATATCGCGGAAATAGATATCAACTTGAGCGTAAGTTTCCAGTTCGCATATAAACGGTAAGATTACCTCCCATGATATCAATAAAAATTAAGCTATAAAATTTTTAAACCTGAATCATTGCTCATTCAAATCATAAACTTGATCGTTACTTTAAAAATCCTCGTTTTACATTTCAGTACCAATACGAAGAAACAATAAAGATTCGGTCAAGTATAACTCATTTCGGCTCCGTAAAAAAGTGAGCTGCTGCAAGGAAAATATTTTTAAATGAACGCTGACACGGCTAATGACCGCTTCCAAATTTACTAGAATGAACAAGTCGTCTGTAGTCCTGCTAGTGTATTGCATATCATTTAATTCAATTATTTGAATAACGAACGATTAAAGACCATATAATATAGGCAACCAATTTAACACTGTTGACATCATGTTTACAAAAGTAGACCTGCCAGTAGCAGCAGTGTGCCACATTTTGGAAAATTAACATATTATAGGAAGTTACTTCCCAGAAAAATTTTAAACGTATCTCAGCTCTGAATGGAACTATTGTAGATATAAAGAAAAGAAAGTGTAGTATGTTTTATTTAAAACTACAACGTCAATGTTCAATAATATCAAATCGGTGCTGTCTTGCAGCATTGGAATATTAAATTTACTAACTTTACTAATGTTACGCTCACGTGGTCTTCAATAATAATTTATGATGTTTCGTTGTTAGCATAGGTCTTGTTCGATATAAGCTTGGCTTGCTGGTGATATCCATTTCTTTATTACACCAAACTACGTCTATTTAATATTATGATTTTAGGGTATATTACTTCCTCACACGAGTCTCTACCAAATAATAAATTTTAACTCGGAAAAGGCCAGAGAATGCAATCATACTGTGTAAGTATCTCTCGCGCTCTATCATAAGGTCTTGATAGTCTTCAGTGGGACCTCTTTAGCACATTTTAAGAGAAATTGTAACACCAAAACATGTGGTTGTTCTACATTGTAGTCTTTACCATCAAGGATAGATCACGGTATAAATCATCAAACCTTTTTTTAAATAAATAAGGGTACTACGAGTATGCAGGGTTGCATATTATTTCCTATACATTTTATCGTATATGTGTTAACATCAGCAACCACTTTAATCGAGATGAATCGACAAGCTACACGACAGGTATAAAAACTCTGGAAGGACTCTGGAATCACCCTTTCACCAAGAAGATGCTATTTCCTCTAGTAATATATGCTTTAGAATCTTGAATAATCAAGGCACAAAATCAAAAATACTAATTAACTCCTTTGAGATGTGTTGTGTGAAAGAACTCTGTACATTCATGCACAGCTCGCAAATCAATGAAATTAGTGAGCCAGTCGGATTATCACACATCGCAGAAGAACGAATTATTAGGTACTTTGGACATATACACGCAGGGATGATGGTTGCTTAAAAGGGCTCATGGTAAAGTAATGCGTTGAAGGACAACGATTAAGTGGAAGGTCTTTCCACTCATGTGCACTGATCAAGATCAGTGCACCAGAAAGTTCGGCAAGCCAGAAACCAAAGAAGAAAATACTTTGTACGGAGGATAATAGCCAACAATCAATATAGCACCATAGGTCACAACTCATCTGAAAAAAAAGAAATTAAGGAAAAGAAGAAATACGCCTCCACTTGATCTATGGTTTTTTTGCCCATCATTGTCTTAAATCTTGTCGAGTTCCTTTGAAGCTATCATACGTTTTGTGTAGTTAATCATGTTGTACTGTGCAGCTATACGGTAGGAAGTGTGTGACATATCATTGGGATCATCTCCGCTGCGGCACCTATGATCATTTTTGTCTCTGGTGTCGTATTCAATATTCTTGCCCGGCTGTTTTATTCGTATCAACTAGTTTGTTCATTATTAAGATAAATAACAATTGCCTTTAAGCTGTTACCTTGTCGTATCACTCACATTCGTCTGTTAGTTCATTTTTAACTTTTATCTTCGTTTTGAAGTTCTACGCTATTCGATGTTCTCCCAATATATTTAAAATGTTTTACAATGATTCGGACAAATACATTCTTTAAATGTATAAACTAAAGGTTTACTGTCTCTGCATTTATGTTCTTCTTTCTTTAATTATTTTATTTATTTGATTTTATTTGCTATAAGTAGCAGGGCATTATTTAGTAGTGTTATTACTGTATACTTTCCAACTTTTGTTTAAGTTTTGCTGCGTACTGCTGTGGGTCCTAGAATTATGTTAAATATGGCTGTCATTTCTATAGTCAGCCCTTCCACTATACATATATTAGCAGACCCTTGACTATTTCTCCTTTGCCTGGTGTTCTTCCGTTCTTTAATTTTCTCGAGGCTTGTTTTACGTATTTTGTGTAACAATACGTACGTTAGCCCTTCCGCAGGGACGGTACATTTAAATGAAACGCCTCGTACTCTTGAATACAAATTAATTTAGCCTGTGATTAGGCCATCCCTGGGATGAGTGGTTGTGTAGAAATTCCTCACGAAGGCAACTGGGAAGCTTCTCGCTTCTGACTTTGGCGCCGCTCTGTCGACTGACTTCACGAAATTCTTAGAACGTCTTCAGAATACCTTTCGGAGATCGCAATGCGTACTTACCCTGTACACAATGAAAATGGCGTTTACTCAAAGTCGACTCAAAGTATAAACGGCGGTTTGTGGCGATTTGGCAGTGTGAGTAGCTTACGCACTTGTAGCTTTGGGAAAATCCCGCTGGCTACTGCTTAAGTTGAAATTCTCCTAGAGCACGTTTAAAAGATTGCGCACTGCACAGAACCGTATCGCGCTCATTCAACTATGTAAGTTAAATTTTTTTCTCTAATTAACAACAAACAAGCATGCAACTACAAGCAGGCTATATTTGTCAATCTTAGAATAAACAATACAGGCGAGGGAGACTAGATGCCCGCTTCAATTCTTGCTACTGTTTTGGTTTCTTCTTCTAGACGTGAGATTTCGGCTAGTGATTGTGTGAGTTCTTCATTATTGTATAGAAGAACATTCGCTTTATGTATTTGAGTGGATAAATCGGTAGCCCTTATTATTTCCCAATGGCTACATTTTAGTTTTATTGTTTTCGCATTAAACTATTTCTGTTATAGTATACAATGGGCCCGAAAAATATATAGTATGCCATATTTACCATATTCTATATGGAAATTGTTGGCAATTGCAATTAAACGGTGCATTATCAACTTACGACAAAAATCTATATTACAACTGCTATTAGCGGCTTTAATATGCCATTTTAAATTTATAAGCCATTTTAAAAGAATTATGTTTGCAGACATAATTACAAAATTGAATTAAATATTAACTCTAAAACCATTTCTCAGGCATTCGCATCATCTGTATTATTTTAATTAAATAAAATCCTGTTGATCGGCTTATAGACAATACGTTATATTGGAAACAAGATGAGATGGTGCAAGCCACTTATCAACACTTCGGCACACTGTGAGCTTTTAGAGATGCTCACTCCTTTTAAGGCACATTAATCTTCATAATCTGTTGAACCAGTGCTTTCAATGTGGTACTGCCGTTATCATATTATGTTATACAAATGATCGCGCTATGTGCAACAACAACAACTGCGGTGAAAAGGAATTCACAAAAGAAACGAGAAGTAATTATGGCGAAGCCTAGATGGAGGAAATCGGTGTAAAATCACCTCGCCGATTTACCTACCGTTAGCGGAAAGCGTCGATAATAAAGTATTACAGATATAAAGGTAACAAAAGATAGAAAATTTGCATCAGCATCTTTCAAAATGATGTAGAAAAGTAATCCGAGACCAAGATTCGAACTCGCGACTTGAAGCTCGACAATCCCTCTGCCTCGCCATCCTGAAGGGATAGTTACGCGAACGCTTAACGTCTGTTACCCTACTGGTATACGAATCGGCAAACACATACAAAGAAGAGCGATCGATCTTGCACAAAAGCGTTGGACATGATTGATGGAGAAGTAGCAAGAAAAATGGTAAATTTGTAAAACTGCTTTGGTTGAAAGCAATACTTTGACAAAATATAATTCCTTAGAAGAGGAACTAATCGTGATAATTCTGAAATGGGTTTTTATGAATCCTCGAAATTTAGAACTATCAGCAACAACTAAAACGTTTGTAGTTTCTTAGTTCCATTGTAGAAGTAGTTTTATCTGGTTTACCTGGTATGTTGTTTGTTATTGCTTATTGTTTTTGAAATTACTCTACGTTTCAATAACCTGTATATTGAAAACCTCAAATTTAAAATCTTCCATGCTTTAGGTAAGACTTCGTCGTTCGTTTAAGCATATTTTGTAATATTTGATCATAAACTACGAAAATATGCCAATACTAAATTCAATTTTGTATTGGGTAGTAGCAAAGTGCGAATTTTCAATTTTTATTAAAAAAAACTGTTCACCTGCATTGCATTAAGCAAGAAACTATTAAATATTATGACAAAAGCTCTTTGTTAGTTCTTCAAGTAAATAAATGGTGCAAATGTTAAAACTGCGATTTTAGTTCAAATATTTTACATTGCATAGTGCTTTACTCATTTATATGAAAAACCAAATAGATTATCCTGCATGCAGGATTTATCTATCAATTCGTTATCTATTATTTTTTAGGTATTTTTGCATGAAGTTATCGTTCTAGTCGAACTAAAACTAGACGTTGGCTAAGCGGACAACCCCTTTTAACGAAACCAAAGGCTGTGGGAAATGATAGGTATAATCGATTCCAAAAAATGGATTTCTTCTTTCAAGTGATCTTAAAGAAAAATAAGTAATCTATTAGAACCGCAAAATTTACATAAAGCACTTTGCTTCTGCTTCAAGACCCCCGAATGATTCCACATGTTGGAAAAATGTATTAACCATTGCAGTTAATGCAACTCTTAATGTATAGCAGGTAAATGCTGCAATTAATTCTAATTGATGACATTTTAGGTTCTCATAAATAGTATGCCAGAGAATTTACCGATTAGTACTTAATGACACAGTAATAGATATGTAGCTGAAGAATTTATCGCTATCAATTTATCAAACAGAAGGATAAAACGTATGTCAATATGCTTCACTTCTGGAAATTTGGGACGATGAAATCGGTAAAAATGAAAAATCAGTTATGTTTACTAGCGTGATTTAGTCTTAACTATATAAATCATTGTAGGGAGTTTAAATATTCAATAAATTTTGACTCGAAAAGGAAAGTTACACCTTCCTTAGCTATGAAACAGAAGTTATGTTTTGACTCAAGGGGGTGTATACGAACCATCCAATGTCTCTTTTTGAGTTATACATGGGTGAAATTATAAGGGCACTAGAAACAGATTTGATGGCATCAACAGATTTACACTAATTTGTTCCAGAACAGTGGTGCACACAAAGCCAAGACAACAACTTACCGTTCGAAGGCTTTCAGAACTGCGATATTAATTGTAAGTAAAATGTTTGACAAATTACTTCATGAGGGGATTGAGCGCAAAGTTCTAATTCAAACTATGGTTGCACGATAGAGTCATAATGCGACGTAGCATAAACCAAATTTATATAAAAATAAGCACAGGACCAACACACAGTATGTAGGGCTCCATCACCGGTTTTGTCACTAACCATAACTTGAAACAGCTCCAACTCGAAAATACATCCCACCAGTACTGAATATTAGATTCTCAATGACGACAACATCGACGACCAAGTTGAAGCCATAATCAATGCAGCAAATAAAATTGAAGTCACAGTTTTGATTACATTTATAAAGAGGTACTAGCATAGGCCTGAAAATAAATTGCGATCTGCTGTACTTATAAAAAATTTTAACCGGTACAGCTGATACGTGACATCGACGATTGCAATCAATACAAAAAAAGCTGCCGAGAAATAGCCCAGTGCATTTATTTTTTTAAATTCCAAAGTAGTTTTAGTAACAATTTTTGAATATTCAATAAACCTTGATTGGAGAATTAACCCTTGAAAGCTCAAGCAACTCCCTCCTTAAAATCTTAAATGAGATCGACACTTAAATGTGAGTTTAAAAGATGGTGATACCAACTACTAGGCCAAAGAAGCAAAATATTTCCTGTGATCATTGGGTCTAAAATAGCCTCTGAAATTAGCTTGAATTCAGACAAATTTGCAAGAGTAGAGATGTTTTTCACCACAATTTCTCAAATTCAAATTTTAATTTTATTAGTTAAATACGACTCGAATAGTTTTAATACCGTAATGCAACTCTAACTAGCCAAGTTTATCCATAAGACTTCGATGTGGATTCGATTGGTAAGAATCTGCTTGCCACATTGCACTTTTTTATGGTATGCCATGAATCATGATATTAAAATCCAAAGATAGTTTTAGTAAAAATCGTATATTTTGGAAACCATTAGCTAACTGCATGGAAATAATTTTCAACAGTTTGAAAAACCGTAACTGGATAGTTAAGGTAACCCGATCGAGAGCAGTCAACTCCCGTCTCGCGGTATCAATATCGACTTGTAACTTAAATGTGGAGAACTTAACTTGTAGAAGAGTTATAATAGACAGTTGTCCCAGATCCAAAACCGGCGTGGCGCAGCTCGCCCTTGGCGTCCGATTAACAAACCTACAAATCAGGGTCCAAACTGCAAGGATTTCCTTAACGATTTGGAAAGTCAGGCGGCAAAAAATTCTGGGAGCAGAAGTCATCCTGGCCGGCGAAGAGCAAATTTTAACTTGCGCCAGTTTATGGCGAGGGCAAAAAGAGGCAAAGGGCAAAAAAGGGCGTCTGCTGCGCGTCTAGCTCGCGGCCTCCCGCCGTACGTAAACAGACAGGTACGGAACCAGGTACGGAACCGGCTACGGAAGGGTGCGTAATGGCGTTTTGATGACCGATGCCTAACTGGGGTAATTGCATCGGGCATAAAGGACGTGCGAAGGGCCGCATGGCGAGCGTAGGCCCGTGGTCGCTGCAGACGCGGCTTCTAGACGGACGCGTCGCGCCGGAGCCGTCCTCATCGATCGCCGCCACAGACATTCAAACATAATTTTTTACTATTGCGATAGTTCGACCTCATAGTTGAGGGACTCCTATTAAATATTCCGATTCGTGCTTTATTGCGGTCGCCTTTTTTACCGCTTTCATCTCCATTGCGCTACTGATGTTTTCATCGGCCGATCCGATTCCTGCCTAAGCTACCAGAAAACAATTTACATGCCGGTTCTATGTAGAGGTCGGAAAACTAACCCTCATTTGCACCTCGGGCTCGCCAAGTTCGGGCCCGCAGCCACGGGAGGTCAAACAGGGCTGACAGCTCCACATAGTATCTACTATCTTATGACTTCGGATAAATGATACCTGTGGTTGCTCTGGACCCGCAAGAATTACACCATTAGCAGAAGACTAGATATTACTAAGCAATATCGATCTGATATGAATTGTTAATCGACGCTTTTTTTATAATTAATAGCAATTTCCCGATTTCAATGGGTTTTAAGAAAGTTTAATTTAGTTGGCCGTATTGACAATATCTCCAATTTGTCAAATGAAGTTTTTATTTGACTCCAAAAACAAACATTCATGTCTGCTATACACTAAAACTATCCGCTCGTAAGTGACCTCGACTGCTCGATGGCTGCAACTTCAAAGTGGTATGTTGTGGGACCCATTCGTCTTCCAAACTGCCTTTACTGGCACCAAATTTATCTGGCAAACACTGTTCTCCATATTTATCCCCAAATAAACTCTTTGCACTGGTACAGGTACTTTTATATATATTTTTTCTCTTTTTCTTAGATTGTTTATTATTATGCACGAATAAAGTCAAACACCGTGTTCTCTGAGCAACTATTTTAAAGTTAGATTAGAAGCTATCGCCTCTACATTTTAAAATTTTTACATTTCGCTAAACTGAAAATCTAGAGATCAAAGAAAACCAATAATATCTAATCTAAATTCTAATATCTACGAACGGGTCATGTATTTCACCAACACGAGAAGCGTGATATAAGATGCCAGGTGCACGAAAGGTCGGAAATATCCACCCTTAATAGCTACGATAAGTGCTGGAATATCCCGAAGAGACCGCCGCGACTGCAAATGCTTCGCTTTTTCCTGCGTCAAACCTGCAATTGAACAAGCGGACAAGACAGCTACGTGAAGCTACTACCTATCCATGGCGAATCTCGAGGCACTCGTACATATATCGCAGAAAGGAAAAAAAACAAACGTACGACGAAGGGGAGAAAGGAAAAACAGACCTGAAAATAAATTCGACAAAGCACCAAATCCTACCTTAGATTGCGGGCGGTCAACAGAGACATTACTTCCGAAGCAGTATCATATTCTAAGGTAACGGGGTGTATGCAGCAATTCTGAAAACTTACGAGACCCATCTGCCCCATATTGTTGCGAGAAATGTTTATAAGAAAAATATGAGGTGCGCATTGAAGTCACTAGAAACTATATAGGTAACCGGAAATACACGACTGCGTTCGAAGTTGCCGGTCCTACAGCAGCAGCAGACGGAAATTTGAAGAAAAATACGAACCGTAAAGGTCCTTGAACAATACAAGGCAGTGCAAACTTAAAAATCTAGATTAGGCAAAAAGGAAATATGTCCATTAAAAAACGAAATGGAGACCTGACGATGCCTTACCACCACTTGATAATCCAAGTATCGTTATGTAGGCTTAAATTATCTGGCAGAACGCCAGTCAACGCTATCGATTAAATCAGAAAGAAAATAAGTCCACATCGAAAGATGCAATCATAATACTTAGACTAAAAGAAACTAACAGGGAAACTATAAAACAGAATGAAAGACCTTTAAATGAACGCCTAAAAAGGCATGCCAAAAAACATTAGATCAACGATAGTTCGACGTAACAGATAATGATAGCTTAAGAGCTATAGCAACTTAGAAATTGCACGTAGCTACAAAACCAGTCCGTCTTAAAAGAGGAATCTCCAAAGGAGATCGTCTTTTACCAAAACTGTTCAGTTTGACGCTACAAGAGCGTTTTAAGGACACCAAGGGACGACATCGTAATTATAAGAGAAAATACCAAAACTTACAAGAAAAGTTATTGAGAATTGATCTTAAGGTGAAATTCGAAAATTAGACAAAACTAAGACGATGCTGCCAAAAGCTAAACTGGAACAAAAACATCAGGAAACCGCTATCATTGATGACACAACACAACTTGTTCCAATCGTGGAAGCCAATCAAAGGATGTTAAAAAAAGAGTAAAACTGTTGTGGGCAGCCGCCAGAAAACTCGGATTTAGTCTGAAGTTGCAACAACAACATGACATACCAAACGTAAAGTTGGTCTCTCACAAAACTCCATTTGCAGTAAATGGTGGTCACTCAAGAAGCAATGGGTAGAGCCATACTTGGCATCGATCTGTCAAACAAAAAGAGAAACACTTGGATACGTGATAAGATAAACGGTGCGTATATTTTGAAATGTAGCTGGGCTGGACACATGGCACGAGCAAAAGTAACTAAATGGACAGCCCAAGTACGGCAATGGCGACCAACAGCATATAAAAGAGGCCCAAGAAACTCCCGTAACGGATAAATCAATGTGAAAAGGGTGGAGGGTTAATGTGGATGCGAGAGATACAAAATAGGTATAAATGGAAATCGCTGACGAAGACTTTAATTTAGAAAAGGAATAAAGTTAACAACAGGATATAGTTAAATACTGCTGGTAGGCTGGTAAGCCTAAAACTCTCATCTAAAGTGAATTATTCAATATTTTGCTCATACTAACCCACTGAACTTTTGTACAGGGATTCTTTAACGAGATAGGAATCGATTTCACCGTAGTTAGGCGGGTACAGGAATTATTTAGCGAGATAGAAATCTTGTCTATAGTTATCAGGTACAACAAAAGGAGCAGAGCAAGGGGGCTAAGCCCCGAGGACGCTTAAAGCTTGTAGTCAGGATCGGGAAGCAAGATTCTCTAGTCCCAAGTGAGGTTAACTAGCTTCAGATTCTTCTTTTATACTCTTTGGGCACCTCGATATTGTGGAATTTCTAGAAGGGATTGGAGAAGGAATTGCGTGGCGTGGCTCGGATCGCCTTATCGAAAATCAGAACACTATGAAGATGCATGCGATGCTTGTAACAGTTTTAGCGCCATTCACATTTTTAGCGCACTATTTGTGCCTTAGGTAATTTTGATGCGGGGTTGAGCGTTACAATTATATTCGACGGTTTATTTTCGATTACGAATATTTTCTAGAAATGTAATTGACTCGTTACTGCTAGAGGAATATTGCGATTAGTAGTATATCAAGTACTTGAAAAAAAGTAGACCAAGTAACATAAGTAAGCCACAATCAACAGCATGACAAATATCACTTGCCACTTTTAGATGTGGCGTGAGAAATGCAATATCTACTAATGAACACGAAGAGCCGATATGCATATAGTGAAGACGTGTAGAAATATTTATGAAATGCTTAGAAGACTGCAACATAAAGGTGCTAACCATACATGTGTAGAAAATTATAGCACCCTTTTTTTCATTCATGTCTATAGACTTTGCACACTAATAGTTGTCAATCGAATCACCAAACTTGATGACTATTGGAAAGCGAACAGGCTTTCGGCAAACTCAGCGAGACACTAAACAGCTATATTCCACCATCTTCAAAAGCCAAGGTTTTTGATCAATGTGTTGTACCAGTGTTCACCTATGTTGAAAAACTGACGGAAAAGTAGGAGTTCTACAGGGAGCATCAGGCGAAATACCAGAGTAGTAGTCGTTATAGATAAGACACGCGGTTTAAAATGGAACTGGGTGGGACAAATGACAAACATTAGATAGATAAGGCAAATCATAAAGTATAAGCTGAAGGCCCAGTAATTTCACGCGCCCTCAAGAACGACACATGAAATCGGATATAGACTATATAACAAATATATTAGAAAAAATTGGAAAGCTTTACCACAGAATCGTGGTAAATGGAAACCTACAGTTGAATCTTATATAGGATCTTGAGGAGAATGATGATGATGATGATGATGGGCGCACAGCTACGTAAGATCTAAATTGTAAATTACAAGTAGGGGAAATTTTTATTGCAGGTGCCAGTCTATCTCTATAGCAAAAACTATTCAGAAATGTTTATAGGGCAAAGACCTTCAAAGCTTTTGGAGAGTATACATTAGGAACGGAATATTACACTGATTGTGAATTGCTCAGAGATCTACCGATTGCAAAGAAACAATTTAGAAATTGGTGTTGCCACGAAAAAAGAACACTCCTCTGTGAATAGGTGTAGCTGTCGACCAGGTGACCTCAAATAGAGTCGGCTTAATAATATTTCGGTATCCTATAAGAAACACCGAAGGCATAAGGGTGTGTTGTCGATCAAAAGATAACGTCATTTACAATTCTTCAATTGAGGTATTGTTTTTATTACCAGAATAACCAATTTTGAATTTAGCGAAGTGAGTGTTACGGCATGCTTAAACTGATCAATGAGAAAAAAACCCAAGGAAAGAAATTAATCAGAAGACGCCAGAACTGGCTGAAATATCTTCTTCCCTGGTTTAGTTGCACTCGTGCAGCAGTGTCCAATAACAGCACATACATTTTGAACGCCAACCTTTGTTAAGAAGAGGCGAACTAGGAAAAATATTCCTAAGTGTACCATTGACTAAAGTCTTTTTTCTTATAACATCCCTCATTGAACTATTAGATTCGTCGCATATTGTATCGTCTGATGACACTAAATATTGAACTGCTACGTCTTGGCACATATCACTTTCGCTTGTACTTCCTCGCTGTGCACATCACATAGTACCATAACTCTAAACCAATTTTCAAACGTTCTGTAAACAGCGCTTGTCATTCCTAAAACTAGTTATTCTGCGGTGCTACTCTTCTTGACCATCAGGTTGTTGGCTATCATAAACCTCCATATCTAGCATATAAAACTGCTCCCTTCCGTTCTTCTATAATAAATACCAAAGAAAAGGACGATTTCTTAACAAAAATGGCAACGAATCAAGGAAATACAGTGACGACTCTACTTCTTAAAGCAAAAGTATTGGGGATAGTAAAAATCGAGGAAGCAAACCGCTGTGGGAAAGGGATTTTCCAGAATTCAATATAGATGCCCACAACATTTAAATTGAATCGTCTGCTCATTCTAATCGCGTCATAGAAATATTAAGGTGTCCCGCTACGCGCTATATAACGATAACTAAATTCAAGTTTGGACATGCACATTAGAAACTATTTATTGAAGATGTATATATTGTCAATGTCTAAATAGATTAAACGAAAACGTCTATCTACGCTGTATTCGTGAAAGCATAATTAAAAATTTACCTTGCCCAAATTATTTTAAATTCTTATAAATGCTACGAAAGATAGAACAAGTTGTGGAAACGTTTCTGTTAATATGGGTTGTATAATATAACAGAAGAAGAGCCGACAAATCCAAAGGCAAAGAGTAGTACTAACTTATCCAAAACAACATTCAGGAGGAAGATCAGAGAAGCCAAGATAGCCTCAATGAGGAAAATATATAAGAAAATAAATGGTATAAATGACAGACAAGAAGTCTTTAATGTAAACAAAAAGGTAAACCGACAAGCAGTCGACGAAAACATCATTGACAATTGTGGTAATATGGCATTGGAAGTAGAAAATATGATCACGGTTTAGGAGAAATATGCAGAAGAGTCTTCAATGATGGTTAGCACTCCAAGAGACCAAAATTCGGGGGAGTGAATGCATCAGCAATCACAGCCGTGGAAGGTCATGAGAGACTACTACGTTACTACCCTTACTAAGTTCTATAGGCCAAATCTACGATACATACCTGTACATTGTTTTATATCTACTTGTCTAACTCTTCCGAAGAAAGCCACTGCGAAAACCTGTCAAAATTTCAGGACTATCTCTGGCATGAACAATGTGCTAAATATATTCTTCATTGTTATCTATGGCTGCATGTTAAACAAGTGCGAGAAGATTATCATATATAATGCAACTAGTGGGTTCTTGATTATCAAATCATCATTTCTGTTTACACGAGATATATTTTTTGGCCTAAAATAATATATCGAGCGGAAACAGAAATGATTTGATAAACAAGAAGACACAAGTTGCATTCGGCTAGATTATATCACAAGTAAATATACAACGTTTGAACAGTTTATTTATAAATATTAAAAGTACGGTTAATGTGGTTGTTATGACAATTGTACTGTCAGCAGATCACGCGATCTTTGTGAATTCATTTGACTATCACTTATTAGTCAGAAAGGTACTTGATTATCACAGTTGCTATGTACATTATTAAAAGTTAGTACATACACAACTATGAATTTTTTTATTTTTTATTGGTTGATGTTAGAGGGAGTGGTATAATCATTAGTAATATAACAAGGGCGAGACACACTTAGCGATAATTTTGCACACGCCAAGGGTCGAGTACTGGTTGCAATGAGAACTGTCCCGAGGGCTTTCCCGAGAGAGTTTTCTAGGGGCAACCAGCACTATGGCTCTTAGAATGGGCCGAATTATATATAAGTGTGTTGTCGGCGTTTATATTTTGATGATTATTACAGAAAAACGTATACGAATTATGATTTAAAATTGATCTAATAACGCCAAATAAACTCAAATTACTTGTTTCTTGCATTTCTATTGCTAATTATGACACCATCTACTGGATCGATAATAAGCACTAGGGCGCGTATCGCTTGATAAGCAACAAAAGGGCGCTTATTAGGTAATCAGTTCGGGATCGGTCGATTTTCAAAAACTGCATGGTTCTTATTGGATGATATCAGTCATGTGACAGTTGTGTGTAATAACTAGTAAAACGCAATTCGGCTTTCGTAGAGGTCTACACGACAAGATTTCTCGTTATCATCATTATTGTGCAATATGCACTGAAAGCAAATATTCTTTGACTCACTAGAAAGAGTTCAGTACGGCAGTACCATCAGCAGAGAAGCTACCAACATCTTCTGATAAGCACATGATACTGTGCTGATGGCAGACGCCCTGGAGGGGTTGTAAGAAATCATCACTAGTCTAGAGCACGGCCTAGACCTTAACACCAAGAAATCAAGCACATGATCTTCAGTGAGACCTCATAGTGAGCCACCACCCGATTTAGAGAGTGGCTAACTACACCTACATCGGTTGCACTCTCAACGAGTGCTGGGATCATTCTGCAAAACTGCTATCACGAAGATTTATAAGCTGTGAAAATGTCAACCTGGATCTAAAAAAGATGATCGTGAGTTGTTGAGTGTTCTCTAATCTGCTATACGGCGCGGCGTCGAAGCTTGGACAATATATGAAGAGGAGAGTGCAAGCCTCTAATAAGGTGTAAAGCTACCGTCGTCTCCCAAAGATTTCGTGGATGAATCACAAGAATGTACTGCCAGCAGGAGCTGTTAAACACCATCAATCAGAGGAATGTGCACCAATACCGCATCCTAAAAGTTGTCATTCAAAGGAAATGTGAAGGCAGAAAGAAGACATGGTAGCAGCATCACCTCCGCAGAGCTTTTCCGCGTCGGTATAGCCATGCTAGTAGCCAAAATCTCGAACGGATAAGGCAGTGGAAGAAGAAGAATAAGATCAGCTATATGTGAAGTCGTTCATGTAAGATAGTTTTTCATTACCGCGATTAGGATGAAATCGAAAAGTAATTATAAGTTTGTAAAACTAGCCTCACTGTTTGGACTTAAACTACAAAATCTTCTAATACTGGAGATTTCGAACTAATAGTGTGCATTTCGTTAATAACTAGAATCATTTTAATGCCTATCTATAAATGAACATTATACCCGTAAATAGTACTCGTGAAGATGATTAAAATACTATTTCTCTAAATATGTTTTTAAAGTTGCCTTAAACAATCATTTGAAAGTTACATTTTAGACAAGAACTAATGTCGAACATACGGCTTAATACTAAAGCTCAGATTTGCAAGCGATGCAGTGCGATTTGCATTCTTGAAGAATTTTAAAGCTGTTTGTCAGAGTATCAGCATACGCAACAATAGAAACTTTGAACTGCAAATAATCAGGTCAAAATCTTAAATCTACGTTTTAATGGGGACGATTGAAATACACTTTTGACACTTGCTTATAAAGGACAACCGATGTACGAATTTCCTATACATCGAAACGTAACTTAGCTTGATGAAAATGTACATTGTTCGACACCCAATATTGTTTTGTCATTATTAACATCACTTACTAGGCAATCCAAAAATAGCTTTTATATCTATTCCTGCAGTTTTAATCCAATTAGGCTGAGGAAGTTATCCAAAGATGTCATACTTTTCATATCCTCTCCTATCTCCTACAACACTAAATCCATTATTAATCATTCTTCCGTCCTTTTAGTGCAATACGAAGCTTTAAACCCCTTTTTCCAATTCTATTGCCTTATGTTGTTGTAAAAGCTTCTGTTGAGCGGCATCATATTTTTTCAAAGAGCGTTGAATGACCTGTCAGGCCAACCCTGTACTCGCCAATATGTCTTTGGCAAATTTATTTGTAACAAATACAGATTAAAATAATCTCAGAAACATTTAGTCACTTTGTGCGCTACATATTCTTTAACTTTCAGTTGGTGCCTCATATTTGTCTAAAAGTCTTAATTTTAATCGCCTATTTGTTCCTGGTAAATCTCCGTTTATAAAATGAGGCAAGATTAAATGAGTCCGATTGCTTAATGTGAAGAGACTGGAATAGAGGAGGTTCGCTCGCGGTAATTACAATAATTTTATCTGAAAAAGTACGGGATTAAATTCTTGGTACTTTAGGGGGCTACCATGATAGTTTAGGTACCAGTGATGAACTGATGTCTCACTACTGCGATGGCAAACAGTGTATGGTGCTCAGCTTTAATATTTGGGGTCTACCTTATTTCGTGATTTTTGAAGTAGTCTGCGCTGTATAAAACGAATGCATACTGTAAGTTGAACAATTCTATTAACATTGATAAAAATGCATTTAAGCTGGCCAGTCTTGCAGCTGTGACTGCAGGAAAGAGAAGTTTTACAATAATTCTTAAAGAATTTCTACGTGCCGAAGGCGTTACTGCACACATAGAAAAGTGCTAATTTATCTATGCAAAGTCCTCTTTTAGTACATTTAAAATTTGCGGTAAATTACCCATGCAATACGAAGTGATACTCAACTTAGCTGGAATTCAGTACATGTCTGACAACGAACAAATTTAAAAACCAAAGGGTGTTTCCGTGGCTGAAGGCAGTTCTTGAATGGCGAGTGATCGCTTGAAAGCCGCCAAAACTTGGGCGACAAAGACGCTCGCAATCATTAGTGGAACAGGCTTGAATTGTACACGCCATATAAGAAAACCTTCCCCAGAGCTTGAGTGGAAGAATGGACCACGTTCAAAGTTTAAAGATGGCCTACTAGCAATTAGCATGAATCCACAAGCTGAAAATGAAAAGCTTCCACAGAATTGTCCCAGAATTCAGGATGGCTGCGAAACTACGGATTGATATACTGGGCGTCGAGCGTTACTTACAGGTTGCCAAACGGTACATAGTGAGACGATACAAAGTGTTTCTTGAAGTCGATATGAAATCTAGCGAAACTCAAACGAGACGAGATTCGGATTGTTAGATAAGTAGGCTTTGGACAAGTGTCGTGAATTTTCCAAATTACAATAAGGGGCTTCCTAAACGGCTACATTCACAGAACAGGTAATACATAAGACGCAATTTGTTTTCTCGATTAAATCTGGCTAATTACTCATCTATCCCCCCCACCCTGAACTTAATGCAATGCGCTCAACGAAACGAAGAGCTGATATTTATTCTGTACAAACCTTACATACTGTCTTGGTGTCGCCTCGAAATGTTAATGCACTAAATTAAAGCAATTAGGAAGGTCGAAGTATTTTTTTTTCTTTTCCATGAGAAGACGAGATATAGAGAAAATATCAAACTGAAAAAATAAACTACTGTTTACTTTTGGGTTCCTTTTCCATCTTCTACTGCTACTAGGAGCTTTACTGTTCATGTCAGTACAGCTTGGGATAAATATATCAAGCTGTCTTTCTAACACTTCGAAAAGTAAGGCGATTTGGTCCTATTTATTTTTTTTTTCTATAGCACATGTTAAAGTGTGCTTTTATCAACTCAAAACAAAAGGTCAAGTTTTACTTTAACAGCAAGGGTAGATAAAGTAGCACTTTAACATCCAGGATAGATAAAGTAATTTAATTTTCGAACTTTTGTTTAAATTAAATATGACAGCTTCGTATTATCGTAGCAACCCAATCTAGCTACTGGCATTTTGAAATGTGATTGAATGTCCTTATTTTTTTTTTAATTGATAAAGTTCTTGCTATAGAAAAAAATATTGTATTCTACACGACGATAAAGTTATTTCTATCCACTCTTGAATCATTAACGTCTCGACTTCGTCTCCACGTTAAACGATTCACTCGTGGATAAAATTTAACTTTATCGTCTTGTATAATAAATTACTATTCATTCAGTTATCACCATAGCCAGCTTCATCAGTTTCCGTTAACGCGTCAGTGGGTATGGATGAAGCTGGCCATGTTGTCACTCATGCTCACCATAAATTTCCTCACCTTCTCCTTTTTCCTAGTTTTTGGCATTACTGTTTTTTAAAGTGATTATTTCCATATTTCATATTTCTTATTGATATAACCTGATTAAGATAGAATCGGTATATGGTCTTCCACCTATCTGTAAACTTGCACCAGTCATTTGTTTACAATTCTATTGTTAATAGTAGTTCGTTAACAGGCTAAATATAGCAACAATAACTTCGAATAGAAAAGTAGATCCTCCGGAAACTTGACAAAAGCTCTCCTCTAAACAAAGACTATTGATCTGAATTATAGCAGTGAAAAGGTATACATTTACATATTCCATTATACCGTTTTTCTACTACTCCTAGTTGTGCTTTAATAGTTTATAATAAATCTAGGGATCATAATGGAATAAAATTCTTACATAAAAAGAGAAGCTTTGGATTTTAAAGAAGACTACATTGTAGAAGGTATACAAAATGTGTTGCAAACTTCGATACAATCAGAAAAATAATTGCTGTAAACATCGACACCAATTAGTACCGAGGAGTGCAACACGTACTATTAGTCCGGTCGAGAAAAAGTCGTGCGTTTTTTGGGGGGACCGTTTTTTATGATCGCAATTAATTTTTGACATGTTAAGGATTCAATTAAGCGTGGGTGCCACATTTTAAATTTTTGGCGTTTGGTCGCCATTTTGAAAAATGGCGGCTGGCCTTCTTCTTCTTCTTCTTCTTCCTCTTAATGTAGGCTGAGAGCCTGTTACTTCCACACACTGAGTGCGGTTTTGTAAGCCATCTTAAGCCGCGGGCGGGGCAGGTGGCTAGCCTAACACCTTGAATTAGGAAAGAATGCCCTCACAGGGGTCACGCCCATCAAAGATGTTCGTAGGATGGCCGGAGAGCGTTCGATGTAACCAATATCCGGGTGTGGGGTTCGAACCCTCTACCTGTACCAGGCTGGCCTTCGCGATACGAGAAAATACAATTATCTCCCAAACTACTTGGTCAATTTTCATGTTTAAGGTACCGTTGGATAGGTATGAAACTACTCTATGCGCTTTACAAGTGATTGCATTTGAAAACAAAGAAACAAAAATATACCAGGAAATTTTTAAATTAAATTCACTAACGTTGAAGTCCTGTTTCAGCAGTACCAGTGTCTAAGGAGTGGAGTAAGTTTTGAAGAATATTTAGAAAGTTGTCGCAGAATGCTTCCTCTACTAGCGGCGTATGGAAGCATACATTATCTGCGCTATCTCTCTCTTTACTAATGTCTACTTTGACAGAGGACAAGAAGATACAAATGGCTTCTATATACTCTTTCTCCTTGACTGGCAAAAGTTACAGAAAATTGCCTCCTGGCCAGGTCATTGAACTGACCATGAACAAACAATCCAAGAACCGAAGAAGTGGTGGCTAGGTTGGATTCTCAAAAAATCTAACATACTAAGCAGACCTGCTGTGTTGTACCTAAGAGAATAATTCCAGCAAGCCATACACCTGAAGAAGCCTCTCTACCGCCACCCAAAATTGGGCCCATCGAGGATGAAGAAAGACTGGCAGGTAATTCAAATGTTAAACTTGTTCTGGAGGAATGGAACACGGGCTCATAGGATCCAAATCAATCAAATCTCGCTCACTTTGCACCGAACAGCCAGCAACGGAAGAAGTAGTCAAGAGTCTGCACACAGCCCATGAAGAGGGAAATGCCATGGCAGAAGCATCCTTGGACCGAGTTTCTTCAGGAAATCGATCGCTGCACCACCCTATCATCGCAAGGAAAAGCAAAACATTTGCCACAAAGGCTGTGTCCACTGGAAAGAGCAAAAAAAAAACTGAGGACATTGGTGAACCACGCTAGAACAAAACAAGTCATCGATCTCTTAACGAGTGAATAAACTCATACTATGGCTCTGCTGGATATCATGCAATATAGAAAAAAGAGTGTGCTTATTACTTTTTACAGCTGAAGCCACTCAAGTCAAAGTTCATGACATTGATGATTCTCCAGTCTGTGATATCGCCACCGCTTTACAATGCCGTCATAGATGTTGGAATGGCATAGAACAAGGTGCCAGCGTGCAAGACTTGGGGTGGTTATACCACAAACTCTACGAGTACGTACTAAGTCGCCACCCTCAAGCAGTAGCGTTTCACTTGATCAACGATATTTACAGTGAAGAAATGCTGATTAACAGTACCAAACATAACGAGCAAAAACGTCGATGCAGCCATACGGGTTCGTCCCAAACGTTTACCCTGTTGCTGATCACAAAATGCCTGCAAGGAATGCGTAGCGTTCATTTCTGTCGAAGGCTGGCAACAAACAGCGGCTGCAACAGTTCCTTCTGAATGAGTGGCAATCCTATGAGCACAATTCTGATTGGTATTATACCAAAGATATTCTCTGCTATGATCTCATATCCGGCGAATGCGATCCCCGGTTCGAAGCACCATGGTCATGTGAAGCTGATACCAGGGCGTTCTTCCAAGCAGTGTAGTGAGGCGAATCTCATCCAGTTGTTCTTGATTTCGAAGACACAGATGTATGGGTTGTTGCGTCATACTCCAGTCACCTAACTGAGCAGAATAACTATGTACATGTACAAGAAGAAACCGGAAAATGATGCGGAATTCTACAACTGTAGCTCGTTGTTCTCAGATCAAGACAAAGCATGTGCTGCTGTTGGAGTCCGGTTGTGATACGGTAGAAGGTTTCTTCGGCATGGGGAATGTCGCAGCAATGAAGCGCATTCTAAATCCAAATAATATGACATACTTCGAGATAATACAGCAACTTGGAGTTGAAGAGCAATTATTCGATGAACTGTTCGATCAACTGCAATTGTTACTTCGACACGAAGTGTACGAAGTATTGAAATTCCCTCATATCGAAAACCACTCTGAGTCAAATATCTCTAAAATTCGTGCCAACCGACTAATGAACCCACTATATCAAATCTCCGTCTCGGCTGTGGGGATCTTTTGGTGAAGACCCCAGCCCACTAGATCCCTCCCCCGTATTGGTGGGTGTCCAAACGTGCTGTGCGGGGTATGTATGTTCGTATGTGTACACAATTCTGGTCGCCAGGAACCTTCCTGAAGTCTTGGATCGTTTTCATACGATAGATTCTCCGAAATTGAAGGCAACATCAACTTTTGAGGTATGGTCGTTGGCAAAACAATTTTTTTAGGATTTTTTTTTTATAAATCACTGGTTCATTACATTTCATTGTATTAGCGAAACGGAGTGATGTTGAGTGTCGAGTATTCTTGAAAAGCACGGAAGGGCGCTTTTCTTGGGTGGGGGGTACCGTATATTTTACGATTAGGATCTTGTACAATGACCCAATCAGCAAACGCGTGTGCGAAGCCCGAGCACGTAAATGGCAGCAAATGTGACATTATGATTCTTCCAGGGTGCCTCCTGACAAAGACTCAGTTAGGCAACATTGTCTTCGAAGTCGCTTGCAAGTTTATAAATATAAGAATGTAAGACTTGCAAAGCGGCTGCTCTTTACTAACTTCGGTTGGGAACTGCATCAAGATGGATTGAGAGTATTGAGACCTGTCACGCATACCATAACCGCACTTCCAAATCAAGTCCATTTGCCACAATCCAACTACCTCTTTCAGCTGGAATCTGACGTGGGAACAGAGGCTGCAGAAGGAGTGGAAGAAGAAGTAAACGCGATTCTTTATGACTCATCTATGGGAGACAGCGATACAGACAAAGATTTCAGTGACTGATTGTGTGATTGTTGTGTCTTTCATGTACTACGAAATTGATCGCGTACTGCTCACGTTATTTTTATTTGTGGTAATACAGAATATTTATGCTATACTTTCATATTAAATAATTTTTCCAAATACAATTGATTTTTTTAAATTTGTTCTCTTTTATATAGTAAGACGTATGGAGTAATTCAATATCTATCCAACGGTGCCTTAAACTTGAAAATCGACCAAGTAGTTTGGAAGATATTTGTATTTTCTCGTATAGCGAAGACCAGCCGCCATTTTTCAAAATGGCGACCAAACGCCAAAAATTTTAAAGTGGCACCCACGCGAAATTGCATCCTTAGCATGTCAAAAATTAATTGCGATATTAAAAAAAAGGTCCCCCCTAAAACGGGCACTGGTTTTGGTATCTCGACCGGACTAGATAGGGAAATGTACAGTATTGCTAAATACAAAATGGTATTTCTATGCAGAAAAGACCCACCAGTCGGTAGATGTTGTAAATGCTAATTTACTGGAAACAAGTAGGGGATCAAACAGAAGACTTTAAAAATATATGAGGCACCAAATGGAAATTAAGAAATATGTGGTGTACAAAGTGATCAAATGTTTTTGAGATGATATTAATCTGTGCTTCTTACAAATAAATTTTCCAAAGACATATTTGCGAGTACTTGGTTGGTCTGACAGGTTATTCAACGCTCTTTGAAAGAATATGACGCAGCTAAACAGAAGCTTTTAGAGCATCATAAGGCAATACAATTGGAAAAAAGGGTTCAAAGCTTCGTACTGCACTAAAAGGAAGAAGGGACAATTAATAATGGATTTAGTGTGGTAGCACTACTTTTATCTACAATGTAACTCAGGCTGCTGCATTTAAATCTATTCTGTTTCCCAGAATATAACTGTCAAATCATTTTCATTCGATCCTACGACAATCAAAAATGTTCCGAGAATAATAGAGGATACGTATAATTTCTTTAGCCTCATTGGATTAAAACTGCAGGAATAGATACAAACGCTATTTTTGGATTACTTAGTAAGTGATATTAATAATGACAAAACAGTTTTGGGTGTCGAACGATGTATATTTTCATCAAGCTAATTTACTTTTCGTTGTATAAGAAATGTCTGCATCGGTTGTCCTTTACAAGTAGATGTCAAAATTGTATTTACATCGTCCCCATTAAAAAGTAGGTTTCAAATGTTGACCTGATTATGTGCAGTTCAAAGTTTCTATTGTTGCGTATGCTGATACTCTGACAAACTGCATTAAAATCTTTCAAGGAAGTAAATCGCACTGCATCGCTTGCAATCTCAGCTCTAGTAGTAAACCGTACGTTCGACACTAGTTGAAGGTAATTTTTCTTGTCTAAAATGTAACTTTTAAATAATGGTATAAGACAACTTTAAAAACATATTTAGAGGGATAGTATTTATTTACTTATTTATTTCGTATTCAGTCAACAGCCGTTAGGCCAACTATAGGTATTGTCGCTGTACATTTTATGGGAACATGCAACCCCACTAACGACTGTCATGATGTTATTATGACATCCGGGACCGACTATTTCCGTGGCAGCCGTACCACGAGCCGTGTGAGCCGAGTGAAGCAACCGTGAAACTCCCATCCAAGTTCCGACCAGATCATCTTCACGAGTACTATCTACGGGTATAATGTTCAATTATTGGTAGGCATTAAAATTATGCTAGTTATTAATGAAGTGCACATAGTTAGTTCGAAATATCCAGTATTAGGAAATTTTGTAGTGTTAGTGCAACCAGTCAGGATAGTTTTACAAACTTATAATTACTTTTCGATTTCATCTCAATCGTGTTAATGAAAACCTATCTTACATGAAGAACTTCACATATAGCTGATCTTATTCTTCTTCTTCTTCCACTGGCTTATCCCTATCCCTTTCGGATGTTGGCTACTAGCACAGCTATACCGAATTTGTTAACAGCGACGCAGTTGCTCTGCGGAGGTGATGCTGAACCACTTCCTCGGGTTGACGAGCCAAGAAATTGTTCTTCTTTCTACCTCCACATTTCTAGGATTCGATATTGGCGCACATTCCCTATGACTTGGTCCAATTATTCGCAATTCCTCTGATTGATGGTGTTTAAGAGCTGTCGCTGGCAGTACTTTCTTGTGATCCATCCACGAAATATTTAGTAGACGACCGTAGCTCTACATCTTGCAGACTTGCTTCTATCCTGACCTTCACATATGGTCCGAGCTTCGACGCCGTATAGTAGACTCAACACCTCACGATTATCTTTTTTACATTCAGGTTGAAATTTTTACAGCTTAGAAATTGGGGGATCTTCGTGAGAGCAGCTCTGCAGAATAATTCCAGCGATTGTTGAAAGTGCAATCAATGTAGGTGTAGTTAGTCACCATCATTATGAGATCTTACTGATGATCGTGTACTTGATTTTGGTCTAGACTGTGCTGTAGACTAGTGTGGCAGACCCTGATAACTCCTTACAATTCCTCCAGGGAGTCTGCTATCAGCACAGTATCATGTGCTTATCAGAAGATGTTGGTAGCTTCTCTCTGATCGTAATACTGTACTGAACTCTTTCCAGTCAGTCCAAGAATGTTTGATTTTGGTGCATATTTAAGAATAATGGTAATAACGAGCAATCTTGTTGACGAAAGCCGAATTGCGTTTCATTAATAATCTCCTCGCACTTGCTTTATATGCGGCCATAGATTACAATGAGGAATATCTTTGACACATGGTTTATGCCACAGATATTTCTGAAATCTTGACAGATTTTCGCAGTGGCTTTCTTCGGAGGAGTTAGACAAGTAGATAGAAATCATTCTACTGATATGTATCGTAGATTTGGTATATAGAACTTAGTAAGAGTCCTAACGTTGTCGTCTCCCATGACCTTCAACGACTGCTGAAAAGTATTTTTTCACGTACTATAGGGAAATGTACTGTATTGCTAAATACAAAATGGTTTATAAAAGTGGCTCTTTTCTGCATAGCAACGCATTCATGTTATTTTATGGTATTTCGCCACCCTGCAAAATTAAAATAGAAAATTTCGAGGAACAGTCTTTTGTTGGCTAATTAACAATTACGAAGCAATAAAACTCAATAGTCTTCTCCACGAACATTTATTTAAAGTGGCGACATGTTTCGAAACCAAACTGGTTTCATCCTAGGACTATAATGATCATTGGTAGTAGAAGAACATGTTAAAGTTGAAGGTTAAAATGACGTTAACATTAAACTTTGAATACAAGGTAGGAATAAAATTCAAAAACCACACCACATTGGATAATTAACAACTAAACTCAACATAAAAGCAAGGACAACTTAGCTTTTCACAGAAACTGAGAAGTGTTCAATCTCCAGTAGAATGCACAATTCGTTAAGAATCCCGAACCGCATAAATATTTAACAACCGCCAAATACGTATTTCGACAGCTAATCTGTCATCGTCAGTAGCCTTGGAGAGAAACTAATACGATAAAGTTGGCCGAAGATACGCTCTTCACCAAATCACCTGTGAATTTCAACACTCCCGCACATTCTAACTCTATTTATACTGTCTGACTCGAACAGCGTGTTCTAAGCGACCAATCAGGTGTCAACTTCAATAGGGCGTAAAGATTAGAGTGGAGGGATAGGTCCCCCATCTTTGTTCAAAAGTTGATTATCTAGATTCTTAAAAATGGTGAAATTTTTAAAAGAATTTAGCTGTTTTGTTGAAGTTTCCGTAATACTATGACCCGTTTCGTAAATATGTTGGGTAATACTAGATATTTCGAATCTGTTGAATCTAAAATGAGCTGTATGCTCTTTAATGCTAGTATCAATTTTACGACGTGAGTGCCCAATATATTTAGAATCACAATGGGAACATTTAATTTCGTAAATCTTAGATTTCTCTAAAGTCTTGTTTGTTTTTTGGTTTCCCAATAAGTTTCGAATATTTTTGTTTGAACTATAAACGATTTTATAGCCTGAATCTTTACAACTTTTGTCGATTTACATTGGCTTCTTTTCTATAAACATCGAATTCCAACTTATTTTTATCTCTTATTACTAAGGTATCCAGAAATTGTAGTTGTCCTTAGTGTTCCACCTTATATATGAATTGTATATTAGGAAATTTTGGAATTTAACTGATTTAAGAAATTATCAATACTACATTTAAGTAAACAAAAACCAGCAAAAATATTGTCCACATGTCTGAGTAGTAGTGGGCCCCCTAAACTAGAGCACCTGTCAATCAAACTATTAAATTGATTGACCTAATTAAATCCGCGAATTAAATCCGCGGTTTGACCTAATTAATTTCGCGGTTTGATCTAATTAATCACATATGAAGTTTGATATGTAATTTACATATGTGCTACTGATTAAATTACGCATTAGCTTCCGATTAAATTACGCGCGGCCATTTTTAATTTGCTTCCGGAATTACTATAGGAAATTTTTCAGATTTTTTTTCTAAGTTCAATTTTTTGATTTTAAACTTCCCGGGGTGTCGACCATCTTGTTTAATTTTGAATTTTCGCGGAAATATTTGAATTTCAAACTGCTAAATCTTCCGTCTCCCTCATCGAAGCTGCTCTCTCTCTCTCTCTCTCATGCACGGAGGCCATTTTAATTTCGCGCGAATATTTGAATTTTAAATTTTTTCAGATTTTTTTTCTAAGTCCCTGTTTTGGTAGATTTATTTCTCTCTCTCTCTCTCTTCTGTTCTGGTTGTCTCTCTCTTGCAGTCACAGGATGGATGTTTAATTTAAAAAAATCTCTGGCGGACTTGGATTTGAACCCTCTACGTTTGCATACACATTGGGCTCACATCGATCGATGCCGCTAGACCACGGAGCGCTACGGGATTTAAAGGGTTTGAACAAAACGTCATTTCACCGCTCTGCCGTCACGCTGCCTGAATTTAAAACAATCTATTTTTTTAGAAATATGATTTATAAGAACCGGAATGTATAGCTTATTGTGTTTAAAGGTAGATACAATTTAAAAAAAATTAGATTTGTAACAGCTTATTAATTATTTTATAATTTGTGCCTGCTATATGGCTGGATTAACGAGATTCTCATTGTCCCTACCTACTATAGGAAATTTCCGTCTAAGTTCCCTTTTAAAACAGGTCGGTGCCTGTGTTTTGTTTGGTTTTAAAGGTTTGAACATTGTACCACTTAACTGTTCTGACATTACACTTCCATATTCATATTATAAATAAATTTTAAATGTTATTTTCGACTGAGTTTTAGCCGCTTATAAATTACAACAGCTAGTTTAAAAATTAAATGGGCGATAAGAGGTAAAGGCAGATCGTAATATAAAACGAGTTACAAATTTTATTTTAATATATTCCTGAAATACTGATAATACGTATTGCTTGAATAAGAAAGAGATAAACATAAAATGCGTAATTATTCGCAATGGTTTTTGCCCCGGGCGCGTTTTCAGTTAACTTGATGGTTAGCACAGACAATGGAATTTGCTATGATATCACCGAATCTGCAGGGGTCATCTTGTCTACGCTCATCTCGTCCGCATTTATTTAATTTAAAAAAAAGCTTTTTGCGGTGGCCCAAGTCGGATTTGAACCCTAGCCACATGCGAATAATTATTTTAAATCGCGAAAAGTATTGAGTAAATAAATGCAACGGATTATAAATACGTAAAACTTTTAGTTATTGTGCGTTTATAAGATGGGTCTTTTGACAAAGTCAATTTGTATATAACAACTTAATGTAAATTGGTAATTTAGAACATTTTAACGAATACAGCGACTTCTTTCGGAATAAACTGTTTCTTCTCACCACGGAACCCTATTTTATAAGTAAACGTCTGAAATTGTGTCATTGTATCGATAAAAACTGCATTTTAGTTTAAAAAATTCCAGTATATATGAAAACGGACGAAAATAACAACGCAATTGACCACAAATTAACATAAATTTGAATAAAACAGAGAATTTCGTTGAAAAATGTTCTGTTTTAGTTTTAAAAACTCCAGTATAAATGCAAACGAACGAAAATAAAAACGCAATTGGCCACAAAGTAACATAATTTTGAATAAAAGCACACAATTTTGTTGAAAAAATGTTCTGTTTCACTTAAAATTTTACAAAACTGACATCATGTCACTTGAAATTATACAAAAAACGACATTTTTATCCAATAAGCGATAAAAAATACACCAGCACACATTATTTCACTTAAAAAATGATCACAATTTGTTTTACAAATCGTTTTGTAAGACGAAAATGATGTAAAAACAGTTTAAGAGTTATTTCTAAGCATAATTTTGCAAATGTTTTACACTTTTTCTCTAACTTGTTGCCGTTTTAGCAAGATTTGAATAAAAAAACAGCAATTTCTGTAGCAGTTTTAGTAAGATTTGAATAAAAACACACAATTTCGCTGAAAAATGTGTTGGTCCACATCATCTCACATAAATTTTTACAAAAAACTGACATCGTGTCACTTGAAATTATACAAAAAAACGACATTTTTTACTCAACATACGACGAAAATTGAACAAAAATCACTCAATTACACAACATCTCACATAAATTTTTACAAAATCGCCATCATGTTACATAAACTATGCATAATTTTGCAAACGTTTAACAAATAAACCGTAATTTTTTAAAGTACATCACACAATTATGAAATCGTAGCTCAATTTATATGAATTTTCGACATTTCGTATGTGTAAAATAGCTTCAAATACTAATATTTGAATAAAAACACGCAATTTCCAAAGCATTTCGTTTAAAATTTTAGAAAATCGACATCGTCTCCCATGAAAATTTATAAAAATCGGCATCTTGTCACATTAAATTCTGCAAAAACGACAAAAAACAATATTTTTATACAACTTTCATTGAAAAATAGTAAAATTTTACGAAAATACGTCTGTGTTGACGACAAATGAAAATAAATTTGAATAAAAACACGCTAAAAATTACGAAAAGACGTATGTGTTGACGACAAATTAAAATAAATTTGAATAAAAGCGCGCAAAAATTACGAAAATACGTATGTGTTGACCCCCAAATTAACAAAGATTTGAATAAAAACACGCAATTTCACTGAAAAATCTACTACCACCTACATTTCGATAAACAAAACTTCAGTTATGTGGGCTCTTATACTAATATTTTAGCTTTAGATTTTGTAATTATTGCAGATTCGAGAAAAAACAAAAGCAGAGTAGAAATAAAAAACACAAACACTTTGTAATAAACAAATATATTGTTCTTATTTCGTATAATACTTAATAATATAAATATAAATGTACAGCTGAATGTCTTATTTTCTAAAAATTCGCTAGCAATTTACAAAACTGTAGTTTGAGGTGCACAACATTTCAAATTAAAAAGGCTGCAAGTAATAAAATCAGAATTTCATTGTGTCATTTTAAAGTTTAAGATGCACCCAATCTAGAATTCCCTTCGTTTTTGGTGTTGATGACATCTGCCTTAGAGGCGTTTTTCTAACGGTTCTTTTTTGGAGGCGTTTCCTTATCGGCGTTCTTCTGACTGAACCTTGTTGATGTGGACTTGGATGAGTAGCTGGTGTTTTTAATTTATATTCTAAATCGGGCTCGCAGTTATCAGTTTCCATTTCGGTTTTTCCTGTAGTACCAGTCGGGGTTGGCTTCTTTTGCTGTTTAGGTTTAGCTAGCAGCACATTAGCAACGTTAAGGTCTTTGATGTAAGCAGCAAACTGTAGGCGTCCGGGTGGATTAATAGTTTTTCGAGGCCGCAGAGTGTCGTGAACTAAATCGACTATGTTAGACGCCGGTAAAATTTCACCCTTTATAGTAATGGTACCCTTGTGATCCCAGCTCACATCGTTTGAGGCACTCAAAATGCGTAGGAAAACTTCAGCTTTTTTCTTAAAAGTTTTGGGAAGTGTAGATAAAATAACGGCATTTGATAGGCTGTCACTGGTTGTTTCAATAGGTATTTTGATTGGCTGCCGCGCCTGGTTTGTGAAATGAAGGAATCGTTGTAAAACCTGATTGTACTGGATCCATTTATCGTGATCAGTTAATTTGGACTTTAAAACTTTTTGCATTTCGTCATCAAGCTGTGATAATATATTTTTCTCCGCATCATCGCCATTGTTGACCCCCAAATTAACAAAAATTTGAATAAAAACACGCAATTTCACTGAAAAATCTACTACCACCTACATTTCGATAAACAAAACTTCAGTTATGTGGGCTCTTATACTAATATTTTAGCTTTAGATTTTGTAATTATTGCAGATTCGAGAAAAAACAAAAGCAGAGTAGAAATAAAAAACACAAACACTTTGTAATAAACAAATATATTGTTCTTATTTCGTATAATACTTAATAATATAAATATAAATGTACAGCTTTTCGTAATTTTTGCGCGCTTTTATTCAAATTTATTTTAATTTGTCGTCAACACATACGTCTTTTCGTAATTTTTGCGTGTTTTATTCAAATTTATTTTCATTTGTCGTCAACACAGACGTATTTTCGTAAAATTTTACTATTTTTCAATGAAAGTTGTATAAAAATATTGTTTTTTGTCGTTTTTGCAGAATTTATTGTGACAAGATGCCGATTTTTATAAATTTTCATGGGAGACGATGTCGATTTTCTAAAATTTTAAACGAAATGCTTTGGAAATTGCGTGTTTTTATTCAAATATTAGTATTTGAAGCTATTTTACACATACAAAGTGTCGAAAATTCATATAAATTGAGCTACGATTTCATAATTGTGTGATGTACTTTAAAAAATTACGGTTTATTTGTTAAACGTTTGCAAAATTATGCATAGTTTATGTAACATGATGGCGATTTTGTAAAAATTTATGTGAGATGTTCTGTAATTGAGTGATTTTTGTTCAATTTTCGTCGTATGTTGAGTAAAAAATGTCGTTTTTTTGTATAATTTCAAGTGACACGATGTCAGTTTTTTGTAAAAATTTATGTGAGATGATGTGGACCAACACATTTTTCAGCGAAATTGTGTGTTTTTATTCAAATCTTACTAAAACTGCTACAGAAATTGCTGTTTTTTTATTCAAATCTTGCTAAAACGGCAACAAGTTAGAGAAAAAGTGTAAAACATTTGCAAAATTATGCTTAGAAATAACTCTTAAACTGTTTTTACATCATTTTCGTCTTACAAAACGATTTGTAAAACAAATTGTGATCATTTTTTAAGTAAAATAATGTGTGCTGGTGTATTTTTTATCGCTTATTGGATAAAAATGTCGTTTTTTGTATAATTTCAAGTGACATGATGTCAGTTTTGTAAAATTTTAAGTGAAACAGAACATTTTTTCAACAAAATTGTGTGCTTTTATTCAAAATTATGTTACTTTGTGGCCAATTGCGTTTTTATTTTCGTTCGTTTGCATTTATACTGGAGTTTTTAAAACTAAAACAGAACATTTTTCAACGAAATTCTCTGTTTTATTCAAATTTATGTTAATTTGTGGTCAATTGCGTTGTTATTTTCGTCCGTTTTCATATATACTGGAATTTTTTAAACTAAAATGCAGTTTTTATCGATACAATGACACAATTTCAGACGTTTACTTATAAAATAGGGTTCCGTGGTGAGAAGAAACAGTTTATTCCGAAAGAAGTCGCTGTATTCGTTAAAATGTTCTAAATTACCAATTTACATTAAGTTGTTATATACAAATTGACCGTGAAAAATCTGTACATTTACAATAGCACAGTTTGATTCTTCCACTTTGTCAAAAGACCCATCTTATAAACGCACAATAACTAAAAGTTTTACGTATTTATAATACGTTGCATTTATTTACTCAATACTTTTCGCGATTTAAAATAATTATTCGCATGTGGCTAGGGTTCAAATCCGACTTGGGCCACCGCAAAAAGCTTTTTTTTTAAATTAAATAAATGCGGACGAGATGAGCGTAGACAAGATGACCCCTGCAGATTCGGTGATATCATAGCAAATTCCATTGTCTGTGCTAACAATCAAGTTAACTGAAAACGCGCCCGGGGCAAAAACCATTGCGAATAATTACGCATTTTATGTTTATCTCTTTCTTATTCAAGCAATACGTATTATCAGTATTTCAGGAATATATTAAAATAAAATTTGTAACTCGTTTTATATTACGATCTGCCTTTACCTCTTATCGCCCATTTAATTTTTAAACTAGCTGTTGTAATTTATAAGCGGCTAAAACTCAGTCGAAAATAACATTTAAAATTTATATATAATATGAATATGGAAGTGTAATGTCAGAACAGCTAAGTGGTACAATGTTCAAACCTTTAAAACCAAACAAAACACAGGCACCGACCTGTTTTAAAAGGGAACTTAGACGGAAATTTCCTATAGTAGGTAGGGACAATGAGAATCTCGTTAATCCAGCCATATAGCAGGCACAAATTATAAAATAATTAATAAGCTGTTACAAATCTAATTTTTTTTAAATTGTATCTACCTTTAAACACAATAAGCTATACATTCCGGTTCTTATAAATCATATTTCTCAAAAAATAGATTGTTTTAAATTCAGGCAGCGTGACGGCAGAGCGGTGAAATGACGTTTTGTTCAAACCCTTTAAATCCCGTAGCGCTCCGTGGTCTAGCGGCATCGATCGATGTGAGCCCAATGTGTATGCAAACGTAGAGGGTTCAAATCCCAGTCCGCCAGAGATTTTTTTAAATTAAACATCCATCCTGTGACTGCAAGAGAGAGACAACCAGAACAGAAGAGAGAGAGGGAGAGAGAAATAAATCTACCAAAACAGGGATTTAAAATTAAAATATTCGCGCGAAATTAAAATGGCCTCCGTGCATGAGAGAGAGAGAGAGAGCAGCTTCGATGAGGGAGACGGAAGATTTAGCAGTTTGAAATTCAAATATTTCCGCGAAAATTCAAAATTAAAAACGACAGCTGTGAGAAGTGCGCGCGCAGAAAACCAAGATGGCCGACACCCCGGGAAGTTTAAAATCAAAAAATTTAACTTAGAAAAAAAATCTGAAAAATTTCCTATAGTAGGTAGGGTTAATGGAACTCTGGTTAATATATTCATGCGCGCCGCCGCGTAATTCCGGAAGCAAATTAAAAATGGCCGCGCGTAATTTAATTGGAAGCTAATGCGTAATTTAATCAGTAGCACATATGTAAATTACATATCAAACTGCATATGTGATTAATTAGATCAAACCGCGAAATTAATTAGGTCAAACCGCGGATTTAATTCGCGGATTTAATTAGGTCAATCAATTTAATAGTTTGATTGACAGGTGCTCTAGTTTAGGGGGCCCACTACTACTTGTCTGAAACAAATTCTTGGGAAATACTTATTCTTAAATTCAGTTTGGCATTTTGACATAACGAAAGGGGAAAGGCTGTTTCCCATTGCTGTTTATAAAACCTTACATCTATTCTAGAGCAATTATGGGACATGCAATGGGTAGTTAATTTAACAAACTTGTCAATTTTGTTTGAATCTAAATTCAATTAGGGGATGGCATCGACAAAATATTTCATGCATTATCATGTTAACATATACTGTGTGTCCCGTAGCGTATCGGACACGAGAATATTTATTCCTTCATTATCTTTAGCCTCTTTTACCTTTTGGTGTTGAGAACCATCATTGGAAAATTATGAAAGGATCAACTATTGTTGGCTATATCTGATAATTTGTGAGATACTGTATAAGGCTTTTCTCTGTATGGTGAGCAATAATTGAGATTGCGATTTCAATTCTTAAGCTTTTCTCCTAGCACCCAAGTACGGAGTGTGCGACTCCTCAGGACTTTGTATTTAAAAAAAACAACCAGAGCTTTGACAGTTTTTTGAATATCCTCTTTGTCAACGTGCTCCTTATTGCCAAGTCAGCGTTAATGCTTTCGACTTTTCGACGATCTTTGGCAAGCATATCTATAATTTTTAACTGTTTTGATTTGAAACGAAGTATATTTTCTTATTTTTCCATAGGATTCAAAACCTATCCCATTCACCTAGTGAATTTTCGTTTATCATTAATTGCAATGCTGATTTCATATATACAGTGTGTCCAAGATAATGAGGTCCAGCATGGAGATCTTGTTAGTGCATTAAGAGATGCTATAAAGAAGTTTTGTCAGTTTCGCTCTAACTTTAACCCTAACGCCAGACAAAAATAGCACTGAAAATCCAAAAATTCGATTTTTAAGATGACTCAAGAACGAAAAACGAAAAATTTTGTTAGTTCTTTGATTATGTCCTTTTTTCCATTTAACCAGATTTGTATCTCTTGCTATTACCGAAATCCCCATACTAGCTCTACTTATCTTAGACACACTGTATATAAAGCATTCGTACTTACAGCCAGTGACTAAATTTTCTTTATTTGCCAAGAGTTTTACCTCTAATTAATATCGTACTTGTGAAAGCCTTCAACCGGTAAGTTGTTGTTTGTGTAGAGCTTTTAGAGCGATCAACCTTGTTCCTGGTGCCATTATAATTTCAACCTTATGTAACTCAATAAAGGCTTTAGCTGTATTGGTCTACCTCCTTGAGTCAATCTTTCTTTGTATCCTCAACACATTTGAAACTAGCAACCACCCTGTTAGCTATATTATAGTTAAGGCTAACTGTTTTAAGCGGTGGTAACTATTTGTAAAGTTCTGATATTTTTTGGGAAAGAAGCAAACCTGACAGTATTTGATTATGATTTATGAGTATTAACCATTGCTCTAATCGATTTTTCTATAAAGAAAAATCTGAAATTTTAAAACATTTTACAGTTTGAAAACTATCAATCGGTCATGACAAAGCAGAGGTTTATCATATCAAATCAAGATTCATGAATATACATATATTAGAAAACAACTAATATTTAAAAGGTCACAAAAGACATGTTCACCTATGTAAGCTTCAAAAATGCTCGAATTTAAGCTCTATAATAAATCATATTAGCTATCAAACGAGCTATGCGTTTTATAAAGTGGTCCATAACAATGATAAAAATAATAACAGTAATAATGACAATAAGTGACGCCTAAAAGAATTTATTTTACAGTAGCGGCTTTTGATGTACTTTATGTAATCGTTTTCAGTGACTAATTCAGCCATTATTTTCAAGTAATTGCAACGCTGATGGTAATTGTATCAGAGCAAGGCAGTTGGTAGTTTGTATAGTCTTCGATTACACGCTCTTGACAATTACCACACTTACGCCTGTTCGGTCGTGCGGTAAACAACAATTTCATTGGCGTAGAGTTAGAGAGTTAGAATTATTTCATGCCTTTAGAATATAATGTACTATTATATTAGTCAAATCCGTTGTACAACAGATGCTGTGACAAATTACAAATGTTTTTATTATAGATTCGGTAGAGAAAGTGGAAAGTTAAATGCTTACATAAACAACAGAAATTACGTGGTTTACCACCGACTTGGATGACCACCGATGTAGATTTCTGATTGGAACTACTATTAAGAATCTTATGACCAATCTATAAAATGCCACAAAATTGGAATACAACCCACTTTTTTCCATCGATTTGGATTTACATCCAATTGGAACTACCACCGAATAAGAATTCATCCGACTGCATCGGACATCAATTGATGTAACCCATCTTACGTAATCGACTACTAACAGGCATTTCTTTCGAAATTAATAGCTTCATATTTTGTCACACAGTTGGTTATCTGTAATAAAAAATCTACTTATCTCTTTGACTATTTTTGCGGTGTAGAATACTTCCTTGCGTCTGGTCTGTTGTCTAGCAATTTTTTTACTCTTCTTGTCGAAAAGGGATTGAAGTTTTCTATTGATGAAACAGTTGTTGGCGCTTTTAAAATGGTTCGCATTAACCCAGAAAATCGAAAATTTAACAGAAACTTCTAACTGCAAAGCATCTAAACCAAAATTTGATTATTAAAACTTGCAAACTTTAACTTTTAACACATACGATTTTTCAGAGCCGTTTTGCTAAATTTCCGCCCTAGTTTCTACACCTGATGAAGTTAAGAACTTCCATGTACTTTTTATGCAAGTTTTGCAACTACAATTTACGATTTTTAAATCTTTTTAAATATTCGCATAACATTTAGCGTTGTTTGATTTCGTCAATACTCTAACGTTTTTGAAATACAAATTTCAAGCTTTATTGATATTTCAGCTCGTGTCGTTCTCGACAGGTTCAGAATTTTGTATTTCGGCTACCACAAAATGAATTTTCGGCTTGAATAACTCACCTTACTTACATACGTGCTTTACAGATAATAAAATCAAGACAAACACATCTTAAGAAAATGCATTTAGGAATCATGTAATTAACAGTTGATTATGATATTCACACAGCACAGGAGATTTTTGATGAATTCTAAACTTCTAAGCACTTAAATGGCTTTCTTATGAGAGCAATGCGACACAAATTCCTTGAACACCAAGCAACAATTACAAGGACTGAAACACTAAAAATTAATTACCAGTGGTAGGAAGCACTTCAGCTCGAATCACAGCTGATTTTGTGGGGAATAATATTAAACACAAACAAGTTTCTAGCCAGGAAATAATTATGTAATTAAATTAACCGCGAATTCGCTGTTGAAGCTTCCACTTAGATCCGACTTGCCAACTACGCAAGAATGGTGGTGCGATAATCAGCAGACTGTAAAACATTCAAGGCACGGTGGGGTGCATAAGAAGGGAAAAGTGCATAGCAGAACGTAATTGTCGGCCCTTAAATTTGTTTTGGGTCATGCGTTTATTGTAACTGTGCGACCACAAAATAATTTTTTAATAGAAATCAGTTAAAAAGTTGATTATTCATAGGAACCTGTGATTATTATTGCAAAGCTAAGCTATAGTACAGTGAACGTCTAAATCTTTTTATTTTCCTTCTAGTATTGGTTTGAACATACAGTTATGTCTTAGTACACCCCCAATCATCATGTTCTTTATATGGTTCCTTCTTTGTCTTACACTATTTGCTGTTCTCAGTACTTCTTTATTGGTATCTATTTCCCTCCATCCAACCTAAAGCACTCCTTTAAGAAACCATAACTGAGATGATTCAATGTGTTTCCTCTTTCGATAATGATAGAAGTTGTATATACATAGATCACGCTCCAAATATTTTATTAACTAAGAACTACAGTTCATACTAGGCGAAAATAGCATCTAATATTTTCATTTACTCAGAAATGTATGGTATATGGTGCTAGGTCTTAAAGAAAGTAATTGATAAATGTCAGGAGCCATTAAAGTAATATTAAAAAATATTACTAAAGAAACGTTCGAAATTTAGCAGAAACTTTTACTCCAAAATTGTAAACAACTAGCTCAAGCTGAATGCTGAAAGAGGATTTTAGGCGTAAAGAATGCATAATAAATTTATGTTATAGGTGGTAGTAATCTAATAGATAACGACGCGAGATTACAACCTACCGTGACAAATTCCGCTGAACCAAATGGAGTAATCGAGGTGCGACGGAAGACAGGCTACAAAGAGATAATAAGTACAAAAGAGAAACAAATAACTAGTGTCAAACATCAACGATACACTGGAAGACATTAATAACAACAGGTTCATAAATGCAAAATAAATCCCGTACCCGCAGTAGATTCGATGCAAGAATAGTAAATGCGGACCGTGCAAATAAAAAGATCTAATTTGATAAAAACGCGAGGAATCGATTGAACGAAGTAGTAATAACCCTACAGTCAATTAGGGCGCTCAACAATATAGTCTAGTTACTTCCAGCAACGATTGTGCAATCCAACAGGCTGCTAGAACAGCAACGGGAAGCTAGTTCACGCATAAGTGGGGGTAGCACGGTAAGACCCTCGCAGAGATATCCGAGCAGGAACACAAAACCACATATGCAAGGATCGGAGAAAAAGAGAAGGGAAAATAAAAAGAGAAAACTTGAAAATAAATTCGACAGAGCAGAGATAACCAAACCCTACCTCGTTTGCGAACAACCACCAGATGTTTTAATTGTGAAATATTTGAGAGAATAAGGTGTCAAATAGACGTTTTCGAAAAAAAAATGGTGTAGGAAAACAGTCCCACTCTAAAGCTGCACACGGAACGTTTTCGACAGAAAAGAGCGCCGTCAAAATATAAAAAGATGCTAAAAACTATTTAGCTAAAGTACCCGACGACGTTCTAAGTTGCCGGACCCACAGAAAAATTGGGCAGAAATTCGAAGCCACACTTGCGGATCGTGACGGTAAACAATAATTCTCAAAAATGACAAACTTTATGAATCAATTGAAACTATCACAAGTGGAAATGATAATATCAAATCTGCAAATACAACAGAAGAAAGTGAAGGGATTAAAGAAAATGCGAAGCACGAAGCTAGTGCAATCGCACATGTTGAAACCGCACAGTAGAATGATCATTCTGTATCCTCTTTCCAAGTAAACTAGTAAAACAAAAGCCATTTCAGGTGGCTTAGAGGTGGAGCTTCTGGTTCTAAGCCAGTAAAGCTACGTTTAACCTCCAGTAACTCTAGCAGCCACAAAAGTTTCCTGTCGACTTGCGCGGTCTGAGCCTCCTCGAAGAGGAAAGGCTGATTGCTCTGTAGTGGAAACGTTTCCAACAAGAGTCTCCACGAAAATACAACAGCCAAGGGTCGTCGTGTATTAAGAATGATGTGAATTGTCGAAAGAAAATGTAAGACGAATAAAATTGAAAATACAAAACTATATGAGTAATCTGTAGTGATGTATATATAAGGGATTTATTATTTCAGAGGAACATTGACTATAAAAAAAACATTAGAAATCTGTCTTGATCTTTCGACCTTTTACGTGGCCTTCATGATAATGTATTTATCGTTTATTCTATACATAATTTTTGTGTACCATCCAATCGTTCACTCTTTTTATATGTTCTTTCCAATTTCTTCTGTCTTCATTAACCAGTATATTATTGATATATACTCGTTTTCTTCCATTGTTCTAATATGTCTTTTGTTTATTGGTGTGTATTTTATAAAGATTTACACTGATGGAAATGGAACCATATCAGAAAATAAAGAAGGTCGGGTAAATGAGTATTCACTCACGTCACGTATGTTTCACGTTTGCTTTAAGCACTCATGTACACACACGCTCAACCTCACGTTCACGGCGTGACTCTCCACTCACGGCGTGACCCGCAGCTCAAAAATCCAAAATAAAATATGTTTTGGACGTGAAATAATTTACGTAATATGTTACAATCAGAATAGTGACACAAAAAAATAAATGAAAATTACTACAATAGCTTACAACAAGGGATAAATACTGATTTCTCGCAAAAACGTGTCTTCAAAGACATTACCTTTAATACCAAAAGCTGTCTTTGGAATTGACGTTTTCCTTACTGATACGAGTACAAGAAGGTATATGTTGCTAGGCAATACTTTTAATTGCTAGGCTTAGAAGTACTTTCACGATTGATGAACTAAACGTAAGTTCTACTTGGTCAGCTATGGACGCAGACACGCGATTGACTGCATATACAACATTCACAACACAACACAGGTGCGCAGCTTCGTAGCTGCAGGCTGCCACACAGAAGTACAATAACATTCCGCTGTAGCTGTAGATCTTCCACATGGTTGGGTAGGGAGGGAGCTGGGCACCTTGCTATCATTATTCGTTACTTAATGTTTAACGTGCAATTAACGCGAAATGTGAATCACAAAAAGATATAAATTAAAGTTGACTGCAACAGCTTACAACAAAGAAGAAATACTGATTTATCGCAAAAATGTTTCTTGCAATCGTCTTCAATGACATTACCTTTAATTGCAAAAGCTGACTTTGGAATTGATGTTTTCCTTACTGATACGAGTACAAGAAGGTATATGTTGCTAGGAAACACTTTTAATTCCTACGTTTAAAAGTACTTTCACTATCGATGAACTAAACGTAAGTTCTACTTGGTCAGCTATAGACGCAGACACGCGATTGACTGCATATACGATATTCACAACACAACACAGGTGCGCAGCTTCGTAGCTGCAGGCTGCCACACAGAAGTACAATAACATTTCGCTGTAGCTATAGATCTTCCACATGGTTGGGCAGCGGGGGAGCTGGGCACCCTGCTGTCATTAGTCGTTACTAAATGTTTAACGTGCAATTAACGCGAAATGTGAATCACAAAAAGATATAAATGAAAATTGACTCTAACAGCTTACAACAAGGAAGAAATACTGATTTATCCCAAACACTTTTCTTGCAATCGGCCTCAAAGACATTACTTTTAATACCAAAAGCGTTTCCCTTACTGATACGAGTAAAAGAAGGTACTTTTACGTCTGAGGAACTAAAAATAAGCAAGTTCATTCACAACACAACACAGGTGCGACGCTCCATTGCTGCAGGCTGCCACACAGAAGTACAATAACGTCCCGCTGCAACTCTAGAGCTTCTACATGAGTGGGCAGCGGGGCACCCTGCAGTCTTTTATTTCTTACTAAATATTTAAGGTGAAATTAACGTGAACCGTGCCTCACGCTTTGGAAATTTTCACTCACGTTCATGGCCCGATTTTAAAATATTACTCACGTTCAAGACGGGACTGCCATCAGCCAGCGTGACGGGACTGTTTTTACGTCACGCACCCGTCCCTATCAAAAAAGTACATATTTTGTGAGGAATAAATCTTCTAAAGTAGAAAAATACATATTCCAGGAACTAACTTCACTTACACATCAACAGCAAGATAATTTAAATATACTCGCTTTAAACAGCTCAGACTTGCTCTAAAAATTCAAATTTGGAAGAGCCAAGTAGATAAAAAAATGTGTTTCTATTTTAAACGAATTTACCTTAAACTTAAATATTGTTTGAGCACTAAACATTAAACTAAGTGGCTAGAATAATAGGAATAGGAATAAAGAGAGTTTAATTAGGCTGTTTTTATCAGAAGAAGAACTTAAGGATCTTTTATCAAGGAAAGACATGAATCTAAATTACCTGTAACCTGCGGTAGATCACTTTTACAGGTTCAATTTTTTGGGAAACGTTATATAGATGAATTTTTTGATTAAGATGAACTGTTCACTGTAAACGTGCTTTATCTAAACTCTAACAAAGTTACAATAAAGACAGTGAGGGCAATGAAAATTAATTTGTCCACCGTATTAAAGAATTTCGACACAATCTGATATCCTTGGAGATATTATACCTAGCTTAACGAGTCAGATTGTTATTGTTATTGCATTCATAGATAACAGTATTTTTGTTAGTTATTTCATAAATGGGACGTTATAAAGTTTGATTATAGAAATGCTTTTCAGCGATATTAAACAGAAACTTGGATTAATAGCTTTAAGATAGAAAATCAGTAAAGCTACTGACTTTTGCCATAATCATCCAGCTTGCAAGAAATAAACAAACTTAAATAATATAATAATAAAAAAAGGTTTTAAAAACAAAGAAGAGTGAAATTATTTTGCAGAATCTGCTTGTAAGCGCATCTCGCTGGTGCATGCGACAACCGACATGTCCATCGCAGCTAACCATAAACAAAATTTATTATTCGCACGGGACACATGTCGACTTGAGATTAGCAATAAATAATATTAAAACAGATTTATACGCCATAAAGCTTGATTTACTCACGATAAATATTAGGGAGCATATAATTTAGCAAGATTTGACAATATAATGACATCTCTAACCTCAGATTTATATACTACTGTGATTTTGTGTGTTCCTGACAAACGATTTGGTTGACATGAATAGTCATCAAGTGTGTTTATATTGTCTTAACTTTAACCTTATGTACGAGGTTTGTACGGAAAGTATTGGACCAATCTCAGTATCTCCTCATGGTTCTGCAATTGGATAATTCTTTACAATTACACAGCGGGTTTTGCCAAAAACTTGGATATTCGTTTGCTGAAACAGAAACCTGGTCCTCTCAGTACAAAGACCTAAAAGTAAAAAGGTCTAAAAAGTGTTGTTTACCATGAGTACGTTTTATAAAATCACATCGTGAATAAGGAGTACTACCTAGGAGTTTTGAGGAAATTGGGAGATGCATGAGAAGCAAGCGATCTTAGTTATGGGGAAGGGGTGACTAACCGCTTCACCGAGACAACGCTCCCTCCTACTCATCTCATGTGATCCACTTTTTGGAAAAACAGCTCATTACTCAAGTCCATCAGCCGGGAAAATTTGAGGATATGGATCGGATCCAGTGGAACGCAACGAAGCAGCTAAAGGCTATTCCAAAAAGTGAGTATGAGAATTGCTTGGAGAAATGGAAGGAGCGGTAGAGTAAGACTGAATTGCATAAATCTTTTCCAATACGTCGTTTGCTCTCTATATGACCAGTCATACGAATTGCACCAACTCTTACTTTTGCTTTTGTATAATATAGCTAATGGGATTTTCTCACTTTAATTAAATAGCTCTCTATTTCTTTAGGTTAACTAAAGGACCTCATCATTAATTTCTTTTCTGTTCAGGGGATTTGCAACATTCTGCCATGCCGTAATTAATTTAGCTGTTCAAGATAAAGTTATTTTTTAGCAGAAGTTTTCTTCAGCTTTAAAACCTGACCGAAGGTTACCTTCTGTGCTTCCAAGAGCTTCTGGGCGAAGTGACATCTTTGAACCCTATGCAGTATTGATGGAGCTGCTTCTCTCCATCAGTTGGACCCTAACCCGCTAACTAGGAACGTGCCCTCTAGGTGTTATAGGCTCTGTCAAGGCGTATACAGTGTGAATGCTGAATCTTATAACGAGAAACTTGTTTATTAGTCCCGTTTCGATAGAATGTTGCTTTTTTCTTTGGTATAAAGAAAACCTTTTTTTAGAAATTTCGGGTTATAAATACGTTTTTTTCTGCAGTTTCATGATTTTGGAGACGTATCTAATAGTCAACTTAGTTTTTTTTTTCAGAAAATTTGTCATACTACCCATTTCCTGGTGTTCATTTTAGATGTTACTTACAGTAGCTTATATCATTCTGAATATGTTTTATTATACATCCTGCATACTTCAATTTACTGACTTTATCGCCAAGACCGAGCACATCAGTTTTTCATATTTTGGCCAAAGGTGCCATTTTCGAGTAATGCCTTATAGTGGATAACCAAACAAATACATCAATGACAGTGTTAGTGTTTTCTCGTCATCGTATTGGTGACCTCACAAGTCTGTCGTATTTAGCCTTCACGAACGATTATGATTCCAGTCTCTGGTTGAAGATCTCTCCTTATATAGATTTCCCATTTAAGGTTTGCTCTTCCTATCCTCTAGAGGGCCATTATAATAACCGTGTCGGTCTCTTGCCCTTTTCGTTCTCTGTGTGCATCCATACTATTTGAGCATTACATTTTCTCATAAAGTTTACACTGTCACTTCCTGTCATATCCCCGAAGTCTCACTTTTTGTATACCATCGTCAACAGGGCGTCCAAGATTAGTCCATTCTTCCTAGTCTCTAACTCAGTTACGTATATCTTCATCCGGTCTTGCCAAGCTAATGAAAGTTATATTTATGCTTCATGACTGGTTGCTGTAGGTTTTCTGTTATTTGTCTCGAGGAGAAGATGCTATCTCAACAGCATCGATGATTTCGAAATCTACTTTGAGTTTCACTCTATTCTACGATCTTTTGTATCTTAGTTGTAAGTTTTCCAAATTTTGCTTGTTGTAGATGGAATAACACTAATGTCTCGGTAATTTCCCATTTTTTAAATATAGAAATTTCTATTTGTTGGATCGTCTTTATTTATATATTTTAGTAATTTTACTTTAATTCTTGGTTCCTCACTTCTTTTTAATTCTTTCAGCACTTTCTGTTCAGATCTGCTTTCCGACTGAATGAATTCAGTTATTTCCTCTCCAGTAGAATTTACTGTTAAGGACCTGTATCACAATTATACAAATATCGCTAGATTCGTTATATTCAAAGTAAACCCAGAAGATCAATTACCAATCCATGAATTACACCGAATTCGCTGTATTACAAATAAATACCGGAATTATTATTATTAGTATATATAAATTATTACAAAAGATCTGCGTTATTACAAAAAAATTATGAATTTGAACATATGTAAGCAAAAATAAGAATTTATTGGAGCTGCAGCATCAACCACCACCGAGAGTTACTTTGAGACTGCACAAAAATGTCAAACACTGGAATGGAAAAATAGCTCCACCCTGAAGTGTTAACCCCAAAATTCTCAAACTAAACGAAGTACGAATTTAAAATTTCCTGAATTCGCTAAGTGCTATCAGAAAAATCGGCCAAAGACGCTTTGAGAGAAGGAAATAGTTTAAGAGCGTTACTAAATCCACTTTCTTGTAGCAGTTGTTCATAATGGTTCACCTATTGGTCGGGTATTATCGCTGTTAGTTAATGTATGTAGAAGTCAGCGATCAGCAACAGAAGATCAAAAGTTATTCGGCGTAAAATCTGAAAGCCAAAATGAAATTACCAGCTTGTTGGACGAAAATCTTACACAGGCACAAAATAGATATCCAGACGAATAGGAAGTTGTACAAGCATGAAAATCAGAAAAACCACCAGGCAAAATAGCAACTCTAACCAAATACTATACAAAGGACAACCCCGAGGTATACCAAAATACGAAAAAATAAATAAATAAGACATAAAGGACATATATCCTTACTACCACATGTTTATGAATTAATGACGATAGGTATAACCAACTGAATAGGAAATAAGCTTAACACACATACGGAGTGAGGGAATAAAATCAACCCCTGTATCAGGTGTTTATATACACAGTGTCCCAATTTCGATGCTCACCATTGGTATCTCAGTTATTAGAAGACATAGAGCAACGGTTAAATAGGGAAAGTTTTGCAGAATTCAATACTCGCGACAAATATCATTTCAAATTTGACCTAACTTGTTTAATTATTAAAATATTTAGAAAAAACCATACGTTGCCGATTTCGTTATTCTTCAATAAATCTTTAACGCTTAATCTGACCTCTTTTACAGTTTTACATTGTTGAGACACTTTTTTAAGACAAATTATTTGATATAAACAGAAACCTCCGATTGTCATTTGGTTTTAAGTTATTAGCGCAATCTTTTGTTTTTCATATGGCGGCCATATTGATTTTTGGTTAGTTAGATAGTCCTTAAAAAGTGCTTTTCAACGATGTATAACATGCCTGAAAAATATTTTGTTATAAGGAAAGTATTAATAATAATAATAATGGTGAGGCACTAACACCCCATGAAGGAGCTTGGCCTAAAAACGTAAATTAATCTTTTTGCACTTTCGGGACTAAATTTGATACTTTAGTCCCCGTAAACAGGAACTAAAGTAGCTCATTTAATCCCTAGGAACTAAAGTAAAAATGATACCGTAACTATGGTAAATTTATGTACACACGAGGTTAGTAGGTTAGGTTTTGTTTGTCATTTGACACACACTGACTCAAAACTTAACCTGCAAATCTCGAATTTGACATATACTGACAATACACTTCAGTACTGCCAACTGATTCAAGCTATCCAGGAGCTGCTACAATTCAGTTTTTAATAAATTGTAATTATCAGTTTCCAAATTGACAGATTCCAAATTTTGGAAATGTTTGATGATAATGTTCCCAAAACTGCAAAAAATAGCGTATATACTTTGGGACTAACGTGCCTAAATCCCTTGAGTGGTTGTTGCCCTCGGGCTTCGCCCTCGAGGCAACAAACTCCACTCGCTGGATTAAATGGTGCACTTTAGTCCCTCATGATATAATATACTATTAATATGAAATTAGTAGGCTGAAAAATTAAACAGCAATGTCAAATGAAAGTGAAAAGATATTCTAAGTTATACTGTAAACTAACGAAACGATACAAAAATCATAATAAATAAAAAGTAAAGAAATAATTGTTAAAGCTTAAATAAAATGTTCAATATGACGACGATTCTGTTCCATGCACTTTTGACACCTTGTTTTGGTAGAGTTACAAACTCTACGTAGCGTGTTTCCGTTACTGATCGTAGCACATCTAGTACTCTTTGTTCTAAAATTTCCCGAGTTTCTGGCGGTTCAAAATCAAATACTTCGTTTTTAGTGGTACCCCATAAATAAAAGTCAAGGGGGTAAGGTCAGGTGATCTCGCAGGCCATTGCACGGGTCCATTATTTGAAATCACTCTCTAATTGAAGTTTTCTTTCAAAAAATGTTGCACATTACGAGTGTTATGGGCCGGGCAACCATCTTGCTGGAACCAGATGTTTTGCATGTTCTCGGGATTAATAATTTGCCTCAAAGCAGGCATTAAATCGTTTGTTAGTAGCTCCAAATATCTGTTACCAGTTAAATTGTAATCAAAGATGAAAGGACCTATTAACTGATGATCTAAAACTAAAAAAAAGGCATAAAAGCAAAAAAAAGTAAACAAAATTTCATACCAATTAATCCGCATCAAACATTAAAACCAAATCGAACTTGAAATCTTTACCAAATGTGGATTTTCAGTAGACCAATGATGTTAGTTATGCCTATTGGACACTCTACAATTGGTAAATCGTGTTTCATCTGTCCATAGTATTTTTCTAGGAAAATTAGCGTCATATTCACATTTTTGAAGGTACCACCTGCTAAACTGTATTCTTCGGTGATAGTCATTATCACTTAAACCTTGTACAATTGTTGGTTTGTAAGGGTGATAGTTGTTTTCCTTCAAGGTTCTGTGAACAGTAGATTCTCAGATCCCTGTTTCTCGTGCCACACGACGAACTGATGTGCTGGGATTGTTCCTAACGTTCTGCAAAATATTATTTCGACGTGCATCAGCATCATTAACTTCATAGTTAGCTCGTTTTTGTTCGAAGCTTCCAAAGTTCTGTAAATTGCTAAATAGTCTTCTAAAAATTGTCTTGTGTGGCTGTTATCTTTCCATAACTAGTGCACGCATTTTCAGTGTTTCTGTTTGCTTTGAAATACACTTCCAACATGTAAACTTTTTCTTCGTTTGAATATGTATGTGGCATTATCAATAAGTATAAATCGTAATACTTGATAATAAGTACTTATCACTAACTACAAGTAGTTTTAATTAACTTATCTCTGCAGCACTAATTGTACTTTGACAAGTTATCGTTTTGTTTCATTTTTTCGCACTGATGTTTAATTCCATGGGTTACTAATTTTATTGGACAGCATGTTTTTTTGTTAATAATGAAATTAAACGTCAGTATCGTTTCTTTAATTTACAGTATAACTTAGAATATCTTTTCACTTTCATTTGACATTGCTGTTTAATTTTTCAGCCTACTAATTTCATATTAAAGATTAATTTACGTTTTTATTAATATTTTCCTTATAACTAAATATTTTTCAGGCATGTTATACATCGTTGAAAAGCACTTTTTAAGGACTATCTAACTAACCAAAAATTCAATATGGCCACCATATGAAAAAACAAAAGATAGCACTAATAACTTAAAAACAAATGACATTCGGGGGTTTCTGTTTATATCAAATAATGTGTCTTAAAAAAGTGTCTGAACAATGTAAAACTTTAAAAGAGGTCAGATTAAGCGTTAAAGAATTATTGAGGAATAACGAAATCGGCAAATTATGTTTTTTTCCAAATATTTTAAAAATTAAACCAGTTAGGTCAAATTTGAAATGATATTTGTCGTGAGTATTGAATTCTGCAAAACCTTCCCTATTTAACCGTTGCTCTATGTCTTCTAATAACCGAGATACCAATGGTGAGCATCGAAATTGGGACACAGTGTATACTTCTCAACGACATTCAATACAATTAATTGATATATGGACCACCAATGATGCACTTACAAAATAGAAGAGAGTAAATATGTAAGTCTTAGTTACTTAGATTATCTACATATGAAAACTCGATATTCTCTGTACTAGCGGTTTGTGTGGTATTATTTATTGTTTTACCAATAGCTTTTTTAATTTCCCCTAGGCCGGTGTCCTTTTAGTAAACCCTGGATAATTAATTTTTCAAAGTTGTTTGCATGTTTTTGTATATCCAGAATACCTCAATATGACGGCAAACAATCCCATTGCTTGGGATTCTTGTATGATGGACCTATGAGTTATCCTCGTCGTCCATAAAATTCATCTCAAGGATCAGAGATAATAAACAAGGAAAATTATAGAATGAAAGTCAAGACTCCAAACAAGAAACTAATAACAATGTAGCACTATTAAAAAAATTGCTGGAATCCAGTGCATGGCAGCAAAAAAATCTGGTGTGATACATTCACACAACTTCCTTTTACAGTGATCTTATAATTAGTTAAAAATTTTATTTTGAATTTTTAAGCATTTGTCAAAAATTTTCAAAAATGACAAATTCTATAAAAACGGTACAAAATAGAGCGTTAGTTGAAGAGACAAAATATACGGGGTGTTCTATTTAAAATAGAAGTTAATAAAAAAAATAGAAAAAAAAACAAGAGAAGCCCACTTTCGAAGTATTCAACTGGAAAATCACTTAGCTCACATCAATACACATTAAAAATGTAATAAAAATGTAAAGTTTGAAAAAAATCGTTGAGCCGTTTTTGAAAAAATAAAAAAAAACTGAAAAATCACAAGAGTAAACACCTACTTCCGGTTATGCGATTTTCTTCAGAAGCTTCCTGTCTTATCTACATAGTACACAAAACTTATATATAAAGTTTCAACGCCATACCTCTTGTCATTTTTGAGATATTCTGTTCACAGACAGACAGACACACAGACAGACCAATGAAGGGGACTCTAAAACGTGAAGATCTGTTGAAAACTCAATTTCGAATTTTTTGGGTGAATCCAATACTTCCTTTATCGTAAAAAGAAGTAAAAAGGGAAGGCCTATGACCAATGCACGGACTTATAGTAATAGTGCAGACTTCAACAAATGAACCAAGGTTTTAGCCATCTTCCCAACGCCAACATTACAACGTTAGTGTTGGCTATTTTACAGTGAATGGGAAGCAATAAAACGCAGTAGTCTTCTCCACGTACATTGGAGAAGACTACTGCGTTTTATTGCTTCTAATTAAGACACCTCCACTATCAGCATGATGGATCACCTCCCTGTCAGTGAATGTTTCACTCACGAATTGAATATTTTATTCTATTAACTGACCATATCAAGGTCTGTCTTGACAATATTACATGACATTGTGCATTGTGATACTAAACATCAAATAAGACGAGGTTAGTTTTAGCTATTATTTGCGAGTGTGAATGTTATGTTCTCTTTCAGCAATTGTATGTGTTATGAAATACGAAGCAATAAAACCCTATAGTGTTCTCCACGAATTTTATTGTAATGATGTGGGTAGCAACATGCTTCGAAACCAAACTGGTTTCATCATCGGGCCATAATGATCATCTACAGAGTTATGGTGTTAGCAACGATATATAATAAAGGATACTACTTATGGATAAATTAATAATCGGAGCACATGTTAAAAGTAAGGTTAAAATTGAAAAGGTTGAAAACGTGATTGAAAAAGCTTGAAAACACAAACCACATGGAGAAGTAACTAATTAACCAGCAAACTACATTATAAAAATCTAGAACTATATAATTAAAATTTGAAATTTTTTTGAACGGTATTGAAGATGGGTGCACTCAAGATGAAGTTAATTACAATAAGTAACTTAACCTAAAAATCGAAAACTCCCTAGGTTCAATGACAATAAAATTACTAGAGAAGTTCAATAAATTAAAAGACAGAAAAGCTAAAAACCAAGTAAGGGACAGAATCAGCAAGAAAATTTATTTATTTTATTCAGATAAGGGTTGAAGACAAATGTCCTATAATACCCAAAGAAACAAATTACTACAATTGGCAGCAATGGTATAAAAAAATAAAAAATAAAAAATACAGTACAATTTAAGTAAACATCAATTGGCATAAAATATTAGAGATTGTCGTACTTGTTTTTTGAAAATATTAATTCAAGGGTCGAAAATCCAGTTAGGCAGGAAATTTTGTCTTGTCCTGGTTTTGAAATTTTCGTTTGTCGATGGTCTATGTTCAAAATATACAAATGACCAAATCATGTTATGTTCAAGAAAATGTAATTAGCATTAAAATCTGTGACTTCACTGAGTCTGAATTCATTTTATTCTTTTTTTGAAAGGTACGGTACACACCAGATCAGCTCTGTTACCAGAGATTTTCATTAATAACTTGGAAAACTAACTTTTTAATGAAGTTCCCTTCATTCACAATATTATTTTCTGAGGTACGTACGTGGATAATATCCTGGTAATTTTCAATTCTGATAACCCCAACATTAATCATCACATCGAATGGTTTAACTCAGCACGTCACAATATTAAATTAATTTTTGAAATGGAACACAAAAAAAGAATTAAAGAATATTTTCCTTGTATTAGAAATAACAATTTTATTATCGATCAACCCAGTAAATCTCTTTTTGTTAATCACATTTTGCAGTCTAACCACGGTTTCGAGCTTAATAAAATTTGTAAAATACAGCTAATAAAGGTATTTTGTTGAATTTACTGGAGCTTTTTGAAATTATTTCCAATAATAATGAATTCAAACTTATATTTTCTTGAAAATAAAATTAATTGGTCATTTTCTTGCTGATTCCATCCCTTACTTGGTCTTTAGCTTTTTGTCGTTTAATTTATTGAACTTCTGTGGTAATTTCATTGTCATTGAATCTAGGGACTTTTCGATTTTTAGTTTAAGTTACCTATTGTAATTAACTTCATCTTGAGTGAAGCCATCTTCAATGAGTCCACTTTTGAAATTTTGAAATTTTAATTATTATGTTTTAACCAGTACAATAATTTTTATAGTGTAGTTTGCTAGTTAATTAGTTACTTCTCTACTGGTTTTTGTTTTAAATCTTTTCACTCACGTTTTTCACCTTTTTAAATTTTAACTTTACTTTTAACATGTGCTCGGATCATTATTTTTATCCGTAAGTGGTATATTTTATTATATATTGTAATAGTCCCGCCTAATAAACTATATAATAGTTTTTAAATAAAATATAATTAATGACAAGGGATACTAAACTTTATCAATTGTATTAGATTCAATTACGAACCTGCCTGTCAAACTCAGGGCAAATTAAAAGAGTATAATAATAATTACTGCAAATAAATGGTGTATTGCCCTTTTCTTATTTATCTATCCTCAATAAATTCGAGCTTAGCCCGGTAGAACATGAGACAAACTTGGTTCAGGGCGTAGGTTCATAAAATTAAGAAAAACTTTATATGACAAATAACTCCTATGTCAATTTAACTCGGTTATTAGGGCAAATGCACAATATTCATCTGACGTCTAGATAACCTCTAAATTTGACTCAGTCACACAGTAAACACGATGATCTTCCGATGCAAAGACAGCGTTAAATTGAATTTTAAAACACAAAGGCAAGAAAGCGTCAAGTAAATATTAATACTGTGACGTAGCAACTGCTAAGCTCGTTTTGTTTCTAGTGTGACGTAAAAACCCACGCGCGCTCATTGGTTGTTTTGCTTTTGGCCAAATCTGAAAAATGCCGCGTCATTCTGCATTTTCAAAGAACGCTACCTAAAATTTTCGAAGCTGGACGGATCTAAATAGCTGGGACCTGGTGGTACACCTCGTAGACAATCTTAACTTGACTTACCCCCCCGAATTATGGGTCTGCAGCAAAAGCTTCCTGTGGAATCCTACTTTAATCGGAGGCATCTCTGACGCTGGATACCCTTCTCAATGAATCCACGGGAATTATGCACTTGGGAATGGCTTGTTGGTTGTTATTCCTACACGTACGAGCTCCTGAAGGTCTTCTCTACACGTAGCAGGCACTATTCTTGGTGAGCGATGCTGCTTACATAAGGAAATGGATCCCCAAGTTACTCGCACTTGGATGAAGCTTGCTGCTGGCTAATCTGCTTCACTTGGACCTTTTAACACTTATCAAATTATACCCACAGATTCCCTGCACACTGGTTAACAACTTTATACGCAATTGGTATAACTAAAGACTTTATTTATAATTTTGTTCGGTAAATTGGGGAGCTCAATCTGGCCTCAACACAAATTTTACAAGCTTGTTTGGTTATTTTTAATAGAAGACTGTCATGTCACTTAGCAACTAGATTTTAAATTTTTATAAAAGAAATTAGGATTGATAACGTGTTTAACCTTATGGACTACAGTTTTGATGTTATGTCTTTGCCTAACTACTGAAATTGTATTTTTGCACTTTGCTCTGCCCTTAAAATCTCTTTTGTTTATGATACACTTGGAGTTCATTTCGCGTCTCACTAACTGTCTTTGGGTCCATTTTATATTGCTCTTTACAATCATTATTTTGCTCGCACTGTTTCGTTTACCTTTCAGTTAATTTTCCGTTTGCTGGCTTATACTTTTAATACATAACGCGTGTATTCTTTCTGTACTTAACAGATCATTCTGTATCGTTTTATCCCTTTATGCCTGACATTATTAATCTCAAATCCGTCAGTTACAAATTAAATTGCATTAGCCCTTCCTAACATCTATCATATCTGAAACTTTGAACGTAACCCTTTTGTAACGTGCTTTATTTCATGCTAACTTTTGTTCCTCAAATTAGTAGTTATTGCTGCTCACATCAAGTGCACTTATTAAAGTAAAGTACGGATTATCTTCAAATAAATAAGATATTTAATTCCGTGCTCGTGTTGACCTTATTCATTTAGTTAATTAGGCAATTAGAATTGCTGTGGGAAGTGAACCATTACAATATATCATTGTTAACGCTATACCACTGTGGATTATGGATTGATGATAAAACCAGTTTGATTTCAAAACATGTTGCTGCCCACATTATTACAATAAAATTCGTGGAAAAAACTATTTGGTTTTATTGCTTCATATCAAGGCATCTCCGCTATTAGCATGACGGATCACCTTTCTGTTAAGTCATGAAAATTTACAGAAAACTACACAATAGTATATTACGCAACACCTTCTACAGACGCCTCCTTAGTCAGGACTGTCTGGACGAGTTTATAAAATGGGTTGCATGCTATGCAAATTGAGCAAGATAAAAACTTCTTGTTTTATCAAGTATGTTAACATTGTTTCACGCTAATTAGAAGTGACGTGATACAAAAGTGAGGGTCGGCAACTACGGGAAGGTTACCTCAATCTCTGATTAAAAAGCCGTTGCCAACTTCAGCACGTAACTCTTCTTATTTACGAGATATGAAGACGTATTTAAAATATCACTTATCGCCGTACATGTAAGTACGTCAAATTGCATTTTAGTTAGAAGAATAGAAAGAGTTATGTATGTTGCTATATATAATTGAATCCTGCCATTTTGTGTTACTGGGAAGCGTTAAGCAAATGATGCAAGGTGAAGGTTTCGTTTAAGACGAATTTAAACCTGCCATATTACTTCATGTGGGGAACCGTTAAGCAACCACGACAAGATTGTTATGTTCTATGCCATATTAAATGACGCAAGCTCGGTTTTAGCTTATTTTATATTTTTCGACGAAGAATTGGGTGGAATTTCGCAAATTTTTAGTTACGCCGCTCTGCTGATCTAGTGTCTTCTCCAATATGTGTTTGAGGACGCGCCATTTCCGAGTAAACAAAAATAATTCCTTTCATGTGGTTCCAACAGTTCACCGCTGCAAACTAAAATTTCAAACGTGAAAGAAATGAACGACCCAGCCCTGCAAAGGTCACATATCGAATTTGTCTGTAGATAGTCTATGGTCAGGATCCCCTAAATAAAATATGCGCCGTACAAATTTTATAAGGGAACTCCGTCTGGGAAGTCGCCAGAGAATTGCCTGACTAGGACCACTCCGAGCCTTTAATTGAACCCAACAGCTCCTGCCGGTCGCCGAATTTATCTCCAACATTGAGCGTTAGTCCATTTCCACTATGTACACATCTACACTGTTGGACTTGTCACACGATAAGGTCGCTTTAGATTTGTTTTAATAGTTGGTCGGTTAATTGATTACATAAGCAAAGGCGGTTGTTTTTAAGAGAATTGAGTTTCAACCTTCGGGGGCTTCTCCACCCGCCGCGCTCAAATAAAATTAACGTTGCTGACTGACCCAATTAGCGTCGCTGGTTTGGAAGGAAATGGGGCGACTGCTTGGTAAAAATTATGCAAATGAAAGTAATGGGATGTCTTTACTGCAATTTTTATTTGTGTTTTAAAATAGCAGAAACCAAATCAATAATATTTATACTGAGGTTAAAAATACAACGCAATAGCAACAATAATTTTAAAGTCTGTATCTACTTGCTTTTATAGGTTACTAAAGATTGAAGTGCAAGAATGTTTCACAACATGTATATTATGGCAGGTAAATAGATCATTCTACTATCAGTATAGATTTCTTTATGCATTTAGCGTTGTAGGCTATAGGAAACTTTATTTTTTATTAGTATTTCAGAAAACACATCCACGTGTTTCAATTGCTTTCACGATTTCTCTACGAGTACCTAAATTCAGTATTCCTTTATCACATGGAAATAAATAAAAATATTACAATAAACAAATTTTAATTGGTTGCTTTATTCAATATTAAATATAATTGAGGTTATTTCAAAATGTAAACAACGTTACTTTTGTGATTGTGCAAGAATAGCATTTAACCAATTTTGCATTGAATCTAATGGCAATTTAATCAAATTATTATTGCCCAAGTGTGAAAACTCAACTCTGATTAAGTATTCATGTTCTACTGAGCTAGCTAGTCGATATAAAGATTTAAATTAAATTAAAAGACTGAATACTTAGCTATTCAATTAAATTTGAACATAATATCTCTACAAGCACTATCTGAGCAGCCAAAAAATTATTTAATATAATTGAATATTAAAAATAATAAGGTTCTATATTTATTACAATATATATTCTAAAATCTTCGAGTCTACGCTCATACTATCATCTAACACCTTTTATAAATTGTCTTACTAGTCTTAATGTATGTAAGATGGTTTTCATTAATTTAAGGCTTGGGTTAACCCGGAAAGATCCTGCTATACATAAAAATGTCCGTATCCGTGTACGCTCTTCCTTAGTTGCAGCGAATGTCGTAATCGACCGGCCCGAGAAATATATATTTCAGTACACGGTAATGCACTGCGTTGTTATTTATACATACGATCTACCCTACCACACTGTTTTATCGAACCGAATATTTTAAACTGCTGAAAGTACTAAAATTAAGGTGAATGAAGGAAAATTGGGGCTGCTGCACGAAGCTGCGTTTCAGCGCCGATATTCGACCGTAATTGTTTTTAAGCGGTATTTAATCACGCCGTAATTGTTTTCAGCACACAAAATTCGAAGGCTTAATTAAATACGAGCACTAACTGCTTGTTACTGCAGGACGAGCCGCATAAATTTCCGCTATCGCTGCGATCTGAACTCGGTTTATGGTTAAATATGGAGGTGTGGAACGCTTCCGCGCGGCCGAGATTTTAATTCACGGCCCCTTAAATGAATTTGTCGTAATATTTTAATTGCTGCGTTTTCAGAGGCCTCGCATGTATATAGAGATTTATAAAACTCATCAACTGCCTTGAAAAAGAAATCTCCAATTTTATAGAACATTAACTGTCAGTATTAACATTAGAATGGAACTATTATATCCTTTATTTAAAATTGGTCGATGAAGATCAGTATTTCAGTTTCGGAGCTACTTCGTGAGAATTATGCCCATAGATAAACAAACAGACACACCAATAGCTAAAATAACTTCTTCTCGTTTTTCTTCTTTACCATTGTTGCGTTACGGGCTAATCTTGGCTTCCATAATGTACGGTCGTCCCAATACCCCAGTTGTAGTTCTTTCTCATTCTTCTTGGTATACATGTTTTTTCTATTTGACGTAAAATCTACCTTTTATTTTCTTCGTAATGTAAACTACCACCTAAACTCAAGATTAGTTAAAGGACGATAAGAGAACTGAAGAAATGTAGAGAAGAAGAAAGCTGAAGGGATGCCGTACGACACTAAATGAGATCATCACCTGTTGTGGAGATGATTCTGCATTGATACCAGACACAGAAGAAAATAAAAATCCTAAGGTCTAAGTTTCGGAAAATCTGGATAGATATATAAAGCATTGCAACTATTAGAGAAGAAAGGAATATACAAAATAACGAGTCCAAAGTTGATTAACTTCGTCAGTTGAGTAAAGGCTAAGGCATAGAACAACTACTGCTATCCAAGGAAAAACGAAGAAGAATAAAAAGTGCTACAACAAATGCATTCGATCAGTGTTAACTATAAGAAATATCCATTCAGAAAGCAAACGTTTTCTATTTTTTTGGTGCAACATACCAAAGAAAACTATTCAGGCAGTCTATTTTAACAAGTACAAAAATGTATTCTACCGTTTCAACTATGCGTCAGCGTGGTCGAGTGGTTGGGAAACTCGGTTGCGGTGCTGAAGGTAATTGGTTCAATCCTTACACCTGGCACCTGGTGGGAGCCCTACCTAATCGCTATAAAAATTCAGTATCGAAATCAAGGTCGTGGAAGTTAGAAGGTACGGCAGTCGTCGAAGGTGTGATGCTAACGACATCGCCTAGTACGTCTTTAACGGTGTGCCAGACGACTGGGTTTCGGAGGTCTTGATACGCCGAATGTCAGAACATACGTGTAGCGCCCGAACTCTATTTTTTTTCCGTTTGATATGAACGTTTCTAACCCATTTCAAATTACCAAGTGACTGTATGACACATTCGAGGGCCAATTAGCTGCAGTGAAGACGGCTGGGTTCTGATGCAGAGCTCAAAATCAGTATAGAATTGCCCTGGGCGCCAAAGAGCCTTTAATGCAACACATGTGCCCAAATAGAAAAATAACTTATAAACTCAAATGAAATATAGTCGTAGGCTATATAATTCGAAAAAGAACGTCGTTTAAAACCCAGGTTATGAGGTTCACAGTAACCTACAATACAAAAAACTTTATGGTAACAATATATACAATAACCAGCAATATAGTATCCAGTACAAATAGTTTTAATACTTAATAAAATAGGGTTAATTTGATATGCAAATACTATAGTAAATTAATATCACTCTTCTCCACCAAATATCGGCAAACAGGACGGTACACACAGATAACATTTCCATGTAAATTACAAACGCGTCCAATGATATCTACACTCTAAAGAGTTAATGATCAACTGTGATTATGAGTATCTAAGCAAGCAACGCTCTAGGAGATTTGAAGAATTCCCGTCGAGAATGATGACACTTCACCAATAATCTGGTAATAGGGGAAATTCTTTCACATCTACGTACAAGGCACTAAACTGTGGTTCGTTTAAGATATCTATAAATGATGGAGACTTCCACAGCAATAAAAAGGGACCCCGTCGCTGATATAAATTGCAAATGGCTCCGAGAGGAAATTGTTATGGGCAACATGTACTGTAAGGTAAAAATATAGCAAATTTTTATAAAGTTTGCGATCCTGGGAATATCGCGATATATCCATATTCTAGTAAGCTTAACGACCGCGTTTTTAGTCTTCAACGAATTTCACTTTTAGAAGTCGCATCATTCGTGGTTATAGAACCAAGGTAAGTATATATTTACTACCTCGCAACCAAATACTTCTATGATTTCCAGTTGGTATTATTGGCTCTATTGATAATCATTACCTTAGGTTTCGTTAATATAAAAACCCTTTTGTGTACTTTCTTCTAACTTTTTGCAGGATGCCCTAGTTCCTATGCTTCTTTGGATAGGATAACGGTATCATCAGCATATCCATAGGATATTATATATTCCCAGTTCTCTTTTATGGATGCGAGAGCTGGACCCTTAACCCCTCTATGGAAAAAAGAATTGAAGCCTTCGAAATGTGCCTCTACAGGCGTGTGCTTAAGATCTCCTGGGTGACTAACATCGAGGTACTTACTCGAATAAAGAAACAAAAAGAGAGAAGAAAACTCAATATCGAGGCCATATCATGAGAGGAAGTCGATACGAACTCGTTCAACTCATAATTGAAGGCAAAATCCAGAGAAAACAAGCAGTCGGCAGGTGCCAGAATTCATAGCTAAAAGATCTACGCTGTTGGTTTGGCTGCACATGTTATGTCAGCTATTCGAATCACCAACCTCGAAAGGAGATGGTGTAAGAAGAAGAAGAAGAAGAAGATAATCGGCGTCTCCCAAGCTCTATTTTTTGTCGTTTATGGAGATACCTCCTTCATATCCCTGGATGACTGATGTACCCACCGTATGCATCGAAGATTAGAAGTGACAGTATTCACCCCTGCGAACGCCTGCGCGAATGTCACAGGATTTTGATAACGTTTTTCCTACCTGAACTTAAAACGGGGACATTAATTTCGGTTAGTACATCTCTAGCTAGTACATTTCAAATTATTAGCATAATTACTCCTACTTAAATAGTTTAATTATAAACTACATAAAAATAAATAAATTAGTTGTTAGTTTAAATAATAAAAAGAAGTAAGTAAATAAATATTCTACATTACACTAACCTTAAGCACACCCTTTATGAATATTTAGAATTACTATACTGCATAGTGCACTCTTTGATGTTTTCCTTTTTTGCCGCTGTTCGTTTGTATGTTCATCGTATCTGAGCGACCTTACGCCGTTATGCCTTTAACAAAAGAATAAGGTAACAGTAACCAAGTTACCATATTAGGTAGTTCCGCTTCTTTTCTTCAGTATTCTGTATTGTGCCGAATTGTACCCTAAAATGTTATACCTACGCTTTAATATAAATGTAAGAGCATATTATGCATATTTTTTATTTAGACTCCAAATTGCGAATCATGTAACTAGTTAGGTTTTAGATTATCTTTAATCATATCTTGCATATTTCATTTAACAGTTAACCCTCAGTATTGCAATTTGAATTTTGTTAACTTATAGCTACAGGATACCAGGCGTCCCCACATCATGTCCCACGACGGACAGGGCTCCTCTTTCTCTCCGTTGGTGTGCTGTGTAACAAGCCCGATACCTTTTCGAACACCGCTTGCAGCGTGCACCACTCCGAAACTTCTTGCAACTCCGTCTTTGCCTTAGTTCCCAGGGCTCCGCACTCTTCAGTATGAATGTCGCTACGTCTTACGCGCTTCCAGGGTTATGCCAACCTCGCAATTGCTCCACATCTTGCCACAGCAACATGAGCTAGCATTTGACGTACTATTCAACACTTTTTAAAACTCCCGTAGAGTGCAACAAATCAAAACAACCCTCTACAGCATATCCAAAAAACACTGCACTAATTATAAAACACAAAATTGGGAAAATAGGGTATTTATTCGGTTTTAAATGGATTATTCGTGGGGAAGCCAAAATACCACACCTCACAGCTTGGCTTCGCTTCCTCATTTTCTCATTTGTTCTTTACATTCATTTTACATTGCTGTTCATTATTCCTAAGCCTGCTCTGATTACATTTTATGTTTCAATCAAGGCTAGTAATATTTTTTAATATCGTTTCTACAAATTATTAACTCAAAATAAATGATATTCATAGAATTTGCAAAAATTAAACTAGCACATTTATAAGAAAGGGTGAGATGCCAATTGAAAATTAGAGGTATCACTAAAATTTAGATAAACTTTAACAAATTACGGTGTATTTTAGTACTCGAGAAATCAAGTAGTTTCCACTGCTCAACCTCCTGTTTCCAATGTTGCAGAACAGGTAGATTGTATGTTTTCTTGAATTAATTGACTTAGATTAAGTATCTGGTGCACGAGCTATTTTTCTGGAATTTACTGTGGTAAATTGTTCTTCAGGCATTCATCAGAGGAGTGAAAATGCAAGAAAATTCGAAAAAACTATATATTAACCGAATGTTCTGAAATTAATTGAAATATTAGAATGAGCACCATTAAAATTGGCCAGGTATGAGAATCATGTAAACATATTCGAAAATTATAATTTCCGAATTGCCTCGTATAACTAGTGAAAGTCTTTGCGCCCGGCTCATCTGATTTGGCAGTTTTATTACTCTGCTGCTACATGAATAAGGCGATATTCCTATTTAGAAAGTTTTCTAGCACTACCCTAGCGAGGTCACTAATCAACCCGTAATATAATTAGACAGTTATATATTTGCATTAGGAGATTTCTTGCCTGGTAGGTTTGCAACTACTGATGTGCCGTTTGTCCTCAAAATGGACACTCCGCGTTTCCTGTTTCTCGAGTGACAGCTTTCGAACAGACGTCGTGAAGATATATGAGTGTGAAGAGATTTCTGTGAACTTTTTTGAGAAGATTACCACGACCTCGAAGGGTTCAGATGGCTGCGCCGCATTGAGAGAATCGCGGCTTAGTAAAGTGTTTACATTACATAATTATGCTTTTAGATGTAGGCGGCGAATTTCAAGGCTCTAACCTGGTTACCTGCTGTCGGATATTGCCCTGAGAGGTTGTGTTGACATCTTGGCCATCCCTGGGCAGGATTATCACTTTGTTCATGTCCAGGACAGTTTCGGTAGAGATATTTTTGGTCGAGCAATCATTCCCGGCCTTATCATAGTCAGGTTCCAGGCTGGTGGTTACGCTACACTTTTTGGAGGACAGGCAGGTATTGTGGCTTCAAACCGACTGTAGTCGACATGCAGTTCCATAGGTGTACAACGAGGATTGACCTACTCTGTAATTGGATGTATCGTAAGTACCTGGACTTCACCCTTTTCATTTTCTAGGAGTTTGAGGAGTAATTTCGGTTCGATTATATAGAACTCTCTACAATTTTGGTTTCGTTTAATACTTTTGCTTCCTTTGAGCCGCTCGGTGATTAGTCGTATCAAGTATCCAGAGATTTTTGAATTTTAAAATCTGTTGAAGGGCACACTTAGGCGACAGAATTAGAAATGAGCAGATAAGGCAAGGTTTTAACATGGAAACAATTGACACCGTTATTTATAACAATAAAGAACAATGGAAATCTCACCGGTTAAAAATGGAGAACTATCATTTTCGAAAATTGCCGTACACATACCGCCCTCAAGGGAAAGGAGACCCCGGGAGACCCAGAAAGATGTGGCATTGAAAAGCGGTCTAAACCAAGAAACGATTATAAAGAAGAAGAATTTTAATTGGCGATGGAGGAACAGTGACTATTTTCTAAATATTTCACTCGATTCACACCTTTTCAAACGTTTTCACCTGTATATATCCAGCGATTCGGTCGCAGCTCCTGGAGCTATCTAGCGTATTATAAGCGCTATTCTATTTTGTTCTGCCATAGATAATCTTAGAAACTTCTTCTTTCCATGGCCGTGTTATACCATTCTTCACTTATTTCTTGGTTTCACACACTTTTTCAAACTTGCTGGTGCCCAGTTCCAATATATTTTTGGTAACTTCTTTTGTGGCATTCGCCTAACGTGTCCATGCCAAGAGAGTTGCTTTCTTTCTATTGCATCAGCTAGTGTTGTGTCTATATATATTTGTTATATCTAATATTGATTTGAATATTCTAATATGCGTTTCTTTTAAAATTTCTTTGCCTTTGACATAAGAAATTACTGTTCTTAATGCTTCCAAGTGCTCTTACCACCTCGTCTACTGTAACATCGTCGCATTCATTCTTTACCGTGTCAAATAAATAACTGATATCGGAATTGTGGTAATTTTTCAGTCAGTAGATTTTGATATTTTCTCATTTATGGAGTCCAATTACGTCTACCGTAATGGTTTCGTTTTAATTTGTTTTTAAATGTGATGTCGTTTTCAAAGCTGATCTAATCTTGAAGCTGCTTAATATGTTACCTATTTCGTTACATCGTTGTTGCCATATTATGTTTTTGTCCTGATTATTTCCTTCTCAACTTAATATCTTCTATATATCTTTTTATTTTTGTTTCTTTTCTTTAATCAATACTTCAAACGTTTTATTCGATCAGTACTACATTTTGTATCTCTTTCTATCGTTGCTACAGTTTCTTTAGCTGCTTAATGCAAGTGTTTTTAGAAATGTAGTTAATACATACCTTCTGGGTATCCATCTCTTTCTCATTTTCATTTGAAATTGTATATTCGTATTTACTTTCAAGTCGATTTTTTTTCATCGATGTTGTTTTGAATATTGAAAAAACCTGAATGTTTATTCAAAAGGTTTCTTTATTGATTACCTTCGCTCCTCTTTTGGATTTCATATACCTTTAATGACTTTACCTACGCCTCCAGCAAAAATGTCGTACGTTATACGGAACAAATCTGCTTTCTCTCTACTAATAGTTATGTATGTTGGGAGATTTCAATTGTTGTAATGATTGAAAATTTGAGACTGCTTCAATTCTACAAAAACTGCATCATCCCCTAAAATTATTAATCTAGTTTCCATTTTGTCACTTATGCAACAAAGTGTGTAGGATGCACTTTCCCTGATTGTGGGTTCAAAAAACTGCTGAATTCAGCCCGCCTTAAAAACCATTCATACCGAATTACTCCAAGTTTAAAAATAAGAACCATAACTAACCTGAAACAAATGTCCATTCAGTCGTTCGGACCAAGCGTAAAAACACACTTTCCCTGATTAGAGGTTTTGTAAAAGGGTGACAATCAGCTTGCCTCAAGCAGCTCACCAATTGATTTTCAGGAATTTGTACAACGGAACGCTTTCGGCTCATAATGAAACTGTTGTTATTATAGATATACCTCTTTAGCTAACTGTAGATGTTGCATAGGTATTTTCTTTCGCTTTTAATTTTTTGTAAAAAGTATTTTTCTAGTGGGAATCTAATATACAAGTAAGTACGAATTTTAATTTTACAAAATATCACATCTACGCATCTGATGTCATCATAGGGAGGATAAGAACTTGTATGTGTATAGAATATAGGTTATATTTATGGATGATTGAAAAATTCACTCGTTTTCTGGCTTCACAATGTTATTGTCAGTATCACAATTGGAGGCGTATGAAGTTGAGGCCCAAGTGTTGTGTAAACTAAAATAGTGTTGAAAATCATATCAAGTTTTTAGCATCATCTTGTGTTCATTAATAAAAATAATTTCCAATCTTTAAAGAAAATATTCAAAGCTAAGCCTTATTAACTGGAATTAGTCAGTCATTTGCCTATACATTTGAAGCTGATATCTGAAAGTAGTATTAACTAAAATTGTTGCACCAATTAGGTACTGTTGAATTTGGTTCTTTTAATTGGACTTAGTTTGCAGTGTATCCATATAATGCAATATTAGAGGATTATACTGAGAAGCTGCATCAATTAAAAATTGGGAAAGAATATAATTGTTCCCTTCAATTTTTTGCCCAAAACTATTTCCTGCAGAATATGAAGGAAAATAAGTAGCGAAGTAATGGAAGAAATTACTGGTCTTAAAGAAACTGTTATAGAAAATGTAAAGAAAAAACAGCGATATCAGACGAACATGTGGAACGCATCCGAAACAATAAGGGAGAAAGAACAACATAAAAAATGAAGCTGGTGAAGGAAACCTTCGAGGCGAAACTTATCACGATGAAGTATATGCTATGGTCATGGCAAATATTAAATTTAATTGTGGCGGTATTTAGTTGAGCGAAAAAATCTCAAAAACCATCACCTGCTATTACGGAATAGACTTTAGGCCTATTGGAATTATTTCTGTATTTCGGCTATCAGATATGGATGATTTTTTAAGAAACACCTCAATAATTTCTTCATTTTTATTTCATCATGACGAGTTCCGTCTTCACTGGTATGATTCTCCTCTCCACTGTCTACCACTTCCGGAATTATTCCAAACATTATTAAGCGATATTAAAAGCGAGCAGCTGGCTGGTAAATCGTTTGCGTTTTTAGTCGAGTCGAGAGGTAGAGGTTTGCGTCTCACATCAGGACATCGGTTACATCATACGCACTCCGGCCGCCTCACCAACACCTTTAGTGATCGTAACTCCCGTGGGAATATATCCTTTCATATGAATTAGTCGGGCTAACCGACTGCCAAAGCCGTTGCCGAAGATGGCTTATAAAACCATACTTTGTGTGGTTAATTAATAACATACTCTGGACCTACATTGTGGGGAAGAAGAAAGTCATTAATTGAGTCTGCTTCATTTTGTAAGAGTACCTTATCAGCTGTCTTTAGAAATATTTATTGCTAAATAATCAAACATGCATAATATCTTCTCCTCCTCAACTTTTCCTCGTTGACTGCTGAATATAAGCCTCCTTCAAATCTTGCCAAGCTGTACAGATTTAGGCAATCTAGAGCCAGGTTTTTTCCAGTTTCGAGGTAATTTCTATATTTTTAATTGCTTTTTCGCATATAACTGCTAGTAGCAATAGTTTTCTGCTTGATTCAATTGATTAGATTTCGAACACCATAAAACGATTACATACATTGTGTTTGATATTACAGTTTTTGTAGATTAAATAAAATAAATTCTAGTAATTAAACGCAAGCCAAATGCAACCCATGCGGCACTTCAGCGAAGGGTTTGCTCCAGTGCGGGTGTCTCAAAACCAGGGTTCTACTTTGCTGTAGCTGAAACTGAAACTAAAAATATTAAATGGCGGCCAGGGTCTGTTGTTTACATTCGATTCAATTACATGCCGCTATTTAGGATCAATTAATCCCTAAGGGTCTTTTTTCGGGGTCGGGTGTCGATCTTACGAGACGTTTGACACTAATTTATGCTGGTTGTCGAGCTGCGTCCTGGGCTAAATTTACCTTTGAAAGACCCCGAGCGTGCACGAGATTTCTCTGCGGTGCGTCGGCTATGAATTTTTTGCCGGTTTCGGATCTGTAATGTCGCCTGGAAACGTTGCAGGAGTTCGCCGATGGCCAGGACAAGATTTCGACCACGTAAGTTATTCCTATTACTAACTACAATGGTGGTTTGGTTTGGAACGTTCTTATCGCGGCGTGATCAGCTTAATTGGAGGAGACTTTTACGGCATAATTACTGAGTCGGAGATCGGAGAGGCTTTGCAGAACAAGCGTACCGAGTGGGGGTTTTGGGTTCGAAAGCCTAGACTGGACAGCTTTCTCTGGCTAGAGGCGGCTGAGCTAAGTTTCAGGTGGCTTGGGAAAGTGCTGGCTCTTTTAGGTGAAGCTGAACTTAAGTGTCTTTAGCAGGCTCAGCAACTTCCTTTTCTTCTCGGCTTCCGTCATCTGGATCTCTATTTGAGGAATTCAGGTAGGGATGCGTCGTGGTTAGCTGTTCGCGCATGGTTAGGCCGTTGCTCATGACAGGTCTGCGATCATTGGAGATTAGGGGTCAATGGTTGAGCTGACAGAATTCAAATTCTAGCACATTATTAATTTATTTGTACAGTCTCAAACGTTACATGGTGTCATGCACCACCCGTTTCTGAATGTACTACGCTTTTTTGTGGTGTTTTGGGTTTTTTAACGTGCGATGTGATTTGCCCATTCTTTTGTAGCTTCCTTGGTGATACTTTTGTCCTTGCCTGCTTATTCTGAGTAAATATCTTCTTTGCTGTGTTACTTGAACCCTTAGGCAAACTCCAACATTTAGAATTGCAGGTCTTCTTCCAAGAAATTACAATATCCGGAAAATATTTCAAAAACTGACACTCTGACAAGGTATTGCTGGGTTCTCAAGTTGAATAAGCATTGCAATATTTGAGTAGTTCAGCGCCAAAATTCAATATGTTGTAAAAAGGTGTGCACTAGATGGTGTTAGTAACTAAGATGCATCCATTTAACGACGACAAAGCATTCTTGCAATTAAAGGCAGTTTAAAAATATTTCCTAACGTATTTTCAGTTACATCATCTCATGTTTAGTGTAAAAATGGACGCAACTGCGCCTTATCCATTGGAAACTTAATCGTCTTGTAGACGGCACTGGGCTCAGTAGTTGTCTGTATCTGTAAATAAAGGAAAAAGTTGTGCAAACACGGCTTTAGCTGTCACATACCTGGGTTTTGAGGCTATGAGCTGTAAACACATCATTACGGTACCGTTTTTCCTGTTCGTCGTTTGTGGATTTCTCTACGAAATAATAACTTCTATCACATTCAAGTATATGCATTCAAGCCATGTTCACGACCTTGGCTACTGTACACTATAAATAGGAAAAGGTATTTGTCGTGCACCTTGAGCGCTTTAACTTACAAAGTATAGTAGCTTCTTGCTGTTGCTCTTCTTTTACAGTCAAAGTTGAACTTTTTAGTCTAAGCACGCTAGTCTTGTCTAGTTCGGTGTCTGATGAATGTTTCCGGACTATCCTCGTTTCTGCAGAAAATAGAAACGTTAAATGGATGAGGAGATGGCAATGAGCAATGACTGCGAACGTTGCTTGAAATATGGCAGGCTTACAGAATTAGTTTGAAAATGTCGGCCAGTGGAGCAGGCGTCCAGACGCTTGAGGCACGTCGTAATTAGCTAAGACTGCTTGCCTCACTTGGAAGTAAATCAGGGGCCACTATCTTTGAATGTCGCGTAAATACAAGGGGTGGGCGACGTCCCCACGAGCGCACCCCGAAATCGATGGCCGTCTCGGCCGTCGGCGAAGATTAATTTCAATACTATTTATATTTATTACCCTCCGCGAAAAAATTGTTGCTGATGTAGAAGCGATTATTTCAGCGCGCTATACTCGAAGTCTAATCTTGTAATTGATTAAGAAAATTATTTTCGCCCTCCGCTTCCATCCAATTTTTCAGATAAAGTACTCAAGCCAAGTATCACTGAAAAATGAGCTCTCCAGATATGGAGTCCGAGATGCGTAAAAGAAGAAAAAGCATGCCACATGGGGAGTGAGTCATGTGAGGTCACTAATCCGGATGCTGTGTGTGTCGTCCCTGTTCCGATCCCTACATTTCCTGATTTTCGCTTCCAGCGAAAGAAGCGGAATCCGAACCGGCGATCAACCCTATCATCAAGCGATACTTACATGCTGATCTTGTCATGCTGCGGAAATCGGCTTGTTTGTATTTAGCACTTCCTGAGCACTTCCACCCCTTAACGATTTATTGGCGCTGCTGCTGGGCAAGGGCATATTTGTCTGTCATCTGCAACTACCTTGAAGGCATTTTCTGCATCATAAACTCGACTGCTTAGTAAAAGAAGTTAGCAGTTAACCACTGGAATATTGCTGCAATTTATTACGGATGTGACTTCCGGAGTTTATAAAACACAAATATCAAGTTGACTTGACAATTATGCGGTTTGCTATTAAGGATGGACGCGATTATATGCAACCTGGAATACACCCAAATTGCTTTTGATTCGTTAATGGTAAATACCATATTTTCATGGAATTGTGAACATATTTTCTATTTATTTATATATTCATTAGATGATAAAATATATTAAAATGCATAATAAACTAAACTTAACTGCTCTCGGAGTTAATGTGGTTAGGTTATGGACAAGTACACTGTTTGTGGGCTAAATATAGCCACTGACAGAAGTGAAAAGTGATTTAAGAAATCCACATTCTAAGCCTGCGATGGAAATTTATGAGAAGTTAAACGTACGCGCATCCACGTCATTGTGTTTGTCAAGTTTAGGTGTCAACTGCAAATGCTAATGACCTTTCAGAGTAAATGTGTATTAAGAAAGTATATAACATATTTATGTTAAATATTGAAAGTACCCACCACGTTTACAATATTCTACCAATTTCCCGCTGTAAGAGATGACTATTGATTGAGACACCAGTCAAGTGCAAGGTAAGACGTGACTTCTACATGACTTTAGCTTTCACAGCAGGTCTGTGCACAAAGACAATTTATTGAATCATATGACACATGCATTTACCATCATGAACCACAACTAAATGTAGAGAACTAAAACTTAATAAGAAATTGGAACCAAGAAAGATATATAGAAATATGTCTAAACAAAAATTTCAGCGAAATAGAGATGGTGGATAAAAATTATGACATGCCCAATATACCCTTGGTGGAAGAAAATAAATTGTGTGAACTAACAATAGTTATAATAACAGATGCAGAGGAAAAACTAAAAGTACTGGCAAAAAATAGAAAGATGCAGAAGATAATATGGCAACTGCCTAAACAGCAGAATATGATATACTACCAAGACGAAAGATCACTAAAGATCAAGTTATGTAGACAGTAGGGAAGATGAAGAATGGAAACGCATTATGGCCAGACGAGATACCAGGAGTAGTACTCAACGTGATTAAGAACTACAAATAAAAATTATTGTAGATCTATTGAATACCTTCTGTGAAGCAGGAAAATGGCCTGACGATTGGCTAAAGTCGACTTTTGTCTTCCTGTAAAAGTAGGCCAAAAATAATTTAATGTCGCACACACACAAAAGTGTGAGATAAAACTACGTTATGTAGGTATACGATTTCAATTTTCAAAACAGTGTTTGAGAAAGAAACCTATACCAAACCAAGATACATCTAAAAATTTTACAAATTCGCGTCAGTTGATAATGATTCGTATTGGTGGTAGTCTATTCGGTGGTTATTTGGAATCGGATGTAAACTCAGTCGGTGGTAATCCATATTGTGACCACTCGCTCGTATTTCATGCAGCTCAGGAATTTCAAGAAATACTCAAAATGCTTAATGACAGGAAAAGGTAATATTTTGAACGCTATGAGTTTCTACAAATAATCAAAAGAAACAGAGGAAGCAAGAAGAAAAATTTCTGGTTGAAGAACTTATAGCAATGGGAAGTCCATCAATTGGAATACAGCCGTGAGTAACAGTGTTAAATAATGAAAAGTGATAGTCAACGTCTCTTGAAGCTAATGCACTCGATGTCGTTACGTATCATCTCGAAATTCGAGATCTGCGTTTTTAGTTCTCGAACACTCGAGATAAAGTTAACCAAATTTTAATGATCCCGTCAGGTTTTCAATGGCCATTCTGGAGTGGTTTGGGTAGAAAACTTGGCGATTGATCAAGCTAATACGTCTACGTTTCCGCTGGTTCAGTAAATTGCTATGTAATCATCCATTTTAGTTCTTCTCAATACAACATGCAACAGATAGTTACATAACACTTTTTAAGCAGGAGACATCGTTTTTACTCAGTGCTGTAGTGTAATTATTGATGCACGTTCTTATTAACTAGTACTTATCTTCAAATCACTTCGGAAGCGACGTCGTTTCTATTTTGGAGTGGGAAACCGTGGAACCCAGTGAGCACATACTTTTTTTAATTCAAATTCTTCGTGAATATTTTTCAACACAACTGACTTTAAACAATTTTGGTTCCAATGGGTTCAGATGTGATAGAGTTTTTTTGATATTGGTGAAATTCGCAAACGTTCTCGGCATTTTTGATGCCTCCTTAATATTATTATTTGCACCATCTACGCACTTATTGATAAGCAGATACCCAAACCAGTAGAAATGTCGATGTTAAAAAACGGTCATTAAAATTGGAGCAGAAGAATTACCTAAAGTATTCATCAAAGAGATCCGCCATGCTCTAAAGTACATGAAGCATCAACGACATTTCTCAGTAGTCGAGGAGTACCCGCTGAACCTTAATCACCTAAAATGTTTAACGCAGCTCTGGAAATACATATTTCGAGGACCAAACTGGGATTCAAAGGGCGTAAATGTTGACGGTGAATACTTTAAGGACCTGTTCTCCGAAAGCGCCTAAATTTCATTTAATTATAAATGTATTACTGTTAAATGTTTCTTAGGTTGTTGAAGCAAGCGTTTGGTAACCCCTCTGTCGCAATTTTAAATGATGATGAGACGTCCCGTACGCCTTAAAATGTTTGTATATTAATTGCCTCGTTGTTCACCTACCTAGCTCAGTACACATGAAACGTTTGAACTTTCTAAACTCGAGGATAGGAAAGATCCGTCTCTGCTAACCTGCAATTGTGGTATTATTGGGGCGTAAAACAACTTCAAACAATACAGAAAGTCAATTTGTTTACACCAGTAACCGTAGACCTATTGACCTTTTAAGTACAGGCACATAAAATAATAGGGAAAGCAAAAGAAAATATCATTAAACTTTAAATATAAATGAATCATTAACGCGCAATAGCTCGTTGCTACACGTCTTTACAAAACAGGCAATAGCATAATAACTGTATCTGTAATACATATACGTTCAAATAACATGTAAATAATGCATCGAAACAAGCTATTAGGATTTTATACACATCAAAACTTTTGTTTCGCAATTCGCTTACGTTTTTATTTATCTATAAGGCGCATTTCTCTACGGTCGCCTGAAACGACCAGTTATTGTCATGTCATAGCATTTTCTATGTCAGGTTACCTTAAAATCAGAGTTTTGGAACTGCTGTGTAGCTCTCGAACTGGATTGCTTCATACATTCTAGATTTGCCAGGCATTAAAACTTACCGCAAATAGCGCGGGAAAGCTTCTGGCTTCTAGCTCTGACACCTCTCGGCGGTTAACGTTACGGAATTCTTTGACGGCTTTGCAACAGTGTACTTACCCTGTACACGACTAAAATTACACTTACTTGAAGTGTAAGAACGGGCTTGCTTCACACAAGCAATTTAGGCAGAAAGTTTTATTTACTTCACGAGTTCAGCCGGTTTTTATTTAATTTCGCCGCAGAAGAAATTCACTGGGAGTCACTCACGAACATGCGCCATAGGGCTCGTCACGCCAATGACTGGCTAAGTTTTCTGTGGACACCGCTGAAATCCAATTGTTTTTAGCAGCATCCGAAGGGCACTGTTCCTTTAATGTATATCTTTGTAAATTTAATTACTAGATAACACTTTCACACGGCTGAGATTTTTACTAAATCTTAAAGGAGCACTGCAAACTCTATAGTAGCGGACTCGCAATTTGCGAAATTCATAATACCTCGAAGAATGTCGCCGTCCAGGACTTTAGCGCCTTGCAAACAGCTCAGTTTCTCTAAAAATTTCTACATCCGTGACTGCTCCTTGTCTGGATAGTTTGGGAAGTGCAGCACTTAAGCTTTTGCCAAATTCAGATAGAAGATGGAATCATGGAATGGGCAGCATTGCATAAAAAAGCTTGTGGAGTTGGGTCCTCATTCCTTACATAGACACTCATGTTAGAGTAACTGTGGTTGCTTCTATCCATTTGTACTTGCATACATTTGGAATATTACATTAGTTTTGTTAATTTACTAATTGGAACAAAATGTGACTAAACGAATACTTTCTTTAAAATAAGAGAAGGAATAGTAATTACAATATGTAAGCAGCTGCTCGATTGTAGACCTGTAACGAACACATAAAAATTTAGCTCTAAACAACGGCAGAGATGTATGGTAGTACAACACAAAATTAAAACCATCCCTAGGAGTACCATTAATTCTGAATGACCGCAGCGTGGTATGAAAAGGCGGAGATCCGCTAGAAAGCAAAAGTGTCGTACGATCAATCATTGCGAACCTCACAAGAAAGCATTCAAATGAAGGCTCTCATATTTGACTACATAATACGTACAATTTGTTATTTTGGAATTTCAGCCATCCCGCGCGCTTCTGGCTCACGTTGGCGGCCGCCGTTGCAGCACAGATGACTTTAAAGCCCTAATTTGCAAAGAGGACGGAGATTTAGGTGGTCAAGTTGCTGGGACGCTTCGTGATCAGCAGAAAGCTTTCTCTATTAAACGAATAACGGAAACCGATAGACATATTTTCCGCTAAATGTTTATCTGCACCAGACTTGGGAAGCGCTGGTCGTCTGCCTCACTAACAGATTCTTTACGTTGGGTAATCCCATTAATATCCCTAACAGGATTAGGATATGGCACGATGGTCGGATCAGTTTTGAAACTGGAGCGTGCTTTAGAAATTAAGAAAGATGCCCGACCAGAGGGAGATGCGGCGATTCCGGTAGTTATGCGAAGAGTAATTGGATACAATTGACGTTTATACTGCTCCCCCCATCGTAGATTCCCCAAATTGAAATTAATTTCATTTTCCAGTTGTCCCGAAAGCCGACTAGTCCTTGCGCCGGTCTTGTCATCAGTGCTGATATTTATGAAAGCCAACGACTTTTTGAGGTTAAGTCGATGTTGAAACATACGATAGAGGACGGAAATATTTGTAAACAAAAACCTTAATATTTTAGTAGAAATAATTGATAAAAGAAATTACAGCAGCTTTATGAACCATGAAGGTAATTTTATAAAACAGTGTAAACCTTTTAAGGAACCAACGACATTTGAGATACCGCCATTTAATAATCAGAAAAAATTCCTGGGTGTTCTATGAAATTTATAAAAATAAATAATTTGCACTTAAATCATACTCAAACCTTTCATTTAATATTACAAAAAATACATTACAACATGAACTCTACAGATACAGGCTCATTACAATGTCTATAATTTCGCAGGTGACTAATTAAACATGCCACATATGGCAGCAAAGCCATCACTTGACTATTGCATCTGGAAACACAAAAGTCGAATCAATACGGAGGAAATTATTTATAATTGAATAAAACTTCACATGTTTACGATTAAATCCAGCGCTACTCAAGAAACTGGAGGTTTTACACAGATTAAAGAAGATTATTTTATGGTAAAAAAAGGAATCTATATCAGCAACTGTTATTTTTATTACTAAAGAACGGGAACCTGGACACTTAATACAGTATAATGATATAAAGTATCCTGAAATTATTAGCCACTGAAGGAAATATCGTTGGATAGGAAGTATAGGCAATGGTGGAACCTTTTGTCTCTAGAATGTAAAAACAGTAGGGTTGCGATGTGCTTGCATAATTGCACCCATAAACCCCAGAATTTCATCGGGCATAGCACCAAAGACAATGAGAGAATAACCAAAAACGTGAGCAAATATTTGCATAAGAGCAGTTTAAAATGAAAACTTTGCTAGATATGTACACTATTGGGTATAAATATAACCTTCGCCAACTGTAAACATTTAAACTTTGATAAAGTTTAGAGCTACTTTTGATAATTCATTATAAAAAAAGTACATACAATTAGTGAAAATGGGAAAAGCGCACTTAAAATGAAATTTAGCAAGAAACACCGCTAACAAAAGAAATTGCTGGAAAATGATCGGATAATTATCGAACAAGAGTAAATGCAATTAAAGTAAAAAAGCGACCAAAGGCTTAGGAAACTGAGATTAACCAAGCCATATTACACATGCCTCTTTAAGCAAAAGGTATACCTGATAGACAAGAATATACGCGCACGGGCACAGGCAGAATAAATAAAAGCGCAAGGAATCGATTAAGCGAAGTTAAAACGCCCTAATTGAAATGAATTGCATAGACACTCTGTAACTATTTGATAACATAAGCCACGCATTGTGCTGTACGATGAGGGCTTTCCGAACGCACACGATAATAAATAAGGTACAGATTATCGTACCAAAAAAGAAGCGTATTCTTCTCATAATCGCCGGATGACGCACTTATATCAACAAAATTCCCTTGACTATTTTTAATAAAGGTAAACGTACAGTATAAAACCAGAAACCACACAAGGTAAATGCCATTTGGTAAACAACGGATGGCTGTTCACCAGCAGCAACGTTAAAGTAATGTTAAATCGGAAAGCAGCTGATGGTTTACGGCTTAAAAAATTTTCATGACAAGAGCGATACAAGAAGCTACGTATTTTCCTCCAACCGAACAGCGCGTAATGCGATGCCAGGTACGCGAAAGACTTGACCTGAATTGCTGCGATGCGTGTTAGATTATTCAGGAGAGTTTGTCGGGACGGGCTTGCGACTGCAGATATGTGTAACTAAATAGGCGAGCAAGACAGAAACGTGAAGCCACTTCACGGAGCCACGAAAAAATAAAAAAGGAAAAAGGCCTAAATAGGTATAAGTTCAACTGAGCATTAGACCACGAGATTTTACTTTTGAAATACTATCACATCCTGAGGTAACCAGATGGGTGCAGCAATTTGCCAAACCAATAAGACTATATTTGTCCCCATCTTGTTGACGATTTATATCGACCTCTTCATTGCAGAATCCAAGCAGAACTGAAATAAACGAGGCATGGAATTAATAGAAATAAGAGAATAAAATGATGTAGTACATAACTTGTTAAATTAGAGCATGACGATGAGTTGATGCAAAAGGAAAATAAACCGAACTTCATACTACTATTGTCCCATTTTTTCTCATTTTTAATGCTTTTTGCATTCTAAGAAATTAATAGCGTTAAATTACATCTGCTGAGTGTAAGTTGCTTTCCTTGAGGTAGCATACCTCTGAGAAAGTGGCGATGTTGAAGAAAGGTGAATATCGGTAATACACACTCTTGTCTTTATTTGACTGTATTGGAACAAAATTACTGTAGACAATTCAATATCGTTTGTAGTAGCTTCAGCAATATAAAGTGCCCACAGCAACAAAGTTTTTCTATGACTTCTGGTACTTCAAAAAAATATTCAAATTAGTATAAAAGAGCTACGCTTCTTTGATAAAGACCTAATGGTGATTATAACGACTTTGAACTTTTTAAGTTACTGCTTGAAAGCGCAATTTTATAGAAATAAAGGCATATTTCACATTCTGCAGCTTATCTCAACTGTGTAAAAGGGCCGTTTGACGTTTCTGTAGAAACTACTCATTTCGGTATGGCTTTCGCATTCGAGTACGACCTTGCAAAGTTTATAGTTTGGCGCCTGTTAGCTGGAGATTATAAACTACACTATTCTGAGCAACGTAGTTTGCTTTAGAAACTTGCTTTGTGTCATTTAAACTCATGGAATTTGCATTGAAATGATTTATCAAAGGCTCACATTTCATCATAACCTTCGCAGAACGTTTAAAAAATTGATTTTTTTTTCTAAAAGAATTACGATAAAAGATAACAAACGGCTTTTCATGAAGCTTGATTGTGTTAGATTGACTAGGCAGCTTAGCTACTAACTTAATTTTCTTGTATTTTTGTCGAGTTATCCTTTATACGTTTTTATATTACATTTATTAACATATATTAGGCGGATACGAGGTGTTATATTATTAGTTCAGAAGCTTCAAAAATACGACTTCTGTAAAGATTTAAATTGCCTATCAGGAGCTACAGAAAAGGTATTTATTTGCGTTTAATAAATTTATTCGCACGAAATTATTTCACCACTACGAACTAAATATCTATAACTACATTAATAAACATCGAAACCGTACCGGGAAATACCGCTGGATGAGAACATTGTCTATACGCTCAAATTTTCAGGTGATCAAATTTTAATCGTCCAGTGTCGTGAGCAACAAGATGCGTAAAGAGTATTAGAAGTGGAAAGACAAGAAACACAAAAAGTAAAACTAAAGTTGACGTTAAAAACAATAAAAAATGTTGAAGACTCATTCCTGTATAACCCCTACAAATGTGGGGTTGTATATGACTTGATCATGTATGAACGATGCCACAGGCGTTCAAAGTCATCAAAGGCTGAAACAAAGGGTGGTGCATGTCACTAACTTTTTTTTAAATATTTATTTGCATAGAACGGAATTATTATGAAATTATATACATGTTACACGAGTAACAAGACGTATGGAAAGTATCAAAATTATAATAGAAAAAGGAAATATCTGATAATTGGATATACTGCTCAAGTAGATAGATAATGACCGCGATACAGCAGAAGGAGAAAGCTTATTGCTATGATGCAGTTATTAGCACTTGCAATCAACATCGGAGAACTCGTGATTAATGATAAGAGAAAATTGAGATTCGAAAGGAGCCAACCAGAGGGAATGGGCCTACAATCGAAGAAACTTTGGAAACTGATAGCTTCAATTTTTTTGTGTAACGTAATACTACAATTTAATCAAAAAATTCCACATAGTCCAGATTTTTATGGGGTCGCTGTCTCCGTATCTACTTATCTAGTTATCAGTTCTACGATTGATTTGGGTCAGGTTTTCCACAGAAGACAATCAAGTATCATTCTTCGAATTGCCAAATAGCTGTTATACTTAGTATCTTCTACTGTTTGAGATATAAATATATTGGAGTCTTGGATTTTCCGTTGGGTTTTACTTTTTACAATTCTTCCAATAATTGTTTTGGTTTTCCTGCTGTTGATTGCGTCTCTACTCTTTTGAATACTGCATTTATCTCTAATCATCAATCTTGTGTGGGTCAGATCGTCTACCATTTTTTTTAATTTTCAAAAACCTATTGCAACTCTTAGCTTCTACCAATTGATATACAAATAAATTGGAGTCTTGGTATTTCCCTTGCATATTTACGTTTTACCATTCCTTTAATAATTGTTTTGGCAGTCCAACTGTGAACAGAATCAGAATTCCGTTTCTATGCGCTGGTTCTATCCCTTAAAGCACGTAAACGAGACTGCGTTTACGTTTTAAACCAATGTAGTCAATGGTACTTAAAATGGACGACAGTAAACCACCCCAAGAGACGCAGCCTCACGTCTCGATGATATTATGGCTTAGTATTAGGGTGGCGACGTAATGAATGAATCAGACATTAAATGCAGATTGTTTTTATTACGAAAATAAACGTGTATTTATACAAAACAAGAATGCTTAACTAAGTAACATATCAAAGTTCATAATAGTGTAGTTTAATGGAACGCGTTTAAAGGTACAAAGACGACAATTCAGCACAATAAGCTTTTTATAGTTCCGCATGTGTTTGCAGGATGGTGCGGTGAACTTGGGTTTTTAGGTCGCGTACTGAGCGAAATGCTAAGTTGCAATTTACTGCGGTGGTTAAACTCAATGCTTGCGAAACAATATTCGTCTGTTAATATTTCGTAAATGGGAACTGAAATTTGCCTGTTTTAATTCAAGATTAAAACAGATCTAAATTAAATATAAACTTTCGAAATTATGACGTAAAACTGGGGGTTAAAACTGTTTGTTTATGAAATCAGAATTACATTTAGAACTTCTGACTGGTTTCGTAAATTTTGTTATTAAAATTTATGTGTGTTTAAATCAAGTTTAAACAAACTGCGTTTCTTCTCTTTTGAATACCGCCTTTATTTCTAATCATCAATCTTATTGTTGGTTTGGATTAGATCTTCAACCATTCTTCTTATTTTCAATCACCCATGCAATTCATACCTTCTACCATTTGAAATATAAATGTATTGGAGTCTTCCTTCTGTGTTTGGTTTGGAGTGGTTCCACTGTTCCTCTTGTTTTCCAATAGTTGCTGCAACTCATACCTTCTACCGTTTGAAATATAAATATATTGGAGTCATGGTCTTCTTTTTGCATTTTTACATTTTACCGTTCCTTCAATAATTGCCTTATTGGTCCTACCATCGCGGTTCTTCTCGTTTGAGAATACTGCCTTTTTCTCTAGTCATCAATCTTATTATTCGTTTGGGTAGGTCTTCCACCATTCTTCTTATCTTAAGTAGCTATTGCAACTTATACCTTCTACCATTTGACATATAAATGTATTTGAGGATTGTACTTCTTTTTGCGCTTTTAAGTATTACTATTTTTTCAATAATTGTTTTCTAACCCCACCATGTCTCAGGATGTGTTCTACTATCATGTCTCTTCTCTTTTGAATACTGTCTTTGTTTCTAGTCATCATTTCTACTAGTGGTTTGGATTAGATCTTCCACCGTTCCTCTTATTTTCAACTAGTTCTTGTAACTCATACCTTCTACCATTTGAAATACAAATATATTTGAGTCTTCGACTTCCTTTTACGTTGCTACATTTTAGCATTCCTTCAATAATGGGCTTGTTACCCCACCATGCCTCAGGATGTGTCTTACCATCATGTCTCTTCTCTTTCGAATGCTGTCTCTCCAGTCATCAGTTCTACTATTGCTTTTGGCAAGGTCTTCCACCATTCATATTATCTTCCAATAGTTGTTGAAACTCAAACCTTCTACTTTTTTAAATGTAAATATATTTAGTCTTCTCTTAGCGTTTTTACATTTTAGCATTTCTTCAATAATGGGCTTATTACCCCACCATGCCTCAGGATGTCTCTTCTCTTTTGAATAGTATTTCTCTCTAGTCATCAGTTATACTATTGGTTTGGACTAGGTCCACCATTCATTTTATTTTCCAATAGTTGTTGAAATTCATACCCACCGTTGCTGTTGTTTTCAAATACCTCTCGCAAGTCATACCTTCAACCATTTGAAATGTAAATGTATTAGAGTCTTGGACTTTTTAATAGCATCAAAGTATCGGTGCAGAAAATGTATTAATTTACTTAAAAAAGAGTTTGTTATTTTAGTTGTCTAAGGTTACTGAATAACCATGGATTCATATCAATGACCAATTTTTCACAGTTGATTATGCGTTCGGTTTATGCAACAAACCACACTAGCACTTACAAGAATTAGAAATGTCCAAAATGTCTGCCCTAACCCAGAGAACTGTGTGGAGGGTGGCGCATGAAACAGCGACTGCAACAAGCCGGTGATTGCATCAACAATCAGTTTCTATTTTCAGACGGATAGCCCGGCTGCAAGTTCGGCAACTAAATTTCACGGATGTTAGAGATCGATTGCATGCATAAAGCAATTTGCGAGCGCAATAGCATCATGCTCTCAATTTTCCTACTGAAAAGCAATTCCGATGGTATCTTTGCTCGTAAAAATGAACTGCTTTACAATCCAGCTCGCAAGACTCCTTCGAATTGCATTTGTTTATCGCGCATCGGATCGCATCGCTCAAATTTGTATGAAACATGGCCCACGACTGCAATATATTCATAACGCTACAATTTATTCACCGCGGCGCGAAATGGCGTGCTTCAAGATCCCCGACAGACAGTTTTATCGTGTAAATGTAAATGCTCTAAATAAACGCTGCTCGGAGGCGAGTGAAAAATCCGCCGGTCATATTTGATTGTCACCGCTTCTATCACCTAAAAACGCAAACTGCATTATCCAGCCATGCTAACCTCCATAAATCTAAAGTGGTTTCAGTTCTGTTGTTAGATAGAGCGCAAACCTTAGTTTTGCTTCACGATATGAGGAAGAGTTAGTCTGACTTAGCTATACACTGTTGTAGGAGAGTTAAGGGACAAATCAGTGTAGCCGCCAACTTCCGGCTAAATTTTCATTTTTGTAGGAACGACAAAGAATTTTAGATTCAAGCTCCAAAATGTCTCAATGACTAACCAGCTTTAAATAGCAGCAAACAAATGTTTAGACTAGATTGAGAAATCGGAAGGCCGACCAGCTACAGTAAAGACGGCGTTCAGCTTTTGTCTATAATTAGTGAAGGGTGTTCAAATTACCAGAAGACGCCAAAGGGTATTTTACAACCTAGGAGAACTCATTAAAGTAATATATTGCAATAGCTCACCAGGTAAACTATGCCTTAATTCATGTAATGTCTTAAGTATCAAATAACAACTGCTTTTAAATCGAGAGCTCTTATTTTCAGGATGGGTTCCTCAAAATCTAGTTTGCTATCAATGATACTTAACGTCAAACTTAACTTTCAAAATTAATCAAACCAGGTAAACTGACAACTGTATCTCACATTGACATTTACTACTATTCAAATCACCTATGTAAGTACTAACTAAACTTTATGTTATCACTTTCAAAATTGACAGTTATTCAAAATGCTTTTTCAACTTATCTTAACAAACCTTAATAGCTGCTCATGCTTTCACTGCAAACACCAATCACTACTGTATCCTGTCATCGATAGACTGCAGCACTCAATGACCAATTCACCAACAGCAACCCCTTTGATGGTGCGTGACTCCTTTCAACTACTCTTGACCTGTCAAACCAACTGCTCAGATCCCTAATTCCAGTCCTAGCTCCTCCTGGATATCACTGTCACACGATCTACCTCCTGGTAACCTCCTTCTGGCTCCGTCCAGTCAAATCAACTCCCTTGGTTTCAAAATCCTGTCCTGGTTACTCCTGGATGTCACTGTTTCTGCCGAATGCCACTGCTCCTTCTGTATGTCACCATTACACGATCCAAGTCCTGGTAAGTTTCTATCCTTTTATAAATTCCAATTGTAACTTTGTTCCCCTTTTTGCGGAAAATCTGATATCTCAAGCAACGTCCACAAAATATCCAAATCAAATAATAAATTGTAAAATACCTCTTCTAATATCTTGTACGTATGAATAAATCCAAATCCCCTCAACTAGTATAATGTCCTGTATTCTATATCCAATTAACTGTGTCTGTAGCTCCTCCTCTAACACTTGATGCCACAATATCTTTTCCATTTTAAATATTTCACTTTATTTTACCTCGTAGATTTGTTTTCAGCCTTTATTTAATTTGTTATCACCAAAATTAGACAAATTAAGGCGAAGATTCTATTTTTTATTATACCAAAATTATTATAGCCAAATTACATACATGCTTTCTTAAGTTGTTTTTCGTAACTGTTTTTAAACAAACTTTTTATATCTATTAGAGACAATTCTTAATGCACAACTCCTATTTTTGTTAAATAATTCTATATACAGAATTTTCTTAACAAATACATTTGTCAATGTTACCTTGGTTTATTTTTATAAATATTAAATACAACCATTAAGTTTAATCCATTCCAATAAATATAACAATATTAAATGATTCACAATGAAAAGAACCCTTGTATCTTTTACTTTCGTTATTTATGTTCCAAACTTTATACCCATCAAGATTCAATTATTGTAACTGTCCAACTTTATTAGTTCATTTTAAATATTTCTTTCATATGCTTTAATTTCCCGCATCATGTATCATAACAATATGTAGCCAATTCACTACTACCTGAAATTAACTTCAAAAGGAATTTAATAATTCAATAGCTTGAATTGGCTATACACAATATCATAATAAACATGAACAAGGTTTATATTACCTAACGACAATACATATGATACAACAATTACCTGAGTTAATTTCTGCACTCGTATGAATCACAAACGCGAGCAACGCTACAGGTGAAATCCACAAATACAGCCAACTGCACTATTGCCACTAATTATAGGAGTTTAGCTAGCACATAAAAAAATTCAATATTTAAATAAGTAACCGTACTGGGTAGATTAAATTAGCGGGCAAATTTACAATTTACAAATTTCCGTTGATGCCGCAGGTCGAACTTAGCAGAAGGACGACAATAAAAGTATATCAACACGTACGTAGAGATTTAGAATGTTCCATGAATGCGCCAGCAATTACTCACAAACTTGGAAGTGATGCAACACTAGCCGGTGATTCCAATCTTTGTTTATACTTTCAGAATACAAAATCTTGTTTTAATTCTTTAATTACACAATGATCAAACTAATTACAAACAATAAATATTGACGGCAAACAATCAAAACTGACTTAATAGCGGTAATTACTATTCAAAATCTTAATTTTAAATGTCAACAACTACGTTACGTAAAAATGGCGAAACTTCGTCATACAAATGACCACTTTGCCGTATATTGTGCGCTTTAAAATTACTACAAAAGGCACAGTACCTTTGAGCGTTCAGCTTGCTCTGATTATGATGCCCAAGGATGCTGCATCTCGGTCGTGTCCAAGCGACTGCCCAAATTCTTGAAGAACTGCCATAAATGGTAGAGCGAGTCTACACGATGTTAAATCCCCAAAGGGTGGGAAACGAAGAACGTAGTCGACAGGCAAGGTTGCCGTAGGGTACACGTAACTTCATGAAATACAATTAGCATGAAAGGGGTTCCCGTTAATAATCGGAGCTTGCCCTCCGCGATACGGGAATACCTCGGCTAATAACTGCACCAACGTCTCTTAAATAACCAAAAACTCGACCGATGACACCAACTCACAGTTTAATATAAATTCCTCTGTAGTTATGCCAGCTTTGACGGTCTCCTTTTTTAAATAGTGATAATACTTTCGCAACTGTCCATGGTTCTGGTATTTTATGTTATGTTCAGTGCATGTTTATTAGGTGCAATATTCGAAATTTTAGTATGGTCTTCCATATTTAATTAATTATTTGTTAACATCGCCGATTTCAGCTATTTTTCGTTTTTTATGGTTTTAGAGCTTCAGCTAATTCTTAGTCTTCTATTTGGTGTTTGACAATTATCTCTGTTTTTTCTTCATTTTCGTTTTCTTGTTCAGGTGCGTTGTTGTGATAGCATAGCTTTTGATACTGTTCTTTCCATTTGTCTTAGTCTATTATGTTTAGTCGTGCAGAGTCTTTGTTATTTCTGTTCAGATGTTTCATGACTTTATAGGCCTTTTGATGTCTGCTACCCATGTCATATAAGCTGTTTGTTTTTCTTTGACTACGTGTTACGTGTTGTAGTTTGTTATTGGTACCCCTTACCCATTGATTTTGTGGGATTTATTTAATTCCTAACTGTTCTTCAGCAGCCTGTTCGATCCAGTTTTGTACATTCGTCCATACTTTAGTTATGTCTTCATCAGTATCAATTTCATTGAGTAATTGTGTTATTCGGGTTTGATACTGAAGTTTATATTGGTCTTTCCCTAATAAGTTGGTCTTAAAGGTTTAATTTTTTTAATTACTTTTTCTAGGCTTTATTCATTTCGCTGGAGTATTAATCTTGCTTTCGACTAAGTAATGATTGGAGGTAACGTCGTAGCTTCTATACATTGGACGTCTTTAACTAGAGGGGATGTTTTATTGTTTGTTAGTATATAATCTATCAGCGATTTATATTCTCTTGCGCTTCAAGTACATTTTTGTTTATGCCGTTTTTTCTCAAGAAGCTATTATGGATTCTTAGTTGCTTGAAAATTGCAAACTAGCTTAGCTCTGTTCCGTTACGGTTTAGTGTGTGTTCTCCGAAAGTGTCTATAATATTGTTTACGGCCGTGTTGTCTACTCGCGCATTGAAGTCTCCGACAAAAACCATAAAATCATTTCTTTTACTTTATTATACTCTTACTGCAGTGCTTTGATGTAGAACTCTTTGATTTCCTTTTGTTTTCCTTCTTCCGAAGCGTAGACTCCTATTATAGTCATGGGGCCTATTTTATTATTAATATTTTCTCGTTAATAAACTTATACTTTTGTATAGTGTTTCTCCATATTTTACTGATTAAAATTGAGACTTCTACACGTCTCGTTCGTTCGGTTGCACTCCGCTCATTAGATTCCCTTCTATGTCTTTCGATCCATTACATTCCTTTTTAGTCTCTGTCAGTGTCATTACATCCATGTTTCTTTGTTCTATTCCACTTCTTTCATATTGATACTTCGTACATTCCAGAAGTCTATCTTCAGTTGGTTCGCAATCCAATCTCGTTTATACTTCTTCTCGGGATGTCCATCATCAATATATCAGTCCATTCCGATGCGTCTTTTGCGCTTCCTAGTAATAAATTGGCTCACCTAGGTAAGGTACCAGCCTAACGCTATGTGGATTTTATGTCGACCTTCTCTGGTCTCAGGTACAACGGTTTTGGGTAGGCACTCCTATTATATTAGGATTAAACTTTAGAACATTTTCTCTATTTACATATTATATTATCCAGGATTATTATCTAGCATCGCATGCCGATGCAGTTATAGACATGATAGATATTCAGAAAGTTGAACAAAATACCCCTGACCTGCAACCGCCGACCATGTGCATCTACAGGCAAGAGTTGTATTAATTTATGCATCGCGTAATCGAGCGTTGCATCTATCCGGCGTTCTGTTTTCCGATAAGACGAATGCTCCCGCTATGCGCAAAGTTGCGCTGAATGACAGACCGCATTGCCTGCCACTAAACGATACCTGAAGCGGCTGTTCCGATAAAGGCGTCAGAAGGGTATATAAGAAGCTCCGCCACCAGTTAACGCGACTTCAGATTCTCCCGCTTGAGTCCAACCCTTACCAGTCCCGGCTTCAAGGGAGGTGGCAGCTGAACTGTCAGACCTTAAGCTAAACTTTCCGTACCTAACCTGTAAAGCGAAGACGATAGAATTCGATTGCGCCTTGGTAGTTGAACTGTCTTGGAAAATAGAATTCTTCCGGCTTAAACCCTAGCTTGGTAGATGAACTGTCTTGCAAGGTTAACCGCCTAAAACGATTCCCTACCGTTGAGTCCCTAAGCGCAAATTCCGGCGCTCCGAGGCACTTCACCGAGGCGTTCAACATGCAAAGTAACCTAAATTTACTAATAATAGTACCTGTAGGAATCATATCCGCACCGCATAGAGGCGGCTTGGGCCCTATAGTCGCAAGTATTAAACTTACCAGGAGGGTCCGTTTTGGACGTTTAAAGTCGACTTCTTGGTGTCCGAAGATCGAACCCGCTTTCCACGAATTCACCGCCGGCGAGCTGTCAAATTTATTTTTCCGGATAAAAGCGAGCAGATTCTATCTAGAGACACCAGCACTCTGCGCACTAGCATCTACGCGATACCACCAACCCCAGGTAACCCTTGAATTTGCTAAATTCAATGCCTAATTACAAAACAATAAACTGTAAACAAATGGCTAAACTAGTAGGTCAACCTCTGGGGACATCCGACCTACCTTTCAAAATCCATAATTAGCGCGTCGCTTCCGGCGGCCGCGTTCCTTAATTACCTGCTACACTGCTAGATGGATTGCAGTTTACCAGGGAAACCAGAAACACAGTTCCAGAAGAATATGTTAATTGTAAATAATGTACAATTCAAATTTTACTTTGAATTACTGCTTATTTTGTAATTACAGGTGCTAAACACAATATATTTTTGGTAATTACAAGGTTCTTTTCCTTACTGTATATATTTGAGTTTGAGCGAATCCTGCTTCCTATTGAGCTAACCGAGGTAGAAATTTATAACGCCCTTAGTAGAGGGGTGAAACGTTACAGTACAGCCCAAAAGACGTTGGACAACAATGAACGACTCCTTCGGCATTCAAAGATTATTAACCACTAAACTAGGTAGAGGTACAGTAATAGCGGTTTCGTGTGACCAGAAAGTAGATTTAGTTCTCAAAATGCCATTAATTCCTGATTTACCAAATCTGGTCCCGATTACAGACTTGTTTTCATGAAAATTCTGTTTACTAAACGCTCATCATAATTCGTTTAAAAATGCGTCCTCGCGCATCCGATGGATTTCAACATTTCCAAAAAATGGCATCTGAAACTATTTCTACCTTGACACTGTACGTGAAAAATTTTAATAAAGATCATACCTTATACGAATAAACACCCAATACACTAACCGTAAGATCAAAACCGATACGTAGACAGCCTGACATATTGAAGTAGTGGCTCTCCAGATCATCTAAATTACAGAAAATTAAGAAAAATATGTTAGGTCCGCTAAAGAATTCTTAAAAAAGGGAGTAAGATGCGAAGCAGTCTTATTTTTAAGTAACTCTTATAGTCGTTTCAGTGAGAAGCTTTCGCCTCCAAGTCAATTATGTTTCCTCTCCAAATATTCTATTGCAATTCATTAAATTTTAAATTCCGCTTGTAATAGTTATAAATATTAACAGGGCTTTGTAATACTCAATTTTTGGAAATTTTGGAAAGATTAATCTTATAAGCTGGTACGTATATTGAAATTCATATTTAAAATGCCGTTTAGGCTGTAGGCTTAACTCACATTATATTAAACCATGCTGAGAAATATGCCCTATAAAAGCAATAATTTAGATATAGCTAAACTAAATTTTATATAAATGTGAAGCATCCTTAGAGGGTGCGTGGGAGAATATAAACTAACTTCTTTGAAAATTATCTGCGAGTGCAAGGTATTATTATACTGAAGATTAATAATTCCAAATTGGACGTGGCCTTATTGAGCAGCATTTGTTGATCACATTACACAATATTGTTTGAAAAACATCTCGAGCTATAGTGTGGGTGGATTATTGCACAGCGCTTTGTTTGTTGAAGAAGAAAGTTAATTTTTTAATAATTTCTCATTTATTAGTAATATCCGCTGCTGTAGTACAGCCACCCACGCGCTAAAAACTTCAAAAAATTTAATATATTATATATAAGATGTCGGCAATTGGATTAAAATTCGCTCTAATTGTAATTTACGTGTTAAAGAGATTTCTAGAAGCTTAAGGAGGGAATTTGTTATTTAATAAAATTAAGTTTTCCTTAGATTTTTTAACCACCAATGTGTCATTAAAATCAATTCCATAAGCTATTCCGCTTGTACTTTTGAAGTGTTTAATTTAAAAATATTTATTGCTATATTGCATAGAAATGTTTAATGGAGGGCATGCTGTGGTTTAACGCCTTGCCATTGTGCGAAAACTAACCCTTGCCTATATTAACTGCTAATACGAAATTAATTTTAAATTATCGTAACTACGTGGATATACTCGAGTACCGACTAGTTTCCTGGAGACGGAAGGGTTTTCTTTCAAAGGCTTAAACCCGGGTCCCGGGTGTTGTAGCTTGAACAAGCGTTCACGTTCGATCAGCAGAGTTAAGCAACGCTCTCTCTGGTCAGAACTTGGATGGGAGTTTCACGGCTGCTTCTCCCGGCACCTCGTGGTACGGCTGCCACGGAAAAGAGTTGGTCCCGGTTGTCATAATAACATCATGACAGTCGTTAGTGCGGTTGGAAGTCCCCATAAAAATGTACAGTGACGCCTATAATTGGCCTAACGGCTGTTGGTGGAGTGCGGAATAAAATAAAAAGATTAAAATAAAATTACAATGGACGCTAACGACTTCTTCAGACAACAAATATGTCCAAGCTTATAATGAGAACTCAAAAATCCATAATCGTAAATATTAAGGCAACAGGATGCACCCGGTATAAATATACTCACTCTATATTAATACTACTGTTAAACAGCAATTATAGGCAGGAAAAATAGTATAAGCAGATAACAAATAATTGTAAATTGCACAAATCACGTAATGAAATGCATAGCAAAAGCAATAAATAACGGTAAATAACGTTCAATTAGGTTAATAAAAGAAGACTTGAGGAGCATCTGTCAAGAGTTATACCGCTCCAGCAAGACCCCTTACTAAGATCACAAGGCAAAGCTTGATGTTGTTAACTAGCTGCAATCAAACCAGGTTCGATTGCTAAAATGTTAGATTATATCGGGTAAATGATAATAAAGCACCCACAGTGGCTCGGTGCACCCGAAAAACTGCAAAGTGGGATCTTCCACAGAAAGAAGTCGAATCGGGCATTGAAACCCGTAATTACAGGTGCGGAGCCGCATCAGGACACATAAAAGATGCAACCATCGAATTGGAACGCGTCTAGTTGGCCAAATGGCCGCAGCGTGGCTCTACGAGAACAGAACGGACAACAGAGAGGATCGACTTAGAGGAGCAGCTAAAAATCTTGGGAGTGTTAGAATCGCCTCCGGGGCGAAAGGACGGGTATTATTGACTTGCCCCATCGTTGAAATTAGAGCTGAGAGAAATTTAGGCTTCCAGATACGCAGTCAAATTAATTTGTAATCATTACGTGGAAATATTCTTCGAACAAAGTAGAAAAAACCATGCACATAAAAATGACGACTCAGCGTATCTTAACCAATCTAAATCGCAAAGAAAAAGGAGCTTAACATTGATAAGTTGTGACAAGCTGAACATTTGGCCGCCTAGAATGCGCCATCACGGTCGAGACGAGAATCGCGGCGCGACAAATGCAAAGATGCTTAAACCGCAAAGCGTTTCAAGTAAGAGCCGAAGAATATGTTAAACTCAAACAAACCTATAGGAAGAATAGCATGACAAGGAAGTACTGCTTATTCTCCGAAAAGTGCGCGAATGGTATGAATGGAGTACCCAGAGAAATTGTAGGAAATATTATTAACATTTTAAAAAGTTTCAGAGGACTGTTATTGGGAAAAATTAAAATCGTAACTTTAGATAAAATAGTCATAGACATAGACTGGGAGATAATCGAAATCAATGAATACGTTTCCTTGGGCCACATTGTAAAACCAAGGGTACCAATAACAGCTCGAATAGAAAGGAGAGGTCTGAAATAGTGAGTTCATCTTATGGGGATACCTGAAAACAGTTGCCCAAAAGAGTATTTTAAAATCTACTAGGAAAAATTACAGAGGAAGACCGTATAGCTTCTGGAATGATGGAATCATGAGCAATGGCTAACAAAAACCTGGCGGAAGAATATTAACTCACATTAAGTTCAGAAAACTTTATATTGAGCATAAAATTGTTGAAAAACTCTATCAATAGCAGATTGTATACAGAGCAGAGGTATTTCAATATTTTTAAACCTAGGCACTTTTCAAAGAATTGACACGGTAGTTGACTATAGAAAACTGTTCAAACATAGTGCGCGCAAAATCATATCATTGAATCACCCGCAGACAACTGTTTCAAACGCTGCCTTTGTACTGATAACCCCCTGCGCATATGCTCAAGCATAGTGAGCACAGAACGCAAGAAATTGAGTTCAAATGTCCCTTGGCACGTTATAACTCACTTGATGCGGCCTCGACTTTTGCACCGCTAATTACAATATATAAGGTGATGAACAATCAATGAGAGTAGCGCAACACTTGGGACTGTGGGCATCTGTAGCTTTCCACGGCGATGCCTTTGCTATTGCGCCACTCTTTGTCGTTACCGCTTACTTTGTCAGCGTTTCAGCTCCAAGTCACCAACTCTGTAGGGGTTTTATCCCTTTGTACAACTCACAGGTCACTATTTTTCCGCTTATCTTTGCTTGTGGTTTCCCAGGAATTGTAGAAACTTTGATTCTGGCCGGTGCTGCGTCTAGCTCCTAAAGTGGCTCGACTTGCCTTCACTCTGGAGATCGCGAATCCAGACACACTTCTATCGGCGTAAGCCAAGCAAATACCTATCGTTTCCGCCTCTTTTTCGCGATAGGTCTCCTTGTATAAACGAACGAAGAACGAGAACAAATTAGCTCGCGTTTAAAAATCATAATAGCTCGCTTAATTAATCATAAATATATACCTAACAGCAAACAATACAGAACATATATACTCAAATCGGCTATATATCGATATGATATTCCAAACACACTCAGGCGAGCCCGATCAAACCCGTTGCATGTACAATATAGAAAGTGAGATTTGCATATTAAATGCCTGTGTAATGTTTCGAATTGTTCAATATAGACTTCTCATCCATCCTGTTGGCAATAGAACAATTTTATTATTATAATTTATTATAATATAAATGTTATACGATACTTTATCACCGTAGACACACGTCATCAGATCTCGTCTTTATTCTGGTTTTACATTATAAACTAGGCCACTGAGAGCCAACTTAGGCTTCATCAGATTGTGCATTGTCATGAGGCAATACCTTAATTTGTCCCTAATTCAGAGGTTACTGCGGTGACTGCATCTAAACATTCTACTTCTATTATCAAAACAGACTTTGAGTTGTTAAACCTGTACATATAATATTATGTGATCTACAGTTTAAATATTTCTTGAAAATAAAAATACTTGCTAACTAAAAGCCTTTTAGTCAAGTTGCGGGGAACCGTAAAAAACTACATAGCAAAATATAATTTAAATATAGGTGAATACGTCATTTACTTCCTGCTGAACGCTAAAATGAAGTTCAAGACATTTGTTACCATAATAGCAGCATGCTTGACTAATAAGTAAATGACTATGTTTTCTTCAATATATTTCAATTCTTTAGTCCTTGAACTTCGGGTTCGAAAGAAGCCGTGCATTGTGGATGTTTCTTAATCTAGCAAAGTATTTCCTGAGAAGTAACTCCAATTAATTTTTTTCTTTTTTTGCAGGTTCCACAGTGAACGGAAATCGGTTTTTGGACTTCCGAATCACTGCAGAGCCGGGGCAACCCATGCAAGAACTGCGGGTGCGGGCAGCCACTCTCTGGCTGAAAGCTGACCTTCGGAAAAGGCCTCTTACAGCATGCCAGCAATATCTTTGGGCGTTCAGAGTTAAGGAGGCGCCGAACTACTCTAACAGTCTGCTTATAGAGGAGGTAAGCAATAAGCTTATATTTATCTTCTTTAGCCCTTGCATTGCATCGGATGAGTGCTGCTTCTCTGTACCCACTTCTTCCACTCCTTTCGGTTCCCATTTGCCCAATTGTTTTTTTCTTTTCCTTCCTGTGTTTTCTTCATATGATATATCCATGTTCTCATTGGTCTCCGATGTTTATATTTGGTGTCATAGCCTTTATTACTGTTTTATGAATTACCTTCGTTCTTGTGCCGTGACCAAACCGATTTAGTTATTTCATTATTTCATCTTGTTCTGTCATTCTTCGTATCTTTATTAATTATATGGTCTCGTCTTCTTTTCTCTACTATTTTTCTTAAATGCGCAGTTCTACTGCATCAATTATACTGTCTTATAAATTAATATTTATATGAAGAACTACAAAAGCAAATAGACTCGCAAGAGAGGGAAGCTCCAAAGTAATAGTTTTGGAAGAGTGGAATGGAAGAATGAAAAGGGACCAAAAAGAAGGCTGGATGCATGAGAACCCATTGAACATATTATAATTCTAGAAATTGCTGACTTTATCAATGGAAATGTCTTGTATCAATACAGAGAAGAACGGAAAATCACATGTACTGCTGAAGGAACAGGTCGCAAAAGTGTTATTGATTACTTTACTATACAAGCAACCTTTAAAATGAAGTCAAAGACTTAAAAGTGAAGCCAGAAGCAAAAACGAGATTATAACATAGTGATAATCGGTTAGGCAAAGATTCATTATCAGTAATATATATTCAGAAACTTAAAAAATCAGAGATAGGTACAAGAGGAATACAAAAATCGAATTGAAAATAGCGAACATAGTGAAAAATATTGCAATTGTTCACTGCCCACGGCAATTCTAATTGCCGAATTAACTAAATGAATAAAGTCAACATGAACACTAAAATTAAATATTTTATCTAGTGCAAGATAATCAGTACTTTACATTAATAAGTGGACTTGATGTGAGCAGCAGTAACTAATAATTTGAGAAATAAAAGTTAGCATGAAATAAATCAGATTTTAGAAGGGTTACGTTCAGAGCTTCAGATATGATAAATGTTCGGAAGGGCCAATGCAATTTAATTTTTAACTGACTGATTTGAGCTTATTAATGTCAGGCATAATGTGAATAAAATGATACAGAATGATTTGTTAAGTACAGAAGGAGTATGAGCGTTATGTATTAAAAGTGTAAGCCAGCAAAAAGCAAATTAGCTAAAAAGTAAACGAAACAGGAGTAGCAAAATAATGATTGCAAAGAGCAATGAAAAATTGAAGGCAACCGATCGCAAGACAGTTAGTGAGACGCGAAATCAACTCCAAGTGTATCAGTGTATTATAAACAAGTGTGATTTAAAAGGCAGTGCAAAGTGTAGTGACATTATTTCAAGAAAAAGAGAATTTTAGTAGTTAGGCAAAGACATGCCATCAAAACTGTAGTCCATAAGATTAAACGTGTTATCAATCCTAATTTCTTTTAAAAAAAATAAAACTCTAGTTGCTAATTGACAAGACAGCCTTTTGTTGGAATAACCAAACAAACTTGTAACATTTGTGTTGGGGCCAGATTGAGCTCCTCAATTTATCACATAAAATTATAAATAAAAAGCCTTTTTAATACCATTTGTGTATAAAGTTATTAACCAGTGTAGAGGGCATCTGTGGGTATAGTTTGCCAAGTGTAAAGAGGTCCAAATGAAGCAGATTAGCCAGCAGTAAAATTCGTCCAAGTGCGAGTGACTTTGGGGGCCCATTTCCATAAGCAAGCAGCATCGCCAAGCAAAAATAGTGCTTGCTACGTGTAGAAGGGACCTTTAGGAGCCCGTACGTAAAGAAATTCCAACCAACAAGCCGTTTCCAAGTGCATAATTCCTGTGGCGTCACTGAAAAGGGTATCCAGCGTGCGAGAGGCCTCCGGTTAAGGTAGGATTTTATAGGAAGCTTTTGCTGTAGCCCCAGAATTCGCGGAGTTCGTCAAGTAGAGACAGTCTACGAGGTGTAGCACCAGGTCCCGGTTATCCAGATCCTTCCAGCTTCGAGAATTTTAGGTACTGTCCTTTGAAAATGCAGGATGACGCGGCATTTTTCAGTTTTGGCCGAATATAGAACAAAAAGCGATCGCTCGTGGGTTTTACATCACACTAGAAGCAAACGATCTTAAGAATTGCTACGTCACAGTATTAATATTTACCTAATGCTTCCTTGCTATTTTGGGGTTTTAAAATTCAATTTACCGCTGTCTTCGCACTGGCAGATCATCGTGTTTACTGAGTCAAATTTAGAGGTTATCTAAAGGTCAGATGGAAATTGTGCATTTGCCCGAAAGGTTTGAGAGTATTTGTCATACAACGAGTTATTTTTCATACAAAGTTTTTCTGAATTTTATGAACCTACACCCTAAACCAAGTTTGTCACATGTTCTACGGAACTAAACCCGAAATTATCGCGGATAGATATAATAAGAAAAGGGCAATAAACCATTTATTTGTCGTAATTACTATTACACTCTTTTAACTTGCCCTGAGTTTGACAAGCAGGTTCCTAATTAAATCCAATACAATTTATAAAATGTAGTATCTCTTGCCACTAATTATTTTATTTGAAAAGTATTATATACTTTATTAGGTGGGACTATTACTACAATATATACATAAAGTAAACGAAGTAAAACATTAGATCAAGCGAGCTAACACGAAAGGCTGGGATAAAGTTAAAGAAGAAATAGAAGCAATACATAGAGAATGTGAATGAAGTTTCTGGAAAATTATTACAAAGCTAAATAGGGCACAAGAAAACAAATAAGAAATATAAAACGATAAAAATCTGTTCATCAAATGTAACAAAAGAAATAGGAGTTTGTAAGATATATTTCACTGGAAAATAAAAAAAAGAGCGGCAACTAACTAAAAGAAACGCCAATAGAGGAAAGACGAATAAAAACAGCAGGTCTAAGGATTAGAAATTCTAATGGAAATAACGAAGAAGGAAGTGACCCAGCAGTCATGCCACCAAGAGATGGACAGTTTGTCGAAAAAATCTAGCAAAAGTTTAGATTAATGGTGTACAAACAAATAGAAGAAAAACAAGTCCCGTTCAGAAGAAGAAGGCAAGATCAAGATCACATTTGGATACCAAGAGATCAAGTCGTGAGAACGAATCGAATCATCACACATTACGGCTGTTGATTTAAAGGCAGCCCTTTATGCAGCAGAGGGGGATGAAATAGAAGCTTCATGAATGGGCACAAAGACAATAACAAAAATCATAAAAACAGTTGAAAATGGATATAGGGTTGTCACAGCCACAGTAACAATAAAATCTGAAATGGAAAACAAAATCAAACAGGGAGACATGCTCAGTCTACAAGCATCTATGTTAATAATTAACGAAATGGCGAAGAAAAATATGAGCCTAACACCAAAGACACTCGTATGGTACAGAAATAATATACTAAGAACCTAATACATGCAGATGACGTACTAGTGGTGGAAAATTAGGAAAGAAAGAATATGCAAACATATAGAGACAAACAATCAAGAAAATGGCGATGACAGTAAATACAAAAAAGGTAAAAGTAATGGAAATAAATCGAGAAATGGAGCACATTGAAAAACAACTAAAAATTAAATTTGCTGCAAAAGTAGGTTCCCGTAGCTCTCTAAATCGATGACGTTGTTATTGACTACTACACAGTCTGCTACTCGCTCGGTGCTGCTTACCGGTTGATATTTCACGCTTTTCTTTGTTTGTAGTTCTCTTTTGCCTGGCGTTGTTTCTAACTTCAAACCTAGATCACACGGCGTTCACTTTACCAGCGTATAATACAACTTTTCTCGCCGAGCGCTAGAAATCTTCTGATGCACCTTGCCAAACCAACGTCACCACCACGCATTTCTTTGCCTTTTGGTGCGAAATCCGCACATCTAATTGGCGCTCGTTTGAGTTTTTATTCACGTTGCTAAAGCTAATTCTTAAACTCTTCGAATAAACAATTGTATTGTATGGCTTATAGTAGGAAGCCTGTTGTCAGAGTTTTCAGGTTGCGGGAGCGCCTCTAACGTAACCTAGCGACTGTCACCGAAATTACAACCGGGGCCGACGGCTTAACGTGTTCCTAAGGGCATTTTATTACCACTATAGGTCGGACACCCATCCTAGTACTGACCGTCGCGAACGTTGCTTAATTCTCGGGACTGTTAGACCAGTCCTTAGCACGTGCGGCTGTGCAACCAGCTGAATGAACTATAAAATACATATATATTGTAATGGTCTTAGCCCCCCCCCCCCCCGACTCGACTCTGCTTGCGGTACGGTTTAAGAAACAAGTCAATAAGCACAGAGTTGGGGTGTTTTATGTAACTGCAATACTAAGCTTAAATTTCAATCAGTAAATGCATTGGAAAAGAGATGCCTGTATTAATAAGTGAATTGAGTAAGGAACACAAAGGGAAAAACTTGTTTTTCACATGGTTGAAGTCAAAGTTTAAATTAATTAAATATTAGGTTTGTGCAGAATGAATAGCCAAACCAAAAGAAATAAATAGTCACAAAAAGGTTTGCTAGGTGCAGAACAATGAAGCGTAGATTTCAATATAGCTAAATAGGTAAAGTTGTGAGCAATCTAAAAAGGTATAAGCCAGAATAAAATAATAATGTCGCAAAGGGCAAATTATAAGGCTGACAGAAAGTCAGGAAATAGCAATTAGAAAATCAGGCAGCAAGGCATAATAAAGCAAGGAAAAAACAGACAGCAAGACATGAAAAAAGCAAGTGAAAAGCAGACAGTTGGACATCGAAAAGCAATTATGAAGAAAGTGAACTCTTTAAAAAGATCAGTGTAATTACTCGAGTGAATCAGAGCAGAGAAAATAATAAAACGTGTGGTGGCGCAAAGAGACATTTTAACAATTAAAAATGTGGACAATATTTTAGGTATAAAAAATTTGTAAATTTAATAATTTGTAAGTAAACTTATTTCAAAATGTATTTAATTTGAACATGGCTAATTTCCGTTTGTATTGGTAACCATTGTTATAGATTAGTTTTTGTTTATAACGAACAGACAGAGGGAGAACAAATGAATTAATTTAGAAGCTTAACATGTAATTTTGTGCTCCATTTCAACGAAAGTTTTTATACAATAAAATTAAATATTTCGAGCAGAAAAGTGTATCATTGTGTTCACCAACTGTTAAGGTTCACGTGGGAACGTTTGTGGCGATTTCCCCAACAATAATATTAATTATCACCGAGAGCATCTCCGAGATTTCCGGTAGCCGTCACGTCAGGATTCCGAAGTTGAATTCCAGCCGAAAATAGGGTCGAGTGCCAGGGCTCTCTACTGCGACGCATCAGGCAGGAGTGCAGGACACCGACCAACAGCACAAACACCGGGGGAAACAGTTCCAGAGGAAGGTATCAGCTAGGGCCCCTTTCCGATCATTAAAGCGGACACTTCAAAGCTTAAGATACAAGCATATCCTAGCATCCAGCGAAGGTGCAATTCAAATTAGAAGTATTTTCCCAAGTGTGAGGTTAGGCGGAGATAAAACAATTGCGAGAATCGGACGGCGTCCCTTCTGACGTCACATACAAATTAATTCCTAGAACAAATGATAATAATAACCGCCAAAGCGGTAAGATTTAAATAAATACCTCTTCGAATGTTCACAAATTTTGATTTTAAATTCAACAACTCTTGCGGCACAATACGAACCATTTTGTGCTTTTGACAGCATTGCATACATTAGCGACTGCGTATTTGGAACTAGTTTAGGTAAAAATTTACAAATTATTAGGAATTCGCCCCTGGGAATAGAAAGGGCATAATACTATTTATTTGGGTTAAGTAAATTAAAAATACAAAACAAGATTATTTTAACCAGTCTAAATCTGAAATTACAATTGATGAAAACACATCTCCTAAGTAAATTAATAACTATAACAGCAAACCATAGCAATATGTATAAATCCGCTGTAATTTAAAATGTTATTTCTAACATACACAGGCGAGCCAGGTCAATCACGATTCAAGTTGAGCTATAAAGATATAACTGTTGTATATAGTTTTTTTCTTCGGCACAATTTGCCGCAATCAATCGCGACCAACCCAAAATCATATGTCGTATCATTGGCAATTTCTTTTTGCCACTGTTCAAATATTATTCCAAATTATTTATCTTTGTAGGCATAATTTTGTTTTCTGGAAGACGAGATATTCCAGTTTTTTTAATAAAGTTACTTGATTTCATCACGAAAATTTCGAAAACATTTTAAGTTATACTTAGGGCTCTACTTAATTGATGACTGGCGGAAAAATGTACACCTTTACGGGATTCTTATTAAGACGAAGTTATCAATAAAGGAATATGAAATTATAATGTTACTGTGCTGTAGACTTTTCGAATGGTAAAAATTCTATGTTGGGGTAAGGCGCTAGTCAAACTACAGTTTCTGAACACTTTACCACCATTTTGTAATCCGTAAACTTTTAGGTTTATGAAAATATAGTTGTAATTTGTCTTATTCTTCGTTCTTCACTAACCTCCCTCTATTATGCGAATATACTAAAACTGCAATTTGTTTGAAGTCGTCAGACCACTTTATTTAGGAACGTCCTACACGTCTTTTATTTTCCGAAGAACGCATTCTAAGTATTTTGCGACTCCACTTAACCGTTCTGCGGGCTGCATGTCCTGAAAAACTTCATTTCAACGAAACACATTTTCCATCATGCCTTGCACTAATTAATTTTTCCATCTGTGAGAAATATTTCCATATTTTTCGTTTTATCGCTATCTGATTAGGTTAACACGCCTGTTATAGTATGGAAGGGGAAAAGACCATCTTCAACTTTTTCATTTTCAAGATTTTTTGTCTACGCTTTTCTTCTTCTACCACTTCAATCGATTTTTCAAAGCTGAGTGGTGCACCTACTTTTTAAGTCCACCTGTGATGGGGACAATGAATGATGTAAGGTACCATCATCCCTTATTAGCATTCAAAAACTGAATGGACATGTTTTGATGATGGAATAATATGTCGGTTAGAATATTAGTGAGGAAAGTTGTTCGTACAGGGAGGCCATGATTTAATTACTATACAATTTCCGTAAATACAGGATGTTTCTTAAGTCGACTTTGCAACTGCTGGAGGAACATTATAGCATACAAAGAAATCCAAAACTACTCAAAAGTTTTTGCTTCATCTTAGCAGCTTCCTCATAGAGAAGTGCTAAACATTTTAGGAATTTTTTTGGGACAAGCACTTTGTATTATGAAACTGTTTAAGTGAAGAGGATTCTGCACTTCAACAAAATTTCTAACGTCTTTTAACAGTTGAGTTCCTCATCGAGAAACGTGTATGGCTGTGGAACTAAGAATAAGTTTTATTCTTCAAATGGCTCGGAAAATTGGTCAATTACAAGAGGCCCACGTCTTTAACATAGAAGAAGTGCATAAGTGTTTCTTGGATTTCTAGATAGGAACATGTATTTTTCCTTTTTGTTTATTATTAGCCTTACCTTTTTTAACTCAATTTCGAGACTGAAGGACATCACTATCGTCGCTGCATCGTCTGCGTACTGACTAATTTCAATCCTCACGTGGCAAACATGATGAAGATAACAGAAAAGCTTTCTTCAATGCATTTTTTAATCACTTACTGTTGTCCTACCCTACACAACTCTGCATAAGTCTACTACCAGCCTAACTCAAATTTTCGGCGATTGTATGATTGTATGGACGTAAAGACTAGAAAAAATTGCTGTTACAGCTATTAAATAAAAACAACATAGGTTCCAGTTACAGTACAGCAACAACGAAAACTCCAGACTAACTAGCAGTCTAAACAAACTTTTCTTAACGCTGAAGCCATCTATCACACACCAACCTATGCAAAAATTACGAAAAAGTATCGATAAAATAGTATAAAAGAAAGCACCAAAAGTAAAATTCAAATGCCAAGGCTTTAATAAGAACAACAGCTAAGCATGACCAGAAATTTTCTCCAATGCTATTATAAAAGTGAGATAACAGTTAACACAAGGCACACATTAAGAGCAATTAAAAATGTCTACAATCCTGGCAGCTCGGAGTTGAAATAACAAACGCACTGATTTTCCTTTTTTAATTATCTGGGGGTTTGATACATCGAATGGTGTAAGTACCATCGGGCTCTAAAGGTTTCTGTAGCCCTAATATCTAATAGCAAAAAAAACAGCCCTTACGTTCTCCAAGATGCTGCAATTCCGTTAACGGTTACCAGGCTCCATGTAATACCTCGAAAAGTAAACTTTCTCAAATTGTATTAAACGTCTAGTGGGCTATTCAAAAATCGTCCACAATAAAAAATTTGTTCGCCAATGAAAGCTCAATAGCGCCTACAGAGAAGGAGCCGAAAGAAAAAGGCCGGCAAATGCATTATCCCTCTGTTAAATCATGTGAATTGAAAGAAATTTATACCTGAAGGTGGTAAACGGCTGTAGAAAAATGTAGAAAACCATGAAAAATCTGCACATAAAATACACCATGTGGAATGACCACCCGGCTAGGGGTACAAGTCCATTTTCCTCAGCCTTGGTCTATCGCAAACTACTTTTTAAAGTAACAGAGAGGCAACAAGTGTCAAAATTCTCCGAAAAACCAGAAAATATCCTGGCACATCAAATTAGTTGCGCTGGTCTCAGCAAGAACAAAGTAATAAATTAAAATTCAAACATTAAACCAAATACAAATGGGTCCACTCAAAAGCCACTTTGGGAGACTCCTATGCATTCTGCGGTCTAGGGCTCTAGTCTGCCTAATACTATTTTCGGGAGGAGTATTATATTAAAAGTGAGATTCCTCTATAGTACAAGTACAAGTATATTTTGTGTATGAACAAAGTTACCGTTGCATTATCAAGAAGCATTTCGTTGCTTCAGATTTTCTTAATTTTATTATGGATCAATATTCAATATGTTATTTGATATTACACTCTCCACATTCCGCGTAAGCTCCCACATAATACGCTGGCACGTGTCCGAGGAATCGTCGCTCTCGAATCACAGATACGTTCAGATGGAAATCAAAGTCTTTGATAAGCCGATCTCGGTATCGAAATCCGAGAAACACGGACTAGGAGAACTACAAGCAGGATTTGCAAGCCAACTTAAGTAACATCAAAAACGAAATTGGAAGAATTTCTGCCAAGAAGTTGAAAACGCTTCGGAAGCAGCACGACTGCAGAGGATATTGGCTAAAGATCAATACTACAACCAGATGGGAAATATACGGAAACAAGCAAGGTAACCTCGAGGATACTTCCTCGAGTGCACCTTCGAGACTCACTAGCAGCTCTTCCTGCTATAATGGCAATAAACAGACATTGGCAAACTGCAAACAAGACAATTACCCACAATAGTATTGAATGGGCTATTGATTCCTTTAAACCATATAAAGCGCTGGGCCCTGATGGAATACTACCTGTGCTATTGAACAAGAGAAAACCATCCTTATGAGAAAGCTTTGTAGATTACTAAGAGCAAACCTTCCAACAGGGTATATTGCCCCTGTCTTAAAAGCAATCTAGAACTGTCTTTATTTCGAAACCTGGAAGAGATATCTCCCAGATTGAAACAATAAGAAAGCCGACCTGCGATTAATTAATAAAATAAGCAATGGTAGTAAAAATCGCAGATCAACCCCCCTACCATTTATACACCACGGCAGCTCTGAAAAACTGTTTCTTACTCACCGCGATGGCCGACTAGCTCAAATATCGGCGGCCTTAGATCGTAGGTTCAGATCATCAGCTATGTACCCTGGAATGTCTTCAAAAAAGGAAAGGAAAATGGAAATGGGCGCCAGAAATCAAAAGATTTCAAATAACAAGAAGAAAAATAAATTGCAAGTGACTAGCGTTTAATTAATCAACAATAAGAAGTTTTGAAATGTCAATAATCAATAATCAGGACAATTAAAATGTAAATAATGTAATGACAAAATTGTGTATCTTAACTGAAGGTTTCGACACGCATAAAATTAAGAACCCCTTTCGGGTTATTATAATAATTTACCAAAACCACTCGTGGGATAAGCTTATCACAGTCATCTAATAAAACCTTCTGTTAGGCTATTGAAAATAAATAGCGTGACTGTACCTTTTACATAGGGTCGAAACAC
>OW679203.1:20375683-20735124 GCA_940337035.1 Agriotes lineatus | reverse complement strand
ACTGTGCGAATAACTTCAAACTAAACAAATGTTGTCGACAGAAAGCGTGCATTAAAGATGCTCAGAGACCTATTAAATAATTTTAAGAAACTAGAATGTGTAATCACCAGCTCGGTTTAGTTGCTTTCAGAATGCAATTTGATAATTTTTTTTCAGTAATTTTGTCTTGCATACTATTTTTTATTATATAAGTTCAGGTTGAAACAGTAAACGAAAGTTCCCAATATCAACATCATAACATTTAGTATTCCAAATAACTAGTGTTCAGGGTGGAACTTGTAGTGGACTTTATGTTTTAAATTAGACAGTTACAGAATCATTGTTAGGGGTGCAGAAATGTAAAAGAATGCTATTCCAACGGTCTTATGTAGTCTCACATAAAGAGGGTAGTAAAGACTTGGTTTCGTTGGTAAAGGACGGTGTGCTAGAATGGCCTTATGCAGCCTCACATAAGGAGGGTACTAAAGATTTGGGCCCGTTCGGCAGAGGTTTCTGAATACAGAAAGATAGGTTGAGTACATTGTTCCAGTTCCAATTGCATTTCTACTTGCGTGTTACATTACATAATAAACGATAATATCAGCATAATTGCATTTTATTCACTAGATCAGCAAAGAGTACTGACTGCTTGTAATGCGCAATAAATTTACATATTTATTATGAATTATACTAATAAAATAGATAGGGGCGCCAGGTTCAACAACCTACCGCAACACACTCCGTCAAACCTTGTTGAGTAAATGAGCTACAAACAAACACACGCGACAAGGAGATAATAGATATTAAAGAAAAACACCAACGGTTAATGTCTAAAAACAGCAATGCGTTTACTCAAAACGACGACCTACACTTAAATACATTAGCATTACTAACACCAGGTTTATGAACGTAAACTAAATCCAGAGAACGAATTATTACAGATTATTATAATAGTATACAGGATTGTGCAAGCAAAAAGGTTTCACTTGATAAGAGCGTACGGAATCGATCGAGCGAAGCAACGCAATTATATATAAAAATATTGTCCTTTTTTACTTATAACAGTTCACTCGTAACATTTTCTACTACTAATAAACCATGAATTTTCTTCGTATCGGGAAGAGTGATATGTAATTAATTCATAATCGCAAAGCATAAATTATGTACATCACTTTAATGAACACGACTGTACGTTGAATTCCTCTTCCGGCGGCGTGCAAGATAACGCGTACTGCTACTTCACGTACATATAGGTCTTCTTCCTGGCAGTACGCTCGGTTTGTCTCGCATCCCACGGAGATATATCGTTGTAGTAACGCGCGAGTACAAGCGCTTCAACAGAGGACGAAAAAAAGAGGGAAAGAGAAAGAAGGACCGGAAGAAGGCCTAAAAATAAATATGACTGTTATGCAGTAAATAGATGGAAATAGCGACACACCGGAACAAACACACCGAATCTGCCCCATAATCAACGATTTTTGTCGGAGGCCAAAATCCACTCAGAAAACTTTAACAAAAAGGAAAATTCCGAAGGAAAGATATCGCCCGTATAGCTTCGAAAGTAAAATACCCTCACTCTAAATTACGTGCGGATAGTTTTGGAAAGACAACGTGTGACAACAAGAAATAAAAAGCTACTAACAACAAACTGTTTAGACTACGTCAAGTATCTTACGTCGTTCTAGGTTGGCGCAACTGCAGCAAAAGCAGCGAAAAGTGAAAGCGATACTTTCGGCTCGTATCAATTAATTCACTATAAGAAACATTACTGTTTTTAACAATCTTTAATTTTGAAAAAATGTACAAGTGTTATTTTCATCACCAGCTAAGTTGTATCGTCTATTTCATTTTTCTATTTCTATTTTTGCTAAATTGCCAGATTTCTTGAAGTGCTGTCCTATAGATTTTCCTTTAACGAACGCTACTAAACTGACAAAGCCAATGATTTGCTTTACTGATAATCTTGCTGTTCAACGACGTTCTATATCGGAAAATTCACACATATCAAACATTTCAATGTTCTCTACTTCTTCAACCTACATATACTACTATTTATTAGTGTAGATGGTTTCGTCTTCTTCAGCCTTTTTGCTATTGTAACGAACTTGGGCCGAGCCGCTGCAGACATATGACTCACAGCCTTCCGGATGGATCCAGAACGACCTTTGAGCCAGGTGCGACGCGTGAGTCAGCCTTCCAGAACATTGCAGAACATTCCAGAACGACCTTGCCCGCGAACACGTCAGCGTCGCTGGATTAATTGAGCAAGGTCTGGACGTTTCTAGGATGACTCACCCGGCGTGTATATAAACCGGTGCAGTGGGAAAAATCGACAGTTCTTATCAGACTCGAAGCGCGCGTGATATAAACGAACCGTGTGTATATAACCCTAGTGAAATAAATAACAAATAAATATAACCACATAAATCCTTAATGTTTAAGTCGTTAATAAATAGCCACATAAATTAGTTGATGTTTAATCCAGCGCATATAAATAAATAGTGTATCGTTGTTATAAATAGTTCGTAGTTTAAGTAATTTGTGTTCTGCCTTGATAATTCTTGTATTTGTAAATAGTAGTAATTAATCGTGTAAATAAATGTTTAATACAAGAAGCGTCGCATAATTTTTAAATAGCCCGAACGGTACAAACGTAACACTATCTATTCCAAGTGTGAATATAGGTTCCTTTGGTTGCTTTCAACCTTCTCAATCGTATGCCCTTCTACGCCGCATCAATCCTGCTTATCCCTTAAGATCTTCGCTCGTTCATTGTGACCTGCTCATTTTCACATGGATTTCGCGAATTGTTCGATCGCATCACTAACCTTGGTTTTGCCCGTTACCTATTCGCTTCTTTGGTCGTCTGTGGGTGATATATTCAAAATTTGTCTTTCCATCACTAAAGAATTTTTATTTTGTCTTATTTGGCTTTAGTAAAGGTCGACATATGAACTACATATGTTATAACGGTTGTAAGGTAAGAGTTGGAAATATTTGACCTTAGAGGAATAGTGTACTTTAGAACGTAGAAAAGTGTTCGTAGGTAGATTGTAGACAAGGCCATTTGATGGCTTCGTTGGAACTAAGTTGCGTCCATCATAGTTTGGAGCTCGTTTCAATCAGATGTCTATTAGAAACACATTATCAGCGAATCTAAGATTGTTCAAATGTTTCCCGCTGATGAGTTTACTATTAACTTCCCAGTTCAGTGACTTAAAATCTTCTAAAGCTAAGGCTAACAGTTTTGAGGAAATTATATCACTTTGCTTCACTGATTTTTTGACCTGGATTACACGACTACCTACTGCATTCAGTTTTTTAAAATTAGTTTTATACTACTAAAACCTTTCTTAAACCCTTCTGACTCGACTTGCTATTGATCGAATGTATTTTTCAGTTTCTTAATTATGACTGTAGGGAGTATTTTTCTGGATCTCTCTTCTTGCGTTTCTTTCTCGCGGGCATTTATTATACACAATTTTCAGATACTGAATTATAATTTTGTAACCTTCTGCGAGTAGTTAAGATTATGTCTTCTTTAGCAGCTGCCTCCTGAATTTACTTTTAATATCTTCTTGCTATGTTTTTTTAAATCGCAAGAGTTGCTGTAATGCAACCCTTCGAAATTATCTTCTTTGACTGGTTTTCCTGGTAGCAATATGACATTTTACTCATACTTGAGAACATAGTTTTACATCAAACATCTTCTGTTACGAAGTCTCTTCTTTTTCACCTTTATTTAATTAGTGCCAAGTCAAATCAGGTGTTCTGATTACCTGGGAATCTACGCACCCCAACGCTATGTAATAGGGTGCCACAGTTGGAGTACCATTCAGAAAGGGGAGGGGTCGACTCTATACGGGATGTTGCAGGGCGCTGGAAGAGGGGGGGGTCGAGCTACGTAAGTACCAAAGGTTTTTGTCTTAAAATGTATTAAACTGCTTAGAACTTGAAATGATATTGTAATTTTCCTCGAAACGGGACGTGTGTGCGTCGACAGCTTGCCTTATAACGGGCCTAGCTTTGCTGTTAATTGGTACACCATCTTATCTACCTTTATAAAGGAAGAACATACATACAAAACACAATCAAATAAAAAGCTTATCTTAATAGTTCTGTCTTAATTACTTTTGAGCAACTACTAAAATCAATTTCGAAGCCTAGAGAGCATCACTTTCATTTTTACAAGCTGATAAGATGTTAACATAAAATACTCAACACACGTCCGGGATTTGCATTATTATAATAGTAAATGGCAACAGAAGGGTTTGAAGACAAGGAAATGTAGCTGGAATCCAGGTACGGCGTTGTGGATATTTTTTCGATACACATTGGCACTTGTCTGAGATAGGAAAACTTAAAAAAAAATAACCAACCTTTGAGCAGTGGGCGAAGTCCCAATAACGTAACTACATGGCCCAAAGTGTAGAATACTTACTAATTACTGCAAGCGGCGTTAAGGATGTAAATTAACCTAACAGTTAGCTCACTTTAAGCTCGTGCTGTACATTTCGGGCTATTACGTATTTGAATTCAACAGATTTCGCTTACGTAGTTATCTATTACCTAATCATGTTTTAGAAGCTTAACTCTTACTTAGCTCTTTATTTATGGTTGCATCTTACAGAGGATTTTAATTTAGAAAACATTTACACATGTAGTAATGCTGTTATAACGTACCGACCATAAAAATACGAGTAGCTACAAGTTTGAAGAAGCAACTAGTGTTATGTGAATAAATAAAAAGACACTATTAACAATCAGCGTATCAACCATATTAAGAGAACAAAGTAATATATGATTCGATTTATTCAATTAGAGCTGAATTAGAAAACGTTTAGTTTCTCCTAAAAGGTTAATAGTTAAGAGCAGAATATAAAATACAGACGATTATTTTAGTTGAATATTTTTTGTGATTAATGTTTGTTGAAATAGAACGGCAGCTGGTAAGCCATATGGCGTCCACTTCTATCAGTTTTTAACCTCAGGTGACCTAGTATGGCTTTATTATGAAAATAGTGAAAATGCACATATAGCGGAAATAGATATCAACTTGAGCGTAAGTTTCCAGTTCGCATATAAACGGTAAGATTACCTCCCATGATATCAATAAAAATTAAGCTATAAAATTTTTAAACCTGAATCATTGCTCATTCAAATCATAAACTTGATCGTTACTTTAAAAATCCTCGTTTTACATTTCAGTACCAATACGAAGAAACGGTAAAGATTCGGTCAAGTATAACTCATTTCGGCTCCGTGAAAAAGTTAGCTGTTGCAAGTAAAATATTTTTAAATGAACGCTGACACGGCTAATGACCGCTTCAAAATTTACTAGAATGAACAAGTCGTTTGTAGTCCTGCTAGTGGATTGCATATCATTTAATTCAATTATTTGAATAACGAACGATTAAAGACTATATACTATAGGCAACCAATTTAACACTGTTGGCATCATGTTTACAAAAGCAGAACTGCCAGTAGCAGCAGTGTGCCACATTTTGGAAAATTAACATATTATAGGAAGTTACTTCCCAGAAAAATTTTAAAAGTATCTCAGCTCTGAATGGAACTATTGTAGATATAAAGGAAAGAAAGTGTAGTATGTTTTATTTAAAACTACAACGTCAATGTTTAATAATATCAAATCGGTGCTGTCTTGCAGCATTGTAATATTAAATTTACTAACTTTACTAATGTTACGCTCACGTGGTCTTCAATAATAATTTATGATGTTTCGTTGTTAGGATAGGTCTTGTTCGATATAAGCTTGGCTTGCTGGTGATATCCATTTCTTTATTACACCAAACTACTTCTATTTAATATTATGATTTTAGGGTATATTACTTCCTCACACGAGTCTCTACCAAATAATAAATTTTAACTCGGAAAAGGCCAGGGAATGCAATCATACTGTGTAAGTATCTCTAGTAGTCTATCATAAGGTCTTGATAGTCTTCAGTGGGACCTCTTTAGCACATTTTAAAACAAATGGTAACACCAAAACATGTGGTTGTTCTACATTGTAGTCTTTACCATCAAGGATAGATCACGGTATAAATCATGAAACCTTTTTTTAAATAAATAAGAGTACTACGAGTATGCAGGGTTGCAGATTATTTCCTATACATTTTATCGTATATGTGTTAACATCAGCAACCACTTTAATCGAGATGAATCGACAAGCTACACGACAGGTATAAAAACTCTGGAAGGACTCTGGAATCACCCTTTCACCAAGAAGATGCTATTTCCTCTAGTAATATATGCTTTAGAATCTTGAATAATCAAGGCACAAAATCAAAAATACTAATTCACTCCTTTGAGATGTGTTGTGTGAAAGAACCCTGTACATTCATGCACAGCTCGCAAATCAATGAAATTAGTGAGCCAGTCGGATTATCACGCATCGCAGAAGAACGAATTATTAGGTACTTTGGACATATACACGCAGGGATGATGGTTGCTTAAAAGGGCTCATGGTAAAGGAATGCGTTGAAGGACAACGATTAAGTGGAAGGTCTTTCCACTCATGTGCACTGATCAAGATCAGTGCACCAGAAAATTCGGCAAGCCATGAACCAAAGAAGAAAATACTTTGTACGGAGGATAATAGCCAACAATCAATAAACCACCATAGGTCACAACTATTTCTCCTTTGCCTGGTGTTTTTCCGTTCTTTAATTTTCTCGAGGCTTGTTTTACGTGTGTTGTGTAACAATACGTACGTTAGCTCTTCCGCAGGAACGTTAAATTTAAATGTAACGTCTCGTACGCTTTAATACAAATTAAATTAGCCTGCGATTAGGCCATCCCTGGAATGAGTGGTTGTGTGGATATTCCTCACGAAGGCAACTGGGAAGTTTCTCGCTTCTGGCTTTGGCGCTGGTCTGTCGACGGACTTCACGAAATTATCGGAACGTCTTAAGAATACCTTTCGGAGATCTCAAAGTATACTTACCCTGTACACAATGAAAATGGCGTTTACTCAAAGTATAAACGGTGGTTTGTGGCGCCCCCAAACACTTATAGGCAACAACTATTTACTACTAGGCTTCAGCTGCTCTATTTGAGCCGCCTCGCGCTTTAAGCGATTTGACAGTGTGAGTAGCTTACGCACTTGTAGCTTTAGGCAAATCCCGCTGGCTACTGCTTAAGTTGAAATTCTCCTAGGGCATGTTTAAAAAATTTCGCACTGCACAGAACCGTATCGCGCTCATTCAACTATGTAAGTTACAATTTTTTCTCTAATTAACAATAAACAAGCATGCAACTACAAGCAGGCTATATTTGTCAATCTTAGAATAAACAATACAGGCGAGAGAGACTAGATGCCCGCTTCAATTCTTGCTACTGTTTTGGTTTCTTCTTCTAGAAGTGAGATTTCGGCTAGTGTTGTGTGAGTTCTTCATTATTGTATAGAAGAACATTCGCTTTATGTATTTGAATGGGAATATCGGTAGCCCTTATTTTTCCCAATCGCTACATTTTAGTTTTATTGTTTTCGCATTAAACTAATTTTGTTATAGTATACACTGGGCCCGAAAAATATATAATATGCCGTATTTACCATATTCTATATGGAAATTGTTGGCAATTGCAATTAAACGTTGCATTATCAATTTACTACAAAAATCTATGTTACAACTGCTATTAGCGGCTTTAACATGCCATTTTAAATTTATAAGCCATTTTAAAAGAATTATGTTTGCAGACATAATTAAAAAATTTAATTAAATATTAACTCTAAAACCATTTCTCAGGCATTCGCATCATCTGTATTATTTTAATTAAATAAAATCCTAAGTTGATCGGCTTATAGACAATACGTTATATTGGAAACAAGATGAGATGGTGCAAGCCACTTATCAATACTTCGGCACACTGTGAGCTTTTTGAGATGCTCACTCCTTTTAAGGCACATTCAGTCTTCATAACCTGTTGAACCAGTGCTTTCAATGTGGTACTGCCGTTATTATATTATGTTATACAAATGATCGCTCTATGTGCAACAACAACTGCGGTGAAAAGGAATTCACAAAATAAACGAGAAGTAATTATGGCGAAGCCTAGATGGAGGAAATCGGTGTAAAATCACATCGCCGATTTACCTACCGTTAGCCGAAAGCGTCGATAATAAAGTATTACAAATATAAAGGTAACAAAATGATGTAGAAAAGTAATCCGAGACCAAGATTCGAACTCGCGACTTGAAGCTCGACAATCCCTCTGCCTCGCCATCCTGAAGTGGTAGTTACGCGAACGCTTAACGTCTGTCACCCTACTGGTATATAAATCGGCAGACACATACTAAGAAGAGCGATCGATCTTGCACAAAAGCGTTGGACATAATTGATGGAGAAGTAGCAAGAAAAATGGTAAATTTGTAAAACTGCTTTGGTTGAAAGCAATACTTTGACAGGTTAAGCCGAAGTAATATAAAATATAATTCCTTAGAAGAGGAACTAATCGTAATAATTCTGCAATGCGTTTTTATGAATCCTCGAAATTAAAACCGAATTTACAGAAACATTTCTTCCATTAGAACTATCAGCAACAACTAAAACGTTTGTAGTTTCTTAGTTCCATTGTAGAAGTAGTTTTATCTGGTTTACCTGGTTTGTTGTTTGTTATTGCTTATTGTTTTTGAAATTACTGTACGTTTCAATACCTGTATATTGAAAACCTCAAATTTAAAATCTTCCATGCTTTAGGTAAGACTTCGTCGTTCGTTTAAGCATATTTTGTAATGTTTGATCATAAACTACGAAAATATGCCAATACTAAATTCAATTTTGTATTGGGAAGTAGCAAAGTGTGAATTTTCAATTCTTATAAAAAAAACTGTTCACCTGCATTGCATTAAGCAAGAAACTATTAAATATTATGACAAAAGCTCTTTTTTAGTCCTTCAAGTAAATAAATGGTGCAAATGTTAAAACTGCGATTTTAGTTCAAATATTCTACATTGCATAGTGCTTTACTCATTTATATGAAAAACCAAATAGATTTTCCTGCATGCAGGATTTATCTATCAATTCGTTATCTATTATTTTTTAGGTATTTTTGCATGAAGTTATCATTCTAGTCGAACTAAAACTTTTAACGAAACCAAAGGCTGTGGGAAATGATAGGTATAATCGATTCAAAAAAATGCATTTCTTCTTTCAAGTGATCTTAAAGAAAAATAAGTAATCTATTGGAACCGCAAAATTTACATAAAGCACTTTTCTTCTGCTTCAAGACGCCCGAATGATTCCACATGTTGGAAAAATTAACCATTGCAGTTAATGTAAGTCTTAATGTATAGCAGGTAAATGCTGCAATTAATTCTAATTGATGACATTTTAGGTTCTCATAAATAGTATGCCAGAGGATTTACCGATTAGTACTTAATGACACAGTAATAGATATGTAGCTGAAGAATTTATCGCTATCAATTTATCAAACAGAAGGTTAAAACGTATGTCAATATGCTTCACTTCTGGAAACTTGGGACGATGAAATCGGTAAAAATGAAAAAATTAGTTATGTTTACTAGCGTGATTTAGTCTTAACTATATAAATCATTGTAGGGAGTTTAAATATTCAATAAATTTTGACTCGAAAAGGAAAGTTACACCTTCCTTAGCTATGAAACAGAAGTTATGTTTTGACTCAAGGGGGTGTATACGAACCATCCAATGTCTCTTTTTGAGTTATACATGGGTGAAATTATAAGGGCACTAGAAACAGATTTGATGGCATCAACAGATTTACACTAATTTGTTCCAGAACAGTGGTGCACACAAAGCCAAGACAACAACTTACCGTTCGAAGGCTTTCAGAACTGCGATATTAATTGTAAGTAAAATGTTTGACAAATTACTTCATGAGGGGATTGAGCGCAAAGTTCTAATTCAAACTATGGTTGCACGATAGAGTCATAATGCGACGTAGCATAAACCAAATTTATATAAAAATAAGCACAGGACCAACACACAGTATGTAGGGCTCCATCACCGGTTTTGTCACTAACCATAACTTGAAACAGCTCCAACTCGAAAATACATCCCACCAGTACTGAATATTAGATTCTCAATGACGACAACATCGACGACCAAGTTGAAGCCATAATCAATGCAGCAAATAAAATTGAAGTCACAGTTTTGATTACATTTATAAAGAGGTACTAGCATAGGCCTGAAAATAAATTGCGATCTGCTGTACTTATAAAAAATTTTAACCGGTACAGCTGATACGTGACATCGACGATTGCAATCAATACAAAAAAAGCTGCCGAGAAATAGCCCAGTGCATTTATTTTTTTAAATTCCAAAGTAGTTTTAGTAACAATTTTTGAATATTCAATAAACCTTGATTGGAGAATTAACCCTTGAAAGCTCAAGCAACTCCCTCCTTAAAATCTTAAATGAGATCGACACTTAAATGTGAGTTTAAAAGATGGTGATACCAACTACTAGGCCAAAGAAGCAAAATATTTCCTGTGATCATTGGGTCTAAAATAGCCTCTGAAATTAGCTTGAATTCAGACAAATTTGCAAGAATAGAGATGTTTTTCACCACAATTTCTTAAATTCAAATTTTAATTTTATTAGTTAAATACGACTCGAATAGTTTTAATACCGTAATGCAACTCTAACTAGCCAAGTTTATCCATAAGACTTCGATGTGGATTCGATTGGTAAGAATCTGCTTGCCACATTGCACTTTTTTATGGTATGCCATGAATCATGATATTAAAATCCAAAGATAGTTTTAGTAAAAATCGTATATTTTGGAAACCATTAGCTAACTGCATGGAAATAATTTTCAACAGTTTGAAAAACCTTAACTGGATAGTTAAGGTAACCCGATCGAGAGCAGTCAACTCCCGTCTCGCGGTATCAATATCGACTTGTAACTTAAATGTGGAGAACTTAACTTGTAGAAGAGTTATAATAGACAGTTGTCCCAGATCCAAAACCGGCGTGGCGCAGCTCGCCCTTGGCGTCCGATTAACAAACCTACAAATCAGGGTCCAAACTGCAAGGATTTCCTTAACGATTTGGAAAGTCAGGCGGCAAAAAATGCTGGGAGCAGAAGTCATCCTGGCCGGCGAAGAGCAAATTTTAACTTGCGCCAATTTATGGCGAGGGCAAAAAGAGGCAAAGGGCAAAAAAGGGCGTCTGCTGCGCGTCTAGCTCGCGGCCTCCCGCCGTACGTAAACAGACAGGTACGGAACCAGGTACGGAACCGGCTACGGAAGGGTGCGTAATGGCGTTTTGATGACCGATGCCTAACTGGGGTAATTGCATCGGGCATAAAGGACGTGCGAAGGGCCGCATGGCGAGCGTAGGCCCGTGGTCGCTGCAGACGCGGCTTCTAGACGGACGCGTCGCGCCGGAGCCGTCCTCATCGATCGCCGCCACAGACATTCAAACATAATTTTTTACTATTGCGATAGTTCGACCTCATAGTTGAGGGACTCCTATTAAATATTCCGATTCGTGCTTTATTGCGGTCGCCTTTTTTACCGCTTTCATCTCCATTGCGCTACTGATGTTTTCATCGGCCGATCCGATTCCTGCCTAAGCTACCAGAAAACAATTTACATGCCGGTTCTATGTAGAGGTCGGAAAACTAACCCTCATTTGCACCTCGGGCTCGCCAAGTTCGGGCCCGCAGCCACGGGGGGTCAAACAGGGCTGACAGCTCCACATAGTATCTACTATCTTATAACTTCCGGTAAATGATACCTGTGGTTGCTCTGGACCCGCAACAATTAGACCATTAGCAAAAGAATAGATATTACTACGCAATATCGATCTGATATGAATTGTTAATCGACGCTTTTTTTATGATTAATAGCAATTTCCCAATTTCAATGGGTTTTCAGAAAGTTGAATTTAGTTGACCGTATTGACAATATCTCCAATTTGTCAAATGAAGTTTTTATTTGACTCCAAAAACAAACATTCATGTCTGCTATACACTAAACTAAACACATCCGCTCGTAAGTGACCTCGACTGCTCGATGGCTGCAACTTCAAAGTGGTATGTTGTGGGACCCATTCGTCTTCCAAACTGCCTTTACTGCCACCAAAATTATCTGGCAAACACTGTTCCCCATATTTATCCCCAAATAAACTCTTTGCACTGGTACAGGTACTTTTATATATATTTTTTGCCCTTTTTCTTAGATTGTTTATTATTATGCACAAATAAAGTCAAACACCAGTTACTATTCTCACAAAGAGTGGGTTTATCCTTGATACGAAAGTAAGTTATGATTTTTCAACTAGTTAAAATACATTTTTATAGTATTTACTGGATACAAACGGATATGCCCCACACCGTTTTCGCTGAGCAACTATTTTAAATTAGATTAGAAGCTATCGCCTGTACATTTTAAAATTTTTACATTTCGCTAAACTGAAAATCAGAGATCAAAGAAAACCAATAATATCTAATCTAAATTCTAATATCTACGAACGGGGATCCCCATGATGGTCAATAAGTCATGTATTTCACCAATACGAGAAGCGTTATATGAGATGCCAGGTGCACGAAAGGTCGGAAATACTTAAATATCCAACCTTAATAGCTACGATACGTGCTGGAATATCCCGAAGAGTCCGCCGCGACTGCAAATGCTTCGCTTTTTCCTGCGTCAAACCTGCAATCGAACAAGCGGACAAGACAGCTACGTGAAGCTACTACCTATCCATGGCGAATCTCGAGGCACTCGTACATATATCGCAGCAAGAAAAAAAATCAAACGTACGACGAAGGGGATAAAGGAAAAACAGACCTGAAAATAAATTCGACAAAGCACCAAATCCTACCTTAGATTGCGGGCGGTCAACAGAGGCATTACTTCCGAAGCAGTATCATATTCTAAGGTAACGGGGTGTATGCAGCAATTCTGAAAACTCACGAGACCCATCTGCCCCATATTGTTGCGAGAAATGTTTATAAGAAAAATATGAGGTGCGCATTGAAGTCACTAGAAACTATATAGGTAACCGGAAATACACGACTGCGTTCGAAGTTGCCGGTCCTACAGCAGCAGCAGACGGAAATTTGAAGAAAAAATGCGGACCGTAAAGGTGCTTGAACAATACAAAGCAATGCAAACTTAAAAATCTAGATTAGGCAAAAAGGAAATAAAAAACGAAATGGAGACCTGACGATGCCTTACCACCACTTGATGATCCAAGTATCGTTATCTATGCTTAAAGCATCTGGCAGAACGCCAATCAACGCTATTGATTAAATCAGAAAGAAAATAAGTCCTCATCGAAAGATGCAATCATAATACTTAGACTAAAAGAAACTAACAGGAAAACTACAAAACAGAATGAAAGACCTTTAAATGAACGCCTAAAAAGGCGTGCCAAAAAACACTAGATCAACGATAGTTCGACGTAACAGATAATGATAGCTAAAGAGCTATAGCAACTTAGAAATTGCACGTAGCTACAAAGCCAGTCCTTCTTAAAAGAGGAATCTCCAAAGCAGAACGTCTTTTACCAAAACTGTTCAGTTTGACGCTACAAGAGCGTTTTAAGAACACCAAGGGAAAGAAAGTAAACTACTTCCGATACGCTGACGACATCGTAATTGTAGGAGAAAATACCAAAACTTAAAAGAAAAGTTATTGAGAATTGATCTTAAGGTGAAGTTCGAAAATTAGACAAAACTAAGACGATGCTGCCAAAAGCTAAACTGGAACAAAAACATCAGGAAACCGCTATCATTTATGACACAACACAACTTGTTCCAATCGTGAAAGCCAATCAAAGGATGTTAAAAAAAGAGTAAAACTGTTGTGGGCAGCCGCCAGAAAACTCGGATTTAGTCTGAAGTTGCAACAACAACATGACATACCGAACGTAAAGTTGGTCTCTCACAAAACTTCATTTGCAGTAAATGGTGGTCGCTCAAGAAGCAATGGGTAGAGCCATACTTGGCATCGATCTGTCAAACAAAAAGAGAAACACCTGGATACGTGATAAGATAAACGGTGCGTATATGTTGAAATGTAGCTGGGCTGGACACATGGCACGAGCAAAAGTAACTAAATGGACAGCCCAAGTACGGCAATGGCGACCAACAGCATATAAAAGAGGCTCAAGAAACTCCCGTAACGGATAAATCAATGTGAAAAGGGTGGAGGGTTAGTGTGGATGCGAGAGATACAAAATAGGTATAAATAGAAATCGCTGACGAAGACTTTAATTTAGAAAAGGAATACAGTTAACAATAGGATACAGTTCAGCGTATGGCAAAATACTGCTGGTAGGCTGGTAAGCCTAAAACTCTCACCTAAAGTGAATTATTCAATATTTTGCTGATACTAACCCACTGAACTTTTGTACAGCGATTCTTTAACGAGATAGGAATCGATTTCACCGTAGTTAGACGGATACAGAAATTTTTTAACGAGATAGAATTCTTGTCCACAGTCACCAGATACCACAAAAGGAGCAGAGCAAGGGGGCTACGCCCCGAGGAGGCTTAGAGCTTGTAGTCAACATCGGAAAGCCAGATTATCTAGTCCCAAGTGTGGTTAACTAGCTTCAGATTCTTCTTTTATCCTCTTTGGGCACCTCGATATCGTGGAATTTCTAGAAGGGATTGGAGAAGGAACTGCGTGGCGGTTTATTCTACGTCCGCGCACAGCGGCTCGGATCGCCTTATCGAAAATCAGAACACTATGAATATGCATGCGATGCTTGTAACAGTTTTAGCGCCATTCAAATTTTTAGCACACTATTTGTGCCTTAGGTAATTTTGATGCGGGAGTTAACGTTACAATTATATTCGACAGTTTATTTTCGATTACAAATATTTTCTAGAAATGTAATTGACTTTTTACTTCTAGAGAAATATTGCGATTAGTAGTATATCAAGTACCTACTTGAATAAAAGTAGACCAAGTAACATAAGTAAGCCACAATTAACAGCATGACAAATATCACTTGCCACTTTTAGATGTGGCGTGAGAAATGCAATATCTACTAATGAACACGAAAAGCCGATATGCATATAGTGAAGAAGTGTAGAAATATTTATGAAATGCTTAGAAGACAACTGCAACATAAAGGCGCTAACCATACATGTGTAGAAAATTATAGCACCCTTTTTTTCATTCATGTCTATAGACTTTGCACAGGAATAGTTGTCAATCGAATCACCAAACTCAGCGAGACACTAAACAGCTATATTCCACCATCTTCAAAAGCCAAGGTTTTTGATCAATGTGTTGTACCAGTGTTCACCTATGTTGAAAAACTTACGGAAAGTAGGAGTTCTACAGGGAGCATCAGGCGAAATACCAGAGTAGTAGTCGTTATAGATAATACACGCGGTTTAAAGTGGAACTGGGTGGGACAAATGACAAACATTCGATAGATAAGGCAAATCATAAAGTATAAGCTGGAGGCCCAGTAATTTCAGGCGCCCTCAAGAACGACCCATGAAATCGCATATAGACTATATAACAAACATATTAGAAAAAATTGGAAAGCTTTACCACAGAATCGTGGTCAATGGAAACCTACAGTTGAATCTTATATAGGATCTTAAGGAGAATGATGATGATGATGGGCTCACAGCTACGTAAGATCTAAATTGTAAATTACAGGTAGGGGAAATTTTTATTCCAAGTGCCAGTCTATCTCTATAGCAAAAACTATTCAGAAATGTTTATAGGGTAAAAAACTTCAAAGCTTTTGGAGAGTATACGTTAGGAACGGAATGACAAATAAAGATTTCTAGGAATTCAGGGATGTTGAATTGGAACCAAAGTAATTTATCAAATGTGCGACATAAGTAAGAAAACAGTGCAGATAATTTTATCACACGCAGACTGATACCATCCTCACCCACTGATTGTGAATTGCTCAGAGATCTACTGATTGCAAAGACACAATTTAGAAATTGATGTTGCCACCAAAACAGAACACTCCTTTGTGAATAGGTGTAGCTGTCGACCAGGTGACCTCAAATAGAGTCGGCATAATAATATTTCGGTATCCTATAAGAAACACCGAAGGCATAAGAGTGTGTTGTCGATCAAAAGATAACGTAATTTACAATTCTTCAATTGAGTTATTGTTTTTATTACCAGAATAACCAATTTTGAATTTAGCGAAGTGAGTGTTACGGCATGCTTAAACTGATCAATGAGAAAAAATCCAAGGAAAGAAATTAATCAGAAGACACCAGAACTTCTGGTTGAAATATCTTCTTCCCTGGTTTAGTTGCACTCGTGCAGCAGTGTCCAAAACCAGCACATACATTTTGAACGCCAACCTTTGTTAAGAAGAGGCGTACTAGGAAAAATCTACAATGTACCATTGACTAAAGTCTTTTTTCTTATAACATCCATCATTGAACTATTAGATTCGCCGCATATTGTATCGTCTGATGACACTAAATACTGAACTGCTACGTCTTGGCACATATCACTTTCGCTTGTACTTCCTCACTGTAGACGTCACATAGTACCATAACTCTAAACCAATTTTCAAACGTTCTGTAAACAGCGCTTGTCATTCTTAAAACTATTTATTCTGAGGTGCTACTCTTCTTGACCATCAGGTTGTTGGCTATCAAAAAACTTCAATATCTAGCATATAAAACTGCTCCCTTCCGTTCTTCTATAATACCAAAGAAAAGGACGATTTCTTAACAAAAATGGCAACGAATTAAGGAAATACAGTGACGACTCTACTTCTTAAAGCAAAAGTATTGGGGATAGTCAAAATCGAGGAAGCAAACCGCTGTGGGAAAGGGATTTTCCAGAATTCAATATAGATGCCCACAACATTTAAATTGAATCGTCTGCTCATTCTAATCGCGTCATAGAAATATTAAGGTGTCCAGCTACGCGCTATACAACGATAACGAGATTCAAGTTTGGACATGCGCATTAGAAAATATTTATTGAAGATGTATATATTGTCAATGTCTAAATAGATTAAACGAAAACGTCTATCTACGATGTATTCGTGAAAGCATAATTAAAAATTACCTTGCCCAATTATTTTAAATTCTTATAAATGCTACGAAAGATAGAAAAAGTTGTGGAAATGTTTCTGTTAATATGGGTTGTATAATATAACAGAAGAAGAGCCGACAAATCCAAAGGCAAAGAGTAGTACTAACCTATCCAAAACAACATTCAGGAGGAAGATCAAAGAAGCCAAGATAGCCTAAATGAGGAAAATATATAAGAAAATAAATGGTCTAAATGACAGACAAGAAGTCTTTAATGTAAACAAAAAGGTAAACCGACAAGCAGTCGACGAAAACATCATTGACAATTGTGGTAATATGGCATTGGAAGTAGAAAATAAGATCACGGTTTGGGAGAAATATGCAGAAGAGTTCCTCAATGATGGTTAGCACTCCAAGAGACCAAAATTCGGGGGAGTGAATGCATCAGCAATCACAGCCGTGGAAGGTCATAATAGATGACTAGGTTACTATCCTTACTAAGTTCTATAGGCCAAATCTACGATACATACATGTGAAAACCTGTCAAGATTTCAGGACTATCTCTGGCATGAACAATGTGCTAAAGATATTCTTCATTGTAATCTATGGCTGCATGTGAAACAAGTGCGAGGAGATTATCATATATAATGCAACTAGTGGGTTCTTGATTATCAAAGAATCATTTCTGTTTACACGAGATATACTTTTTGGCAATCATCCAAGTCCGAAGGACGAGCTTGATTGCCTAAAATATTATATCGAGTGGAAACAGAAATGATTTGATAAACAAGAAGACACAAGTTGCATTCGGCTAGATTATATCACAAGTAAATATACAACGTTTGAACAGTTTATTTATAAATATTAAAAGTACGGTTAACGTGGTTGTTATGACAATTGTACTGTCAGCAGATAATGCGATCTTTGTGAATTCATTTGACTATCACTTATTAGTCAGAAAGGTACTTGATTATCACAGTTGCTATGTACATTATTAAAAGTTAGTACATACACAACTATGAATTTTTTAGTTTTTCATTGGTTGATGTTAGAGGGAGTGGTATAATCATTAGTAATATAACAAGGGCGAGACATACTTACCGATAATTTTGCACACGCGAAGGGTCGAGTACTGGTTGCAATAAAAACTGTCCCGAGGGCTTTCCCGAGATCAGTTTTCTAGGGGCAACCAGCACGATGACTCGTGGAACAGGTAAAATTATATATAAGTGTGTTTCCGGCGTTTATATTTTGAAGATTATTACACAAAAACCGTATACGAATTATGATTTAAAATTGATCTAATAACGCCCAATAAACTCAAATTACTTGTTTCTTGCATTTCTATTGCTAATTATGACACCATCTACTGGATCGATAATCAGCACTAGGGCGCGTATCGCTTGATAAGCAGCACAAGGGCGCTTATTAGATAATCAGTTCGGGATCGGTCGATTTTCAAAAACTGCATGGTTCTTATTGGATGATATCAGTCATGTGACAGTTGTGTGTAATAACAAGTAAAACGCAATTCGGCTTTCGTAGAGGTCTACACGACAAGATTTCTCGTTATCATCATTATTCTGCAATATGCACTGAAAGCAAATATTCTTTGACTCACTAGAGAGAGTTCAGTAAGGCAGTACCATCAGCAGATAAGCTACCAACATCTTCTGATAAGAACATGATACTGTGCTCATGGCAGACGCCCTGGAGGGGTTGTCAGAAATCATCAGTGTCTACCACACTAGTCTAGAGCACGGCCTAGACCTTAACACCAAGAAATCAGGTACATGTCCTTCAGTGAGACCTCATAGTGAGTCACCACCCGATTTAGAGAGTGGCTAACTACACCTACATCGGTTGCACTCTCAACGAGTGCTGGAATCATTCTGCAAAAATGCTATCACGAAGATTTCTAAGCTGTGAAAATGTCAACCTAGATCTAAAAAAGATGATCGTGAGTTGTTGAGTGTTCTCTAATCTGCTATACGGTGCGGCGTCGAAGCTTGAACAATATATGAAGAGGAGAGTGCAAGCCTCTAATAAGGTGTAGAGCTACCGTCGTCTCCCAAAGATTTGGTGGATGAATCACAAGAATGTACTGCCAGCAGGAGCTGTTAAACACCATCAATCAGAGGAATGTGCACCAATACCGCATCCTAAAAGTTGTCATTCAAAGGAAATGTGAAGGCAGGAAGAAGACATGGTAGGAGAAGAATTTCTTAGATCGCAAACTTGAGGAAGTAGTTCAGCATCACCTCCGCAGAGCTTTTCCGCGTCGGTATAGCCATGCTAGTAGCCAAAATCTCGAACGGATATAGCAGTTGAAGAAGAAGAATAAGATTAGCTATATGTGAAGTCCTTCATGTAAGATAGTTTTTCATTACCACGATTAGGATGAAATCGAAAGTAATTATAAGTTTGTAAAACTAGCCTCACTGTTTGGACTTAAACTACAAAATCTCCTAATACTGGAGATTTCGAACTAATAGTGTACGATTTGCATTCTTGAAGAATTTTAAAGCTGTTTGTCAGAGTATCAGCATACGCAACAATAGAAACTTTGAACTGCAAATAATCAGGTCAAAATCTTAAATCTACGTTTTAATGGGGACGATTGAAATACAATTTTGACACTTGCTTATAAAGGACAACCGATGTACGAATTTCCTATACATCGAAACGTAACTTAGCTTGATGAAAATGTACATTGTTCGACACCCAATATTGTTTTGTCATTATTAACATCACTTACTAGGCAATCCAAAAATAGCTTTTTTATTATACCTGCATCAGAATCGCCGTTTAAAGCACGCCTGAGCGTGCGAATACAGGCGATTAAAGCCCGCCGAGCTTTAAAGGTTGTCAAGGAAACGACTGAATGCAACAACGGACATGGACGCTACAAAAACGTAAATAATTCTCGTAACTATAGTAGCAATATTATTATGCCCTCTCGATTTCTCACGACCAAAATTATTTCTAAGTTTTTAGTGCGTAATTTATTTCCAGTATTGGAGGTATAATAAAAAATAGCGTAAAGTATTCGTGGATAACTGGTCTTTAAAACACTTGCTCTGTTTCGAACACTCCGGCTACGCCGTCGTGCTCGAAAACTCGCGCGTGTTTTAAAGACCTTGTTATCCACTCATACTTTAATATACTATTATATCTATTCCTGCAGTTTTAATCCAATTAGGCTGAGGAAGTTATCCAAAGATGTCATACTTTTCATATCCTCTCCTATCTCCTACAACACTAAATCCATTATTAATCATTCTTTCGTCCTTTTAGTGCAGTACGAAGTTTTAAACCCCTTTTTCCAATTCTATTGCCTTATGTTGTTGTAAAATCTTCTGTTGAGCGGCATCATATTTTTTCAAAGAGCGTTGAATGACCTGTCAGACCAACCCTGTACTCGCATGTCTTTCGCAAATTTATTTGTAACAAATACAGATTAAAATAATCTCAGAATCATTTAGTCACTCTGTGCGCTACATATTCTTTAGCTTTCAGTTGGTGCCTCATATTTGTCTAAAAGTCTTCATTTTGATCGCCTACTTGTTCCTGGTAAATCTCCATGTGGCAAGCTTAAAGGAGTCCGGTTGCTTAATGTGAAGCAGAGACTGGAATACCGGAGGTTCGTTCGCGGTAATCACCATAATTTTATCTGAAAAAGTACGAGATTAGATTTTTGGTACTTTACGGGGCTACCATGATACTTTAGGTACCAGTGATGGATTGAGGTCTTACTACTGCGATGGCAAACAGTGTATGGTGCTCAGATTTAATATTTGGGGTCTATCTTATTTCGTGATTTTTGAAGTAGTCTGCGCTGTACAAAATAAATGCATAATGTAAGTTAAAAAATTCTATTAACATTGATAAAAATGCATCTAAGCTGGCCAGTCTTGCAGCTGTGACTGCAGGAAAGAGAAGTTTTACAATAATTCTTAAAGAATTTCTACCTGCCGAAGGCGTTACTGCACTACTAACACATAGAAAAGTTGTGCTAATTTATCTATGCAAAGTCCTCTTTTAGTACATTTAAAACTTGCGGTAAATTACCCATGCAATACGAAGTGATACTCAACTTAGCTGGAATTCAGTACATGTCTGACAACGAACAAATTTAAAAACCAAAGGGGGTTTCCGTGGCTGAAGGCAGTTCTTGAACGGCGAGTGATTGCTTGAAAGCCGCGAAAACTTGGGCGACAAAGACGCTCGCAATCACTAGTGGAACAGGCTTGAATTATACACGCCATATAAGAAAACCTTCCCCAGAGCTTAAGTGGAAGAATGGACAACGTTCAAAGTTTAAAGATGGCCTACTAGCAATTAGCATGAATCCACAAGCTGAAAACGAAAAGCTTCCACAGAAACTGCGGATTGATATACCGGGCGTCGAGCGTTACTTACAGGTTGCCAAACGGTACATAGTGAGACGATACAATGTGTTTCTTGAAGTCGATATGAAATCTAGCGCAAATCAAACGAGACGAGATTCGGATTGTTAGATAAGTAGGCTTTGGACAAGTGTCATGAATTTTCCAAATTACAATAAGGGGCTGCCTAAACGGCTACATTCACAAAACAGGTAACACATCAGACGCAATTTGTTTTCTCGATTATATCTGGCTAATTACTCATCTATCGCCCCCCCACCCTGAACCTAATGCAATGCGCTCAACGAAACGAAGAGCTGATTTTTATTCTGTACAAACCTTACATACTGTCTTGGTGTCGCCTCGAAATGTTAAATCACTAAATTACAGCAATTAGGAAGGTCGAAGTAATTTTTTTTTCCATGAGAAGACGAAATATAGAGAAAATATCAAACTGAAAAAATAAACTAAATTGTTCATGTCAGTTCAGCTTGGGATGAATATATCAAGCTGTCTTTCTAACACTTCGAAAAGTAAGGCGATTTGGTCATATTTATTTTTGTCATTCAGTTATCACCATAGCCAGCTTCATCAGTTTCCGCTAACGCGTCAGCGGGTATGGATGAAGCTGGCCATGTTATCACTCATGCTCACCATAAATTTCCTCACTTTCTCCTTTTTCCTAGTTTTTGGCATTACTATTTTTTAAAGTGATTATTTCCATATTTCATATTTCTTATTGATATAACCTGTTCAAGCTAGAATCGGTACATGGTCTTCCACCTATCTGTAAACTTGCACCAGTCATTTGTTTACAATTCTGTTGTTAATAGTAGTTCGTTAACAAACTAAATATAACAACAATAACTTCGAATAGAAAAAGTAGATCCTCCAGAAACTTGACAAAAGCTCTTCTCTAAACAAATACTATTGACCTGAATTATAGCAATGAAGAGGTATACATTTACATATTCCATTATACCGTTTTTCTACTACTCTTAGTTGCTTTTTAATAGTTTATAAGAAGTCTAGGGATCATAATGGAATAAAATTCTTACATAAAAATCTGATGTGATACACTCACACAACTTCCTTTTACAGTGATCTTATAATTAGTCAAAAATTTCATTTTTAATTTTTAAGCATTTGTCAAAAATTTTTAAAAATTACAAATTCTTAAAAACGGTACAAAATAGAGCGTTAGTTGAAGAGACAAATTTTCTCTAAAATTTTAAGCTGAATTCAAAAATGTAAAAATATACCGGGTGTTCTATTTAAAATATGAGTTAATAAAAAAATAGAAAAAAAAAACAAGAGAAGCCCACTTTAGAAGTATTCAACTGGAAAATCACCTAGCTCACGCTCACATCAATACGCATTAAAAATTTAATAAAAATGTAGAGTTTGAAAAAAATCGTTAGAGCCGTTTTTGAAAAAATCGAAAAAAACTGTAAAATCACAAGAGTAATCACCTACTTCCGGTTATGCGATTTTCTTCAAAAGCTTGCTGTTTTATCACATATATGAAGTTTCAAAGCCATAGCTCTTTTTGTTTTAGAGATATTCTGTTCACAGACAGACAGACAGATACACAGACAGACAGACAGACAGATAGACCAATGAACAAAAACATGTTTTTTCGGTTCAGGGGACTCGAAAACGTAAAGATCTGTTGAAAACTCAATTTCGAATTTTTGGGGTGAATCCAATACTTCTTTTATGGTAAATGGAAGTAAAAAGAGAAGCTTTGGATTTTAAAGAAGACTACATTGTAGAAGGTATGAAAAATGTGTTGCAAACTTCTAGGCGTCCTAGTATTTTTTTTTTTTTATTTATATCGCACTCAGCCAACAGCCGTTAGGCCAATTATAGGCGTCTCTGTGCATTTATGGGGACTTCCAACCCCACTAACGACTGTTATGATGTTGTTATGACCGCCGGGACCAACTATTTCCGTGACAGCCGTATCACGAGGCGCCGAGAGATGCAGCCGTGGAACTCCCATCCAAGTTATGACCAGAAAGAGCTTTGCTTAACTCTGCTGATCGAACGTGGACGCTTGTTCAAGTTACACCACCCGGGACCATATTCGATACAATCAGAAAAATAATTCCTGTAAACATGGACACCAATTAGTACCGAGGAGGGCAATCATGTAACTATTAGTCCGGTCGAGAAACCAAAATCGTGCGTTTTTTGGGGGGCCGTTTTTTATGATCGCAATTAATTTTTGACACGTTAAGGATGCAATTAAGCGTGGGTGCCACATTTTAAATTTTTGGCGTTTGGTCGCCATTTTGAAAAATGGCGGCTGGCCTTCTTCTTCTTCTTCTTCTTCCTCTTAATGTAGGCTGAGAGCCTGTTACTTCCACACACTGAGTGCGGTTTTGTAAGCCATCTTAAGCCGCGCCCGGGGCAGGTGGCTAGCCTAACGCCTTGAATTAAGGAAGTATGCCCTCACAGGGGTCACGACCATCAAAGATGTTCGTAGGATGACGGGAGAGCATTAGATGTAACCAATGTCCGGGTGTGGGGTTCGAACCCACTACCTGTACCAGGCTGGCCTTCGCAATACAAGAAAATACAACTATCTCCCAAACTACTTGGTCAATTTTCATGTTTAAGGTACCGTTGGATAGGTATGAAACTACTCTGTGCGCTTTACAAGTGATTGCATTTAAAAACAAAGAAACAAAAATATACCAGGAAATTTTTAAATTAAATTCACTGACGTTGAAGTCCTGTTTCAGCACTACCAGTGCCTAAGGGTGGAGTAAGTTTTGAAGAATATTTTTAAAAAGTTGTCGCAGAATGCTTCCTGTACTAGCGGCGTACGGAAACATAAATTATCTGCGCTATTTCTCTCTTTACTAATGTCTACTTTGACAGAGGACAAGAAGATACAAATGGCTTAGATATACTCATTCTCCTTGACTGGCAAGAGTTACAGCAAATTGCCTCCTGACCAGGTCATTGAAATGACCATGAACAAACAGTCCAAGAACCGAAGAAGTGGTGGCTGGGTTGGATTCTCAAAAAATCTAACATACTAAGCAGACCTGCTGTGTTGTACCTAAGAGAATAATTGCAACAACCCATACACCTGAAGAAGCCTCTCTACCGCCACCCAAAATTGGGCCCATCGAGGATGAAGAAAGACTGGCAGGTAATTGAAATGTTAAACTTGTTCTGGAGGAATGGAACACGGGCTCATAGGATCCAAATCAATCAAATCTCGCTCACTTTGCACTGAACAGCCAGCAACGGAAGAAGTAGTCAAGAGTCTGCACACAGCCCATGAAGACGGAAATGCCATGGCAGAAGCATCCTTGGACCGAGTTTCTTCAGGAAATCGATCGCTGCACGACCCTATCATCGCAAGGAAAAGCAAAACATTTGCCACAACGACTGTGTCCACTGGAAAGAGCAAAAAAAGAACTGAGGACATTGGTTAACCACGCTACAACGAAACAAGTCATCGATCTCTTAACGAGTGAATAAACTCCTACTATGGCTCTACTGGATATCATACAATATAGAAAAAAACAGTGTGCTTATTCCTTTTTACAGCTGAAGCCACTCAAGTCAAAGTTCATGACATTGATGATTCTCCAGTCTGTAATATCGCCACCGCTTTACAATGCCGTCATAGATGTTGGAATGGCATAGAACAAGGTTCCAGCGTGCAAGACTTGGGGTGGTTATACCACAAACTCTACGAATACGTACTAAGTCACCACCCTCAAGCAGTAGCGTTTCACTTGATCAACGATATTTACAGTGAAGAAGTGTTGATTAACAGTACCAAACATAACGAGCAAAAACGTCGATGCAGCCATACGGGTTCGTCCCAAACGTTTACTTTGTTGCTAATCACAAAATGCCTTCTGTCGAAGCCTGGCAACAAACAGCGGCTGCAACGGTTCCTTCTGAATGAGTGGCAATCCTATGAGCACAATTCTGATTGGTATTATACCAAAGATATTCTCTGCTATGATCTCATATCCGGCGAATGCGATCTCCGGTTCGAAGCACCATGGTCATGTGAAGCTGATACCAGAGCGTTCTTCCAAGCAGTGTAGTGAGGCGAATCTCATCCAGTTGTTCTTGATTTCGAAGACACAGATGTATGGGTTGTTGCGTCATACTCCAGTCACCTAACTGAGCAGGATAACTATGTACATGTACAAGAAGAAACCGGAAAATGATGCGGAATTCTACAACTGTAGCTCGTTGTTCTAAGATCAAGACAAAGCATGTGCTGCTCTTGGAGTCCGGTTGTGATACGGTAGAAGGTTTCTTCGGCATGGGGAATGTCGCAGCAATGAAGCGCATTCTAAATCCAAATAATATGACATACTTCGAGATAATACAGCAACTTGGAGTTGAAGAGCAATTATTCGATGAACTGTTCGATCAACTGCAATTGTTTACGATTAGGATTCTGTACAATGACCCAATCAGCAAACGCGTGTGCGAAGCCCGAGCACGTAAATGGCAGCAAATGCGACATTATGATTCTTCCAGGTTGCCTCCTGACAAAGACTCATTTAGGCAACATTGTCTTCGAATTTGCTTGCAAGTTTATAAATATAAGAATGTAAGACTTGAAAAGCAGCTGCTCTTTACTAACTTCGGTTGGGAACTGCATCAAGATGGATTGAGAGTATTGAGACCTGTCACGCATACCATAACCGCACTTCCAAATCAAGTCCATTTGCCACAATCCAACTACTTCTTTGAGCTGGAATCTGACGTGGGAACGCGATTGTTTATGACTCATCTATGGGAGACAGCGATACCGGCAAAGATTTCAGTGACTGATTGTGTGATTGTTGTGTCTTTCATGTACTACGAAATTGATCGCGTACTTCTCACGTTATTTTTATTTGTGTTAATACAGAATATTTATGCTATAATTTCTACTTTCATATTAAATGATTTTTTCAAATACAATTGATTTTTTAAAATGTGTTCTCTTTTATATAGTAGGACGTATGGAGTAATTCAATATTTATCCCACGGTGCCTTAAACTTGAAAATCGACCAAGTAGTTTAGAAGATATTTGTATTTTCTCGCATCGCGAAGACCAGCCGCCATTTTTCAAAATGGCGACCAAACGCCAAAAATTTAAAAGTGGCACCCACGCGAAATTGCATCCATTAATTGCGATAATAAAAATAAGGTCCCCCCTAAAACGGGCACGGGTTTTGGTAACTCGACCGGACTATACAGCCTGTTTTAAACAAAGTGTGCACTATTGCTAACTTCTTTATTATTGGACGTACGATATCGGTTAAATTAGAGCAAACTAGTGGCATTTTTTCTGTTGATTAGAATGGCGACAACAGAAAAACAATTAAACATCTCCTCGAGAAATTTGGAAAAGTTTACTTTTGTTAAATGGAACACCCTGTATATTTTTATATAAAACGATTGATATTCGTGATCTAAACATAAAATTTCATATAAGGTGCGGGCCTAAAACTGAAAATGACCGAGTTATTCCAATTATTTACTTTTAGACGAGGTGGCTGTGTATCCATAAAATAAAATTTATGTTTAAATAAATCTAAATAACATCATTTATTAGACAATTAAAAACAACTTACTACAAGAAAAAACCTATTAGTAAAAAAATATTTTATAACAAATGTTCAAACACATCTCCATTTTGTGTAATACATTTTTGAGCTCTCTTAAGCACGGAATTTGTTGCCTTTAAAACAGTTCTCCCATCAATAGATGCTACAATGCGTCTAATATTATTTTTTAGTTCATCCAAGTTGGCGTATCTCATTTTGTAGATTTCGTCTTTTACATAACCCCAAAAGAAAAAATCTAATGGGGTTAAGTCAGGCGATCTTGGTGGCTAACGAATCGGGCCATTTGTTGAAATCCATCTTTCTTCAAATAATCTCTCTAGAATTATTCGTACTTCGTGAAACTGATGGGGGGGAGCTCCATCTTGTTGAAAATAAATGTTTTGGCAAGCTAATAGGTTCAAATCATCTAAATATTCTTCTAATACTTCAGACAATATTAAATCGACATATCTTCTGCCTGTCAAAGGACCTTCATAAAAAATTGGTCCAATTATCGTACTGTTTATTAATCCACACCAAACATTAACGCTAAATTGTGTTAGTGGATTTCTAGGATTATTTAGAAATAAGTTTTCCTGTGACCAGTAGTGCATATTTTTCGAATTGAATATGCCCCTATTTGAAAAATTAGTTTCATCACTCAAAAAAATGCGTTTCAATAAGTTTTGATTTCCCCTATTATATGCATCTATTAACCATCGGCAAAAAGTAAGTCTTCTTTCAGCATCTCCAGGCACTAACGTCTGAACCAGTCGATATTTATAAGGTATGAACTTATATTTTTTCAAAATGCTCCAAATCATAGATACATTAAAACCACTGTCCCTTGCTGCATCTCTGGTAGAGTTGTCTTTATGACTTTCGAAATAAGCCAAAACGTCTAATTCTGTGTTTTCACTTAAAATGAACTGTTTCTTACTTACTGCTTTTTAAAAAACTGTTTCATTATTTTTAAATTTTCTATAAAGCCCCAGGAAATGTCTTCTGTTCGGCAAATTACGTTCAGGAAATCTTTGCTGATAGTGTTCCAGTGCTACGGAAGTGTTTTTTGGACAAACAAGATATGCCTCTAACATATCACATTTTTCTGAATGAGTAAACGGCATCTTACGATAGGTATTAGCAAAAACGAACTAGAGAAACACTAAGCAAATTTAGTTATCTGTTTTATTTAAATATAAACGACACTTGCCGAGTGACAACAAAGCAGGTAATTATTGAAACAAAACAATTTTATGTACATATGTCAGAAATACACAGCCACCTCATCTAAAAGTAAGAAGTTGTAATAAGTCGGTTATTGTTAGTTTTAGGCCCGCACCTTATATGAACTTTTATGTTTAGATCCCGATTTTCAATCGTTTTATATACAAATATACAGGGTATTCCATTTAACAAAAGTAAACTTTTCCAAATTTCTCGAGAAGGTGATGTTCAATTGTTTTTCTGTTTTCGCCATTCTAATCAACAGAAAAAATGCTACTAGTTTGCTAATTTAACCGATATCGTACGTCCAATAATAAAGAAGTTAGCAATAGTGCACACTTCGTTTAAAACAGGCTGTATAGGAAAATGTACAGTATTGCTAAATACAAAATATTTCTATGCAGAAAAGACCCACCAGTCGGTAGATGTTGTAAATGGGAATTTACTGGAAACAAGTAGGGGGTCAAACAGAAGACTTTAAAAAAATATGAGGCACCAAATGGATAATAAGAAATATGTGGTGCACAAAGTGATCAAATGTTTTTGAGATGATATTATTCTGCGTTTGTTACAAATAAATTTTCCAAAGACATATTTGCGAGTACTTGGTTGGTCGGACAGGTTATTCAACGCTCTTTGAAAGGATATGATGCAACTAACAGAAGCTTTTAGAGTATCATAAGGCAATACAATTGGAAAAAAGGGTTTAAAGCTTCGTACTGCACTAAAAGGAAGAAGGGACAATTAATAATGGATTTAGTGTGGTAGCACTACTTCTATCTACAATCTAACTCAGGCTGCTGCATTCAAATCTATTCTGTTTCTCAGAATATAACTGTCAAATCATTTTCATTCGATTCTACGACAATCAAAAATTTTCCGTGAATAGTAGAGGATACGAAAAGTAGTTAGTATGACATTTTTGTATAATTTCTTTAGCCTAATTGGATTAAAACTGCAGGAATAGATACAAACGCTATTTTTGGATTACTTAGTAAGTGATATTAATAATGACAAAACAGTTTTGGGTGTCGAACGATGTATATTTTCATCAAGCTAATTTACGTTTCGTTGTATAAGAAATGTCTGCATCGATTGTCCTTTACAAGTAGATGTCAAAATTGTATTTACATCGTCCCCATTAAAAAGTAAGTTTCAAATGTTGACCTGATTATGTGCAGTTCAAAGTTTCTATTGTTGCGTATGCTGATACTCTGACAAACTGCATTAAAATCTTTCAAGGAAGTAAATCGCACTGCATCGCTTGCAATCTCAGCTCTAGTAGTAAACTGTACGTTCGACACTAGTTGAAGGTAACTTTTCTTGTCTAAAATGTAACTTTTAAATAATGGTTTAAGACAACTTTAAAAACATATTTAGAGAGATAGTATTTATTTATTTATTTCGTACTCAGCCAACAGCCATTAGGCCAATTATAGGCGTCGCTGTACATTTTATGGGAACTTCCAACCCCAATAACGACTGTCATGATGGTATTATGACATCCGAGACCAACTATTTCCGTGGCAGCCGTACCACGAGGCGCCGAGTGAAGCAGCCGTGAAACTCCCATCCAAGTTCCGACCAGATCATCTTCACGAGTACTATCTACGGGTATAATGTTCAATTATTGGTAGGCATTAAAATTATTCTAGTTGTTAATGAAGTGCACATAATTCGTTCGAAATATCCAGTATTAGGAAATTTTGTAGTGTTAGTGCAACCAGTCAGGATAGTTTTACAAACTTATAATTACTTTTCGATTTCATCTCAATCGTGTTAATGAAACCTATCTTACATGAAGAACTTCACATATAGCTGATTTTATTCTTCTTCTTCTTCCACTGGCTTATTCCTATCCCTTTCGGATGTTGGCTACTAGCACAGCTATACCGACTTTGTTAACAGCGACGCAGTTGCTCTGCGGAGGTGATGCTGAATCACTTCCTCGGGTTGAAGAGCCAAGAAATTGTTCTTCTTTCTACCTCCACATTTCTAGGATGCGATATTGGCGCACATTCCCTATGACGTGGTCCAATTGTTAGCGGTTCCTCTGATTGATAGTGTTTAACAGCTGTCGCTGGCAGTACTTTCTTGTGATCCATCCACGAAATCTTTAGTAGACGACCGTAGCTCTACATCTTGCAGACTTGCTTCTATCCTGACCTTCACATATGCTACAAGCTTCGACGCCGTATAGTAGACTCAACACCTCACGATTATTTTTTTTAGATTCAGGTTGAAATTTGGACAGCTTAGAAATGAGGGGATCTTCTTGAGAGCAGCTCTGCAGAATGATTCCAGCCATTGTTGAAAGTGCCATCGATGTAGGTGTAGTTAGTCACCATCACTATGAGATCTTACTGATGATCGTGTACTTGATTTTGGTCTAGACTGTGCTGTAGACTAGTGTGGCAGACCCTGATAACTCCTTACAATTTCTCCAGGGAGTCTGCTATCAGCACAGTATCATGTGCTTATCAGAAGATGTTGGTAGCTTCTCTCTGCTGATCGTAATGCTGTACTGAACTCTTTCTAGTCAGTTCAAAAATGTTTGATTTTGGTGCATATTTAAGAATAATGGTAATAACGAGCAATCTTGTCGACGAAAGCTGAATTGCGTTTCATTAATAATCTTCTCGCACTTGCTTTATATGCGGCCATAGATTACAATGAGGAATATCTTTGACACATGGTTTATGCCACAGATAGTTCTGAAATCTTGACAGATTTTCGCAGTGGCTTTCTTCGGAGGAGTTAGACAAGTAGATAGAAATCATTCTACTGGTAAGTATCGTAGATTTGGTATATAGACCTTAGTAAGAGTCCTAACGTTGTCGTCTCTCATGACCTTCAACGACTACTATTCCTGATGCATTCACTCCTCCGAATTTTGGTTACTTGGGGGTGCTAATAGCAATAGAAAAGTATTTTTTCACGTACTATTTATAGGGAAATGTACCGTATTGCTAAATGCAAAATGGTTTATAAAAGTGTCTTATTTCTGCATAGCAACGCATTCATGTTATTTTATGGTATTTCGCCACCCTGCAAAATTAAAATAGAAAATTTCGGGAACAGTCTTTTGTTGGCTAATTAACAATTACGAAGCAATAAAACTCAATAGTCTTCTCCACGAACATTTATTTAAAGTGGCGACATGTTTCGAAACCAAACTGGTTTCATCCTCGTACTATAATGATCATTGGTAGTAGAAGAACATGTTAAAGTTGAAGGTTAAAATGACGTTAACATTAAACTTTGAATACAAGGTAGGAATAAAATTCAAAAACCACACCACATTGGATAATTAACAACTAAACTCAACATAAAAACAAGGACAACTTAGCTTTTCACAGAAACTCAGAAGTGATCAATCTTCAGTAGAATGCACAATTCGTTAAGAATCCCGAACCACATAAATATTTAACAACCGCTAAATACTTATTTCGACAGCTAATCTGTCATCGTCAGTAGCCTTGGAGTGAAACTAACACGATAAAGTTGGCCGAAGATACGCTCTTCACCAAATCACCTGTGAATTTCAACACTCCCGCACATTCTAACTCTATTTATACTGTCTGACTCGAAGGGCGTGTTCTAAGCGACCAATCAGGTGTCAACTTCAATAGGATGTAAAGATTAGAGTGGAGGGATGGGTCCCCCATCTTTGTTCAAAAGTTTATTATCTAGATTCTTAAAAATGGTGAAATTTTCAAAAGAATTTAGCTGTTTTAGAATCACAATGGGAACATTTAATTTCGTAAATCCTAGATTTCTCTAAAGTCTTGTTTGTTTTTTGGATTCCCAATAAGTTTCAAATATTTTTGTTTGAACTATAAACGATTTTATAGCCTGAATCTTTACACATTTTCTTTATTTACATTGGCTTCTTTTCTATAAACATCGAATTCCAACTTATTTTTATCTCTTATTACTAAGGTATCCAGAAATTGTAGTTGTCCTTAGTGTTCCACCTTATATGTGAATTGTATATTAGGAAAATTTCGAATTTAACTGATTCAAGAAATTATCAATACTACATTTAAGTAAACAAAAACCAGCAAAAATGTTGTCCACCTATTTGAACCTACTCCTTGGGAAATACTTATTCTTAAATTCAGTTTGGCATTTTGACATAAAAAGGTTGGGAACGAAAGGGGAATGGCTGTTTCCCATTGCTATTTATAAAACCTTACATCTATTCTAAAGCAATTATGGGACATGCAATGGGTAGTTAATTTAACAAACTTGTCAATTTTGTTTGAATCTAAATTCAATTAGGGGATGGCATCGACAAAAGATTTCATGCGTTATCATGTTAACATATACTGTGTGTCCCGTAGCGTATCGGACACGAGAATATTTATTCCTTCATTATCTTTAGCCTCTTTTACCTTTTGGTGTTGAGAACCATCATTGGAAAATTATGAAACGTGCTCCTTATTGCCAAGTGAGCGTTAGTGCTTTCGACTTTTCGACGATATTTGGCAAGCATATCTATAATTTTTAACTGTTTTGATTTGAAACGAAGTATATTTTCTTATTTTTCCATAGGATTTAAAACCTATCCCATGCTACCTAGTGAATTTTCGTGTGTGTTGGCACTAACTTCTGAACTAGGTTGTTTTTGAATAGCTTTTGTTTGTTTGTTATTAAAACATTGCAACAACGCTGCTTCGTTTGCCACTTTAGTTTGTAAACAACTGATTTTATGGTGCCGACTCTCGGTTTGACCGGTTAAAAGAATCATACATTTATATCAGGCCGTAGTTTGTGATTGCCTACGTTAGTTGTAATTACTAATTAATCTTTTATTCTTTTAAGCATATATTTGTTTTTAAATTTATCTACATAATTTGTGAGTTGGCTTTCGGTTGCTCAATCCTTGTTAAAGATGAATTCCACTTGATTGTCAACAATAATCTAATCTCCAGTACTTACGGGCAGTATTTTCGAGTTGGAGCTGTGTAGAGTTGTGATTGGGGACAGAGCGGACTGATAAAACTTGAAACTTTACATTGGCGAAAAAGTGTATGTGCCACTATTTCGATGAACCGCGAATCGTACCATTTTGGTTTGAAATACTGTAATTATCTGCTTATATCGTAATTAATTGTTAATATGATGTTGCTTATGGCACGTATAAGTGTTAAAGTTAAAGGCACTCAGTCACTTGTAATGCAATGTTTACTCTGGTAAAAAGTTATCTATTTTAAGTTGTTACATTGAATGTTTTATGCGCACACATCAGAATGAATCTTTTAAAGTTTAACACTTGTTTGATTTTATTCAATTAACTTTATCAGTATTTAACCTGTCTAAATTATGATGGGAGAGATATCAAACCGTTCTATACCTTGTCCATAATTTGTTATTGATAAGCATCAATTTTAATTGTATATTATTCACATTTGCGGACTTTTTTGTGTCTTAGATATTTAGGATTTATTCATAATACGTATTGGGGAACTGCCAATTTATCATTAATTGCAATGCTGATTTTATATATACAGTGTGTCCAAGATAAGGAAGTCCAGCATGGAGATCTTGTTAGTGCATTAAGAGATCCTATAAAGAAGTTTTGTCAGTTTCGCTCTAACTTGAAGCCTAACGCCAGACAAAAATAACACTGAAAATCCAAAAATTCAATTTTTAAGCTGACTCGAGAAAGGGAAACGAAAAATTTTGTTAGTTCTTTGATTATGCCCTTTTTCCATTTAACCAAATCTCTATCTCTTGCTATTACCGAAATTCCCATACTGGCTCTACTTATCTTAGACACACTGTATATAAAGCATTCGTACTTACAGCGAGTGACTAAATTTTCTTTATTTGCCAAGAGTTTTACCTCTAATTAATATCGTACTTGTGAAAGCCTTCAACCGGTAAGTTGTTGTTTGTGTAGAGATTTTAGAGCGACCAACCTTGTTCCTGGTGCCATTATAATTTCAACCTTCTGTAACTCAATAAAGGCTTTAGCTGGATTGCTCTACCTCCTAGAGTCAATCTTTCTTTGTATCCTCAACACATTTGAAACTAGCAACCACCCTGTTAGCTATATTATAGTTAAGGCTAACTGTTTTAAGCGGTGGTAACTATTTGTAGAGTTCTGATATTTTTTGGGAAAGAAGCAAACCTGACAGTATTTGATTATGATTTATGAGTATTAACCATTAACCATTAAAGAAAAATCTGAAATTTTAAAACATTTTACAGTTTGAAAACTATCAATCGGTCATGACAAAGCAGAGGTTTATTATATCAAATCAAGATTCATGAATATACAGATATCAGCAAACAACTAACATTTAAAAGGTCACAAAAGACATGTTCACCTATGTAAGCTTCAAAAATGCTGGAATTTAAGCTCTATAATAAATCATATTAGCTATCAAACGATCTATGCGTTTCATAAAGTGGTCCATAACAATGATAAAAATAGTAACAATAATAATGACAATAAGTGACGTCCAAGAGAATTTATTTTACAGTAGCGGCTTTTGATGCACTTTATGTAATCGTTTTCAGTGACTAATTCAGCCATTATTTACAAGTAATTGCAACACTGATGGTAATTGTATCAGAGCAAGGCAGTTGGTAGTTTGTATAGTCTTCAATTACACGCTCTTGACAAACAACAATTTCATTGGCGTAGAGTGAATTAGTTCGTTCCTTTAGAATATAATGTACTATTATATTAGTCAAATACGTTGTGCAACAGATGCTGTGACAAATCACAAATGTTTTTATTATAGATTCGGTAGAGAAAGTGGAAAGTTAAATGCTTACATAAACAACAGAAATTACGTGGTTTGCCACCGACTTGGATGACCACCGATGTAGATTTCTGATTGGAACTACTATTAAGAATCTTATGACCAATCTATAAAATGCCACAAAATTGGAATACAACCCACTTTTTTCCATCGATTTGGATTTACATCCAATTGGAACTACCACCGAATAAGAATTCATCCGACTGCATCGGACATCAATTGATGTAACCCATCGTACGTAATCGACTACTAACAGGCATTTCTTCCGAAATTAATTGCTTCATATTTCGTCACACAGTTGGTTATCTGTAATAAAAAATCTACTTATCTCTGTGACTATTTTTGCGGTGTAGATACTTCCTTGCGTCTGCCCTGTTGTCTAGCAATTTTTTTACTCTTCTTGTCGAAAAGGGATTGAAGTTTCCTATTGATGAAACAGTTGTTGGAGCTTTTAAAATGGATCGCATTAACCCAGAAAATCGAATATTTTAACAGAAACTTCTAACTGCAAAGCATCTAAACCAAAATTTGATTATTAAAACTTGCAAACTTTAACTTTTAACACATACGATTTTTCAGGGCCGTTTTGCTAAATTTCCGCCCTAGTTTCTACACCTGATGAAGTTAAGAACTTCCATGTACTTTTTATGCAAGTGTTGCAACTGCAATTTACGATTTTTAAATCTTTTAAAATGTTCGCATAAAATTTAGCGTTGTTTGATTTCGTCAATACCCTAATATTTTTGAAATACAAATTTCAAGCTTTATTGATAACTATTTCAGCTCGTGTCGTTCTCGACAGGTTCAGAATTTTGTATTTCGGCTACCACAAAATGAATTTTCTGCTTGAATAACGCACCTTACTTACATACGTGCTTTACAGATTATAAAACCAGGCCAAACACATCTTAAGAAAATGCATTTAGGAATCATGTAATTAACAGTTGATTATGATATTCACACAGCACAGGAGATTTTTGATGAATTCTAAACTTCTAAGCACTTAAATGGCTTTCTTATGAGAGCAATGCGTCACAAATTCCTTGAACACCAAGCAACAATTACAAGGACTGAAACACTAAAAATTAATTACCAGTGGTAGGAAGCACTTCAGCTCGAATCACAGCTGATTTTGTGGGGAATAATATTAAACACAAACAAGTTTCTAGCCAGGAAATAATTATGTAATTAAATTAACCGCGAATTCGCTGTTGAAGCTTCCACTTAGATCCGACTTGCCAACTAGGCAAGAATGGTGGTGCGATAATCAGCAGACTGTAAAACATTCAAGGCACGGTGGGGTGCATAAGAAGGGAAAAGTGCATAGCAGAATGTAATTGCCCTTAAATTTGTTTTGGGTTATGCTTTTATTGTAAATGTGCGACCACAAAATGATGTTTTAATAGAAATCAGTTAAAAAGTTGATTATTCATAGGAACCTTTGATCATTGCAAAGCTAAGCTATAGTACAGTGAATGTCTGAAATTCAATACTAAATAACTTCATTTTGTAGTCGGGGCCGTTCTTACATTTAATCTTTTTATTTTCCATCTAGTATTGGTTTGAACATACAGTTATGTCTTAGTACACTCCCAATCATCATGTTCTTTATATGGTTCCTTCTTTGTCTTACACTATTTGCTGTTCTCAGTACTTCTTTATTGGTAGCTCTTTCCCTCCATCCATTCTAAAGCACCCCTCTAAGATACCATAACTCAGATGATTCAATGTGTTTCCTCTTTCGATAATGATAGAAGTTTTATATACATAGATCACGCTCCAAATATTTTATTAACTAAGAACTACAGTTCATACTAGGCGAAAATAGCTTCTAATATTTTCATTTATTCAGAAATGTATGGTATATGGTGCTAGGTCTTAAAGAAAGTAATTGATAAATGTCAGGAGCCATTAAAGTAATATTAAAAAATATTACTAAAGAAACGTTCGAAATTTAGCAGAAACTTTTACTCCAAAATTGTAAACAACTAGCTCAAGCTGAATGCTGAAAGAGGATTTTAGGCGTAAAGAATGCCTAATAAATTTATGTTATAGGTGGTAGTAATCTAATAGATAACGACGCGAGATTACAACCTACCGTGACAAATTCCGCTGAACCAAATGGAGTAATCGAGGTGCGACGGAAGACAGTCACAAAGAGATAATAAGTACAAAAGAGAAACCAATAACTAGTGTCAAACATCAACGATACACTGGAAGACATTAATAACAACAGGTTCATAAATGCAAAATAAATCCCGTACCCGCAGTAGATTCGATGCAAGAATAGTAAATGCGGACCGTGCAAATAAAAAGATCTAATTTGATAAAAACGCGAGGAATCGATTGAACGAAGTAGTAATAACCCTACAGTCAATTAGGGCGCTCAACAATATAGTCTAGTTACTTCCAGCAACGATTGTGCAATCCAACAGGCTGCTAGAACAGCAACGGGAAGCTAGTTCACGCATAAGTGGGGGTAGCACGGTAAGACCCTCGCAGAGATATCCGAGCAGGAACACAAAACCACATATGCAAGGATCGGAGAAAAAGAGAAGGGAAAATAAAAAGAGAAAACCTGAAAATAAATTCGACGGAGCAGAGATAACCAAATCCTAACTCGTCTGCGAACAACCACCAGATGTTTTAATTGTGAAATATTTGAGAGAAGAAGGTGTTACAAAAAAAACAACACCTCGAAGAAACACGTCTAATAGCTTCGAAAGTCAAATAGACATTTTCGAAAAAAATGGTGTAGGAAAACAGTCCCACTCTAAAGCTGCACACTGAAAGTTTTCGACAGAAAAGAGCGCCGTCAAAATATAAAAAGATGCTAAAAACTATTTAGCTAAAGTACCCGACGACGTTCTAAATTGCCGGACCCACAGAAAAATCGGGCAGAAATTCGAAGCCACACTTGCGGATCGTGACGGTAAACAATAATTCTCAAAAATGACAAACTTTATGAATCAATTGAAACTATCACAAGTGGAAATGATAATATCCATTCTACAAACAGAACAGAAGAAAGCGAAAGGATTAAAGAACATGGGAAGCACGAAGCTAGTGCAATCGAACATGTTGAAACCGCACAGTAGAATGATCATTCTGTATCCTCTTTCCAAGTAAACTAGTAAAACAAAAGCCATTTCAGGTGGCTTAGAACCTCTAGGTTCAACCTCCAGTAACTCTAGCAGCCACAAAAGTTTCCTGTCGACTTGCACGGTCTGAGCCTCCTCAAAGAGGAGGGGCTGATTCCTTTGTAGTAGAAACGTTTCCAACAAGAGTCTCCACGAAAATACAACAGTCAAGGGACGTTGTGTATTCAAAATGATGTGAATTGTTGAAAGAAAATTGAATATACAAATGTATATGAGTAATCTGTAGAGAAGTATATATAAGGGATTTATTATTTCAGAGAAACATCGACGATAAAAAAACATTAGAAGTCTCAGTCTTGATCTTTCGACCTTTCACGTGGCCTTCATGATAATATATTTATCCTTTATTCTGTACTTCTATATAATTTTTGTGTACCATCCAATCGTTCACTCTTTTTATATGTTCTTTCCTATTTCTTCTGTGTACATTAAACAGTTTATTAATGCTATGTACTCCTCTTCTTCCATTGTTCTAACATGTCTTTTCTTGTTTATTGGTGTGTATTTTATTAGGATTTACACTGATGGAAATGGAACCATATCAAAAAATAAAGATGGGCGGGTGAGTGAGTATTCACTGACGTCACGCATGTTTTACGCTTGCTTTAATCACTCACGTTCACACACGCTCATCCTCACGTTCACGGCGTGACCCTCCTCTCACGCTGTGACCCGCAGCTAAAAACTCCAAAATAAAGTATGTTTTGGACGTGAAATAGTTTACGTGATATGTTACAATCAGAATAGTGACCTAAAAAAAATGAAAATTACTACAATAGCTTACAACAAGGGATAAATACTGATTTCTCGCAAAAACGTTTCTTGCAATCATCTTCAAAGACATTACTTTTAATACCAAAAGCTGTCTTTGGAATTGACGTTTTCCTTACTGATACGAGTACAAGAAGGTATATGTTGCTAGGAAACACTTTTAATTCTTACGTTTAAAAGTACTTTCACGATCGATGAACTAAACGTAAGTTCTACTTGGTCAGCTATAGACGCAGACACGCGATTGACTGCAGATACAACATTCACAACACAACACAGGTGCGAAGCGTCGTCGCCGCATGCTGCCACACAGAAGTACAATAACATTCCGCTGTAGCTGTAGATCTTCCACATGGTTGGGCAGGGAGGGAGCTGGGCACCTTGCTATCATTATTCGTTACTAAATGTTTAACGTGCAATTAACGCGAAATGTGAATCACAAAAAGATATAAATGAAAATTGACTGCAATAGCTTACAACAAGGAAGAAATACTGATTTATCGCAAAAACTTTTCTTGCAACCGTCTTCAAAGACATTACTTTTAATACCAAAAGCTGTCATTGGAATTGACGTTTCCCTTACTGATACGAGTACAAGAAGGTAGCTAGGCAACACTAATAATTCCTAGGTTTAAAGTGCTTTTACGTCCGAGGAACTAAAAGTACGCAAATTTAGTCACAACACAACACAGGTGCGAAGCTCAATTGCTGCAGGCTGCCACACAGAAGTACAATAACGTTCCGCTGCAACTGTAGAGCTTCTACATGGGTGGGCATCGGGGCACCCTGCAGTATTTTATTCATTACTAAATATTTAAGGTGAAATTAACGTAAAACGTGAATCATGCCTTGGAAATTTTCACTCATGTTCACGGCCTGATTTTCAAATATTACTCACGTTCAAGACGGGACTGCCATAAACCAGCGTAACGCGACTGTTTTTACGTCACGTGCCCATCCCTATCAAAAAAGTACATATTTTGTGAGGAATAAATCTTCTAAAGTAGAAAAAGACATATTCCAGGAACTAAATTCACTTACACATCCACAGCAAGATAATTTAAATATACTCGCTTTAAACAGCTCAGACCTGCGCTAAAAATTCAAATTTGGAAGAGCCAAATAGAAAAAAAAGTTTTTTTATTTTAAACGAATTTACCTTAAACTTAAATATTGTTTGAGCACTAAACATTAAACTAAGTGGCTAGAATTGAATTTGGAATAAAGAGAGTTTAATTAGGCTGTTTTTATCAGAAGAAGAACTTTCATCAAGGAAAGACATGAATCTAAATTTCCTGTAACCTGCGGTAGATCACTTTTACAGGCTCTATTTTGTGGGAAACGTTATATAGATGAATTTTTTGATTAAGTTGAACTGTTCACTGTAAACTTGCTTTATCTAAACTCTAACAAAGTTACAATAAAGACAGTGAGGGCAATGAAAATTAATTTGTCCAACGTATTAAAGAATTTCGACACAATCTGATATCCTTGGAGATATTATACCTAGCTTAACGAGTCAGATTGTTATTGTTACTGCATTCATAGATAACAGTGTTTTTGTTAGTTATTTCATAAATGGGACGTTATAAAGTTTGATTATAGAAAATATTTTCAGCGATATTAAACAGAAACTTGGATTAATAGCTTTAAGACAGAAAATCAGTAAAGCTACTGACTTTTGCCATAATCGTCCAGCTTGGAAAAAAATAAATAAACTTAAATAATATAATAATAAAAAAGGTTTTAAAAACAAAGAAGAGTGAAATTATTTTGCAGAATCTGCTTGTAAGTGCATCTCGCTGGTGCATGCGACAACCGACATGTCCATCGCAGCTAACCATAAACAAAATTTATTATTCGCACGGGACACATGTCGACTTGAGATTAGCAATAAATAATATTAAAACAGATTTATACGCCATAAAGCTTGATTTACTCACGATAAATATTAGGGAGCATATAATTTAGCAATATTTGACAATATAATGACGTCTCTAACCTCAGATTTATATACTACTGTGATTTTGTGTGTTCCTGACAAACGATTTGGTTGACATGAATAGTCATCAAGTGTGTTTATATTGTCTTAACTTTAGCCTTATGTACGAGGTTTGTCCGGAAAGTATTGGACCAATCTCAGTATCTCCTCATGGTTCTGCCATTGTTCTGCTAACCATCATTGGATAATTCTTTACAATTACACAGCGGGTTGTGTGACGCATTTGAGTGAAGTTTTGCCAAAAACTTGGATATTCGTATGCTGAAACAAAAACCTGGTCCTCTCAGTACAAAAACCTAAAAGTAAAAAACTCTAAAAGGTGTTGTCTACCATGAGTACGTTTTATAAAATCACATCGTGAATAAGGAGTACTACCTAGGAGTTTTGAGGAAATTGGGAGATGCATGAGAAGCAAGCGATCTTAGTTATGGGGAAGGGGTGACTAACCGCTTCACCGAGACAACGCTCTCTCTCTCACTCATCTCATGTGACCCACTTTTTGGAAAAACAGCTCATTACTCAATTCCATCAGCCGGGAAAATTTGAGGATATGGATGGGATCCAGTGGAATTCAACGAAGCAGCTAAAGGCTATTCCAAAAAGTGAGTATGAGAATTGCTTGGAGAAATGGAAGGAGCGATAGAGTAAGACTGAATTGCATAAATCTTTTTCCAATACGTCGTTTGCTCTCTATATGACCAGTCATACGAATTGCAGCAACTCTTGCTTTTGCTTTTGTTAAATATATCTATTGGGATTTTCTCACTTTAATTAAATGATATAGCTCTCTATTTCTTTAGGTTAATTAAAGGACCTCATCATTAATTTCTTTTCTGTTCAGGGGATTTGCAACATTCTGCCATGCCGTAATTAATTTAGCTGTTTAAGATAAAGTGATTTTTTTAGCAGAAGTTTTCCACAGCTCTAAAACCTGACCGAAGGTTACCTTCTGTGCTTCCAAGAGCTTCTGATCGAAGTGACATCTTTGAACCCTATACAGTACTGATGGAGCTGCTTCTCTCCAGCAGTTGGACCCTAACCCGCTAACTAGGAACGCGCCCTCTAGGTGTTATAGGCTCTGTCAAGGCGTATACAGTGTGAATGCTGAATATGATAACGAGAAACTTGTTTATTAGTCCCATTTCGATAGAATGTTGCTTTTTTCTTTGGTATAAAGAAAACCTTTTTTTAGAAATTTCGGGTTATGAATACGTTTTTCTGCAGTTTAATGATTTTGGAGACGTATCTAATAGTCAACTTAGTTTTTTTCATACTACCCATTTCCTGGTGTTTATTTTAGATGTTACTTACAGTAGCTTACATCATTCTGAATCTGTTTTATTATACATCCTGCATACTTCAATTTACTGACTTTATCGCCAAGACCAAGCACATTAGTTCTTCATATTTTGGTCAAAGGTGCCATTTTCGATTAATGCCTTATAGTGGATAACCAAACAAATATATCAATGACAGTGTTACTGTTTTCTCGTCATCGTATTGGTGACCTCACAAGTCTGTCGTATTTAGCCTTCATGAACGATTATGATTCCAGTCTCTGGTTGAAGATCTCTCCTTATATAGATTTCCCATTTAAGGTTTGCTCTTCCTATACTTTATATCCTCTAGAGGACCATTATAATAACCGTGTCGGTCTCTTGCCCTTTTCGTTCTCTGTGTGCATCCATACTATTCGAGCATTCAATTTTCTCATAAAGTTTACACTGTCACCTCCTGCCATACCCCTGAAGTCTCATTTTTGTATACCATCGTCAACAGGGCATCCAAGATTACTCCATTCTTCCTAATCTCTAACTCAGTTACTTATATCTTCTTCCGGTCTTCCCAAGCTAATGAAAGTTATATTTATGCTTCATGACTGGTTGCTGTAGGTTTTCTGTTATTTGTCTCGAGGAGAAGATGCTATCTCAACAGCATCGATGATTTCGAAATCTACTTTGAGTTTCACTCTATTCCACGATGTTTTTGCATCTTAGTTGTAAGTTTTCCAAATTTTGCTTGTTGTAGATGGAATAACACTAATGTCTCGTAAATCGTAGTTGATCCATAGTTGCTCAAAGTGGGGTTGAGTTTTAATAATAAATGAAGGACTTGAAGTCTTCCCCACGAATTTCGTGGGGAAGACTTCAAGTCCTTCATTTATTATTACTAATGTCTCGGTAATTTCCCATTTTTTAAATATAGAAATTTCTATTTGGTGGATGGTCGTCATTTACAAGCAGTTCTCTATATTTTAGTAATTTTACTTTAATTCTTGGTTCCTCACTTCTTTTTAATTCTTTCAGCACTTTCTGTTCAGATCCGCTTTCCGACTGAATGAATTCAGTTATTTCCTCTCCAGTAGAACTTACCGTTAAGGGCCTGTATCACAATTATACAAATATCGCTAGATTCGTTATATTCAAAGTAAACCCAGAAGATCAATTACCAATCCATGAATTACACTGAATTCGCTGTATTCCAAATAAATCCCAGAATTATTATTATTAGTATATATAGTTATTACAAAACATCTGAGTTATTACAAAAAAATTATGAATTTGAACATATGTAAGCAAAACTAAGAATTTATTAGAGCTGCAGCCTTATTAGCTGCTTACTAAAAAGCTAGACAATGTTATATTAAAAAGGTCTCTCGAGAACGCAGGAAATTTATACTCAAATAAAGTTATCATCTTAAAACAAATTATGCTGGACCATACGTTGGCTATTATGATATTGAGATACACAAATTATTTAAATCGATAGACAAGAAATAGAGAGGACTAAACAAGGATTTTCAAATATCGTACACTCTCCGGATACCACGCTAACATCTGTGGTAGTCGTTAAAGCCTAACAAGGAAACTCTTCTTCGATTTCGACGGGCAAAGCTAGCCACCTACGCAACTTACGAGCAAAGAGGGCCCACAGAACCACCACTTCGAGGTTAAACAGGCTACTGGCCTAAAATAAGATCAAGAAAAAGGAGATAGGCAAGATCAGTTTGTTTAATTAGACATAAAATATAAACAATCGGACCTCCAGCTGTAGATCCTGCGCACGAAAGACTGCCGAAAGCAAGGCTCCTCCAACGTGGGGTGAACTGCGCCAGATGTGATACGGATCCTTTAACGTTTGGAAATTATGTGGTCTTCCATAGCATCCACTCTGAGAATATCAGGGAAGTTTTCGTGAAACGATAAGATCAAATAACGTGGAGATAATTCAACACTTACCTTTGGCAACATAGGAAACTAACGGAACCAAACCTGCACCAGATTACACGGGGTCTTTCGGGATAAATCCGCTCACAAGCGTAACCATAAGGAGAAAAATACATCAACCAGCACCGAAAGTTAATTTGAGACTGCACAAAAATGTCAAACACTGGAATGGAAAAATTGCTCCACCCTGAAGTGTTAACCCCAAAATTCTCAAACTAAACGAAGTACGAATTTAAAATTTCCTGAAATCGCTAAGTGCTATCAGAAAAATCGGTCTAGGACGTTTAGGCGCGATTCTTTAGGCGCGCATCTTTAGGCGCGCACTTTTAGGCGCCAGCACTTTAGACGCGGACGCTATTAGGCGCCTGGACGTTTAGGCGCCGCCACTTTAGGCGCGGTGACAGTTAGGCGCCACATGAAAGAAATTCACATTATTCGTGATTTCAAAATTTTTTGTTGGGTAATTATTACAGTAATTAATGTTGAAGAAAAATTAAAACCTTCATAAACAATATGCCTTCTTCAGTGTTAAAGTTTTACAAATTTACATATTTAATTTACATTGTATCGATTATGAAAAATGAGTTATTTACATTTTGTATATGGGTAGTTTAACGTGGTGGAATTATACACACCATATAATTTCACTACGTTAAACTATCCATATACAAAAAGTAAATAACTAATTGTTCATAATCGATAAAATGTAAATTCAATATGTAAATTTGTACAACTTTACACTGAACACTGAACACACTGAAGAAGGCTCGTAAAAAGCTGAATATATATTGTTTATGACGGTTTGAATTTTTCTTCAACATTAATGATTGCAATAATTAAGTAACAACAAATTTTCAAATCAAGAATAATGTGAATTACTTTCATGTGGCGTCTAACTGTCCCCGCTCCTAAAGTTGCGGCGCCTAAACGTCCAGGCGCCTAATAGCGTTCGCGTCTAAAAGCTTTGCGCCTAAAAGCTCGCGCCTAATAATGCGCGCCTAAAGGTGCACGCCTAAACGTCCCTTTCCGCAGAAAAATCGGTTAAAGACGCTTTGAGAGAAGAAAATAGTTTAAGAGCGTTACTAACTCCACTTTCTTGTAGCAGTTGTTCATAATGGTTCACCTATTGGTCGGGTATTATCGCTGTTAGTTAATGTATGTAGAAGTCAGCGATCAGCAACAGAAGATCAAAAGTTATTCGGCGTAAAATCTGAAAGTCAAAATGAAATTACCAGCTTGTTGGACGAAAATCTTACACAGGCACAAAATAGATATCCAGACGAATAGGAAGTTGTACAATGATTTCTAAGCATTAAAATCAGAAAAACCACCAATTGGTCGTATAGGCAAAATAGCAACTCTAACCAAATACTATACAAAGGACAACCCCGAGGTATACCAATATACAAAAAAAACAAATAAATAAGACATAAAGGACATATATCCTTACTACCACATGTTTATGAATTAATGACGATAGGTATAACCAACTGAATAGGAAATAAACTTAACACACATACGGAGTGAGGGAATAAAATCAACCCCTGTATCAGGTGTTTATATACAATGTGTCCCAATTTCGATGCTCACCGTTGGCATCTCGGTTATTAGAAGACATAGAGCAACGGTTAAATGGGGAAAGTTTTGCAGAATTCAATACTCGCGACAAATATCATTTCAAATTTGACCTAACTTGTTTAATTTTTAAAATATTTAGAAAAAACCATACGTTGCCGATTTCGTTATTCTTCGATAAATCTTTAACGCTTAATCTGACCTCTTTTAAAGTTTTACATTGTTCAGACACCGGCCTAGGGGAAATGTCCAAACTTATAATCGGATAAAATTGAAAAAGCTATTGGTAAAACAATAAATAATACCACACAAATTGTTAGTAATAAACGAAAATGAAGAAAAGTTATAAATTGCGTACAGCGAAGATGGCCGTGTATAAACCATAAAAATATTAGCAAAAACAATACGATTAAGAAGTACAGAGAATATCGAGTTTTCGTATGTAGATAATCTTAGTAACTAAGACTTACAAATTTACTCTCCTCTATTTTGTAAGTGCATCAGTGGTGGTCCATATATCAATTGTATTGAATGTGTTTGAGAAGTATACAATGTGTCCCAATTTCGATGCTCACCATTGGTATCTCGGTTATTAGAAGACATAGAGCAACGGTTAAATGGGGAAAGTTTTGCAGAATTCAATAGTCACGAGAAATATCATTTCAAATTTGACCTAACTTGTTTAATTTTTACAATATTTAGAAAAAACCATAATTTGCCGATTTCGTTATTCCTCAATAATTCTTTAACGCTTAATCTGACCTCTTTTAAAGTTTTACATTGTTCAGACACTTTTTTAAGACAAATTATTTGATATAAACAGAAACCTCCGATTGTCATATGGTTTTAAGTTATTAGCGCAATCTTTTGTTTTTCATATGCCGGCCATATTGGATTTTTGGTTAGTTAGATAGTCCTTAAAAAGTGCTTTTCAACAATGTATGACATGCCTGAAAAAATTTAGTTATAAGGAAATTATTAATAAAAACGTAAATTAATCTTTAATATGAAATTAGTAGGCTGAAAAATTAAACAGCAATGTCAAATGAAAGTGAAAAGATATTCTAAGTTATACTGTAAACTAACGAAACGATACAAAAATCATAATAAATAAAAAGTAAAGAAATAATTGTTAAAGCTTAAATAAAATGTTCAATATGACGACGATTCTGTTCCATGCACTTTTGACACCTTGTTTTGGTAGAGTTACAAACTCTACGTAGCGTGTTTCCGTTACTGATCGTAGCACATCTAGTACTCTTTGTTCTAAAATTTCCCGAGTTTCTGGCGGTTCAAAATCAAATACTTCGTTTTTAGTGGTACCCCATAAATAAAAGTCAAGGGGGTAAGGTCAGGTGATCTCGCAGGCCATTGCACGGGTCCATTATTTGAAATCACTCTCTAATTGAAGTTTTCTTTCAAAAAATGTTGCACATTACGAGTGTTATGGGCCGGGCAACCATCTTGCTGGAACCAGATGTTTTGCATGTTCTCGGGATTAATAATTTGCCTCAAAGCAGGCATTAAATCGTTTGTTAGTAGCTCCAAATATCTGTTACCAGTTAAATTGTAATCAAAGATGAAAGGACCTATTAACTGATGATCTAAAACTAAAAAAAAGGCTTAAAAGCAAAAAAAGTAAACAAAATTTCATACCAATTAATCCGCATCAAACATTAAAACCAAATCGAACTTGAAATCTTTACCAAATGTGGATTTTCAGTAGACCAATGATGTTAGTTATGCCTATTGGACACTCTACAATTGGTAAATCGTGTTTCATCTGTCCATAGTATTTTTCTAGGAAAATTAGCGTCATATTCACATTTTTGAAGGTACCACCTGCTAAACTGTATTCTTCGGTGATAGTCATTATCACTTAAACCTTGTACAATTGTTGGTTTGTAAGGGTGATAGTTGTTTTCCTTCAAGGTTCTGTGAACAGTAGATTCTCAGATCCCTGTTTCTCGTGCCACACGACGAACTGATGTGCTGGGATTGTTCCTAACGTTCTGCAAAATATTATTTCGACGTGCATCAGCATCATTAACTTCATAGTTAGCTCGTTTTTGTTCGAAGCTTCAAAAGTTCTGTAAATTGCTAACTAGTCTTCTAAAAATTGTCCTTGTGGTTGTTGTCTTTCTGGAAAACGCTCTCCATAACTAGTGCACGCATTTTCAGTGTTTCTGTTTGCTTTGAAATACACTTCCAACATATCAACTTTTTCTTCGTTTGAATATGTATGTGCCATTATGAATACGTAGAAATCTTAATACTTAACAATAATTACTTATCACTAACTACAAGTAGTTTTAATTAACTTATCTCTGCCGCACTAATTGTACTTTGACAGGTTATCGTTTTGTTTCATTGTTTCGCACTGATGTTTAATTCCATGGCTTACTAATTTTATTGGGCAGCATGTTTTTTTGTTAATATTTTGATTAATATTTTCTTTATAACTAAATATTTTTCAGGCATGTTATACATAATTTTTGAGGCTTTCACGGCCATTGCCATTAAGTAACAAACGACTTCCGGGATTGGACCGTGTCATGATTGAGATCGAAGAACTCAACATTTTGCCCATTTTCGTAAGGGGCTTCATCAGGAGGAAAAAAAGCAAAAGAGCACGGTAACTCAACGTGTTAACCACGCCAGAGGCAAAGAGTTTCGCCTCTGGCGTGGTTAATACGTTGAGTTACCGTGCTCTTCTGTCCCTTCCCTTGCAAATAGTTTCGCCTCTGGCGTGGTTAACACGTTGAGTTACTGTGCTCTTTTGCTTTTTTCCTCCTGATGAAGCCCCTTACGAAAGTGGGCGAAACGTTGAGTTCTTCGTTATCAATCATGACACTGTCCAATCCCGGAGGTCGTTTGTTACTTAATGTTATACATCTTTGAAAAGCAGTTTTTAATGACAAAAGATAGCGCTAATAACTTAAAAACAAATGACAATCGGGGGTTTCTGTTTATATCAAATAATTTGTCTTAAAAAAGTGTCTGAACAATGTAAAACTTTAAAAGAGGTCAGATTAAGCGTTAAAGAATTATTGAGGAATAACGAAATCGGCAAATTATGTTTTTTTCTAAATATTTTAATAATTAAACAAGTTAGGTCAAATTTGAAATGATATTTGTCGTGAGTATTGAATTCTGCAAAACTTTCCCCATTTAACCGTTGCTCTATCTCTTTTAATAACCGAGATACCAATGGTGAGCATCGAAATTGGGACACAGTGTATACTTCTCAAAGACATTCAATATAATTGATATATGGACCACCAATGATGCACTTACAAAATAGAAGAGAGTAAATATGTAAGTCTTAGTTACTAAGAATATCTACATACGAAAACTCGATATTCTCTGTACTTCTTAATCGTATTGTTTTTGCTAATGTTTTTATGGTTTATACACGGCCATCTTCGCTGTACGCGATTTATAACTTTTCATTTTCGTTTATTACTAGCGGTTTGTGTGGTATTATTTATTGTTTTACCAATAGCTTTTTCAATTTTATCCGATTATATGTTTGGACATCTCCCCTAGGCCGGTGTCCTTTTAGTAAACTCTGGATAATTAATTTTTCAAAGTTGTTTGCATTTTTTTGTATATCCGGAATACCTCAATATGACGGCAAACAATCCCATTGCTTGGGATTCTTGTATGATGGATCTATGAGTTATCCTCGTCGATCATAAAATTCTTCTCAAGGGTCCGAGATATTAAACAAGGAAAATTATAGAATGAAAGTCAAGACTCCAAACAAGAAATATTGATCGACTAATAACAATGTAGCACTATTAAAAAAATTGCTGGAATCCAGTGCATAGTAGCAAAAAAATCTGGTATGATACACTCACACAACTTCCTTTTACAGTGATCTTATAATTAGTAAAAAATTTAATTTTTAATTTTTAAGCATTTATCAAAAATTTAAAAAAATTTGAAATTCTATAAAAACGGTACAAAATGGAGCTCAATTCAAAAATGTAATAATATACGGGGTGTTCTCTTTAAAATAGGAGTTAATAAAAAAAAGAAAAAAAAACAAGAGAAGCCACTTTAGAAGTATTCAACTGGAAAATCATGTAGCTCTCATCAGTACACATTAAAAATGTAATAAAAATGTAAAGTTTGAAAAAAATCGTTAGAACGGTTTTTGAAGAAATCGAAAAAAACTGAAAAATCACAAGAGTAAACACCTACTTCCGGTTATGCGATTTTCTTCAAAAGCTTGCTGTCGTATCTACATAGTACACAAAACTTATATGTAGAGTTTCAACGCCATACCTGTTTTCATTTTTGAGATATTCTGTTCACAGACAGACAGACAGACACAAAGACAGACCACTGAAAAACAATATGTTTTTTGGGTTCAGGGGACTCTAAAACGTGAAGATCTGTTGAAAACTCAATTCCGAATTTTTAGGGTGAATCCAATACTTCCTTTATCGTAAAAGGAAGTAAAACGCCAACATTACAACGTTAGTGTTGCCTATTTTACAGTGAATATTTCACTCACGAATTGAATACTTTATTCTATTAACTGGCCATATCGAGGTCTGTCTTGACAATATTACATGAAATTGTGCATTGTGATGCTAAACATAAAATAAGACGAGGTTAGTTTTAGCTATTATTTGCGAGTGTGAATGTTATGTTCTCTTTCAGCAATTGTATGTGTCATGAAATACGAAGCAATAAAACATTATAGTGTTCTCCACGAATTTTATTGTAATAATGTGGGTAGCAACATGCTTCGAAACCAAACTGGTTTCATCATCGGGTCATAATGATCATCTACAGAGTTATGGTGTTAACAACGATATATAATAAAGGATACTACTTATGGATAAAATAATAATCGGAGCACATGTTAAAAGTAAGGTTAAAATTTAAAATTGTTGAAAACGTGATTGAGAAAGCTTGAAAACACAAACCACATGGAGAAGTAACTAATTAACCAGAAAACTACATTATAAAAATCATAAAACATAATAATTAAAATTTGAACATTTTTTGAACGGTATTGAAGATGGGTGCACTCAAGATGAAGTTAATTACAATAAGTAACTCAACCTAAAAATTGAAAAGTCCCTAGGTTCAATGAAAATAAAATTACTAGAGAAGTTCAATAAATTAAAAGACAGAAAAGGTAAAAACCAAGTAAGGGACAGAATCAGCAAGAAAATTTATTTATTTTATTCAGATAAGGGTTGAAGACAGATGTCCTATAATACCCAAAGAAACAAATTACTACAATTGGCAGCAATGGTATAAATAAATATAAAAAATAAAGAATACAGTACAATTTAAGTAAACATCAATTGACATAAAACATTAGAGATTGTCGTACTAGTTTTTTGAAAATATTAATTCAAGGGTCGAAAATCCAGTTAGGCAGGAAATTTTGTCTTGTCCTGGTTTTGAAATGTTCTTTTCGTAATTTAAACTCATGACCACGCAGTCGATGGTCTATTTTCAAAATATACAAATGACCAAATCATTTTATGTTCAAGAAAATGTAATTAGCATTAAAATCTGTGACTTCACTGAGTCTGAATTCATTTTATTCTTTTTTTGAAAGTACGTCCTGTTTGACCAGTATAAAACGAAGAGTCGAGACGGTACACACCAGATCAGCTCTGTTAGCAGAGATTTTCATTAATAACTTGGAAAACAAACTTTTTAATGAAGTTCCCTTCATTCACAATATTATTTACTGAGGTACGTACGTGGATAATATCCTGGTAATTTTCAATTCTGATAATCCCAACATTAATCATCACATCGCATGGCTTAACTCAGCACGTCACAATATTAAATTAATTTTTGAAATGGAACACAAAAAAAGAATTAAAGAATATTTTCCTTGTATTAGAAATAACAATTTTATTATCGATCAACCCAGTAAATCTGCTTTTGCTAATCACATTTTGCAGTCTAACCACGGTTTCGAGCTTATAAAATTTGTAAAATACAGCTAATAAAGGTATTTTGTTGAATTTACTGGAGCTTTTTGAAATTATTTCCAATAATAATGAATTCAAACTCAAGGAAGTCACAGATTGCGATGTCAATTATATTTTCTTGAATATAAAATGAATTGGTCATTGTCTTGCTGATTCCATCCCTTACTTGGTCTTTAGCTTTTTGTCTTTTAATGTATTGAACTTCTGTGGTAATTTCATTGTCATTGAATCTAGGGACTTTTCGATTTTTAGTTTAAGTTACCTATTGTAATTAACTTCATCTTGAGTAAAGCCATCTTCAATGAGTCCACTTTTGAAATTATAATTATTATGTTTTAACCAGGACAAGGATTTTTATAGTGTATTTTGCTGGTTAATTAGTTACTTCTCTACTGGTTTGTGTTTTAAATCTTTTTCACTCACGTTTTTCACCTTTTTAAATCTTAACTTTACTTTTAACATGTGCTCGGATCATTATTTTTATCCGTAAGTGGTATATTTTATTATATATTGTAATAGTCCCGCCTAATAAACTATATAATAGTTTTTAAATAAAATATAATTAATGACAAGGGATACTACATTATATCAATTGTATTAGATTCAACTACAAACCTGCCTGTCAAACACAAAGCAAATTAAAAGAGTATAATAATAATTACGGCAAATAAATGGTGTATTGCCCTTTTCTTATTTATCTATCCGCAATAAATTAGCCCGGTAGAACATGAGACAAACTTGGTTCAGGGCGTAGGTTCATAAAATTAAGAAAAAATTTGTATGACAAATAACTCATATGCCAATTTAACTTGGTTATTAGGGCAAATGTACAATTTCCATCTGACGTCTAGATAACCTCTAAATTTGACTAAGTCACTCAGTAAACACGATGATCTTCCGATGCAAAGACAGCTTTAATTTGAATTTTAAAACACAAAAATGGCAAGGAAGCATTAGGTAACTATTAATACTGTGACGTAGCAACTGCTAAGCTCGTTTTGTTGCTAGTGTGACGTAAAAGCCCACGCGCGCTCATTTCTTGTTTTGCTTCTGGCCAAATCTGAAAAATGCCGCGTCATTCTGCATTTTCAAAGGACGCTACCTATCGAAGCTGGAAGGATCTAAATAGCTGGGACCTGGTGTTACACCTGTAGACAATCGTAACTTGACTCACCTCTCGAATTATGGGGCTGCAGCAAATGCTTCCTGTGGAATCCTACCTTAATCGGAGGCCTCTCTGACGCGGATACCCTTCTCAATAAAGCCACGGGAATTATGCACTTGGGAATGGCTTGTTGGTTGTAATTCCTACACGTACGGGCTCCTGAAGGTCTTCTCTACACGTAGCAGGCACTATTCTTGGTGAGCGATGCTGCTTACATAAGGAAATGGACCCCCAAGTTACTCGCACTTGGATGAAGCTTGCTGCTGGCTAATCTGCTTCACTTGAACCTTTTAACACTTATCAAATTATACCCACAGATTCCCTGCACACTGGTTAATAACTTTATACTCAATTGGTATAACTAAAGACTTTATTTATAATTTTGTGCGGTAAATTGGGGAGCTCAATCTGGCCTCAACACAAATTTTACAAGCTTATTTGGTTATTTTTAATAGAAGACTGTCATGTCACTTAGCAACTAGATTTTCAATTTTTATAAAAGAAATTAGGATTGATAACGTGTTTAACCTTATGGACTACAGTTTTGATGTCATGTCTTTGCCTAACTACTGAAATTGTATTTTTGCACTTTGCTCTGCCCTTAAAATCTCTTTTGTTTATAATGCACTGATACACTTGGAGTTCATTTCGCGTCTCACTAACTGTCTTTGGGTCCATTTTATATTGCTCTTTACAATCATTATTTTACTCGCACTGTTTCGTTTACCTTTTAGTTAATTTGCCGTTTGCTGGCTTATACTTTTAATACATAACGCGTGTATTCTTTCTGTACTTAAGAGATCATTCTGTATCATTTTATCCCTTTATGCCTGACATTATTAATCTCAAATCCGTCAGTTACAAATTAAATTGCATTAGCCCTTCCGAACATTTATCATATCTGAAACTTTGAACGTAACCCTTCTGTAACCTGCTTTATTTCATGCTAACTTTTGTTTCTCAAATTAATAGTTATTGCTGCTCACATCAAGTGCACTTATTAATGTAAAGTACGGATTATCTTGCAATTAATAAAATATTTAATTCCGTGCACGTGTTGACCTTATTCATTTAGTTAATTAGGCAATTAGAATTACTGTGGGAAGTGAACCATTACAATATATCATTGTTAACGCTATACCTCTGTGGATTATTTATGGATTGATGATAAAACCAGTTTGATTCCAAAACATGTTGCTGCCCACATTATTACAATAAAATTCGTGGAAAAAACTATATGGTTTTATTGCTTCATATCAAGGCATCTCCGCTATTAGCATGAGGGATCACCTTTTTGTTAAGTCATGAAAATTTACAGAAAACTACACAATAGTATATTACGCAACACCTTCTACAGACGCCTCCTTAGCGAGGAGTGTCTGGACGAGTTTATAAAATGGGTTGCATGCTATGCAAATTGAGCAAGATAAAAACTTCTTGTTTTATCGAGTATGTTAACATTGTTTCACGCTAATTAGAAGTGACGTGATACAAAAGTGAGGGTCGGCAACTACGGGAAGGTAACCTCAATCTCTGATTAAAAAGCCGTTGCCAACTTCAGCACGTAACTAGGGGTCTTCTTATTTACGAGATATGAAGAAGTGTTTAAAATATCACTTATCGCCGAACATGTAAGTACGTCAAATTGCATTTTAGTTAGAAGAATAGAAAGAGTTATGTATGTTGCTATATATAATTGAATCCTGCCATTTTGTGTTACTGGGAAGCGTTAAGCAAATGATGCAAGGTGAAGGTTTCATTTAATACGAATTGAACCCTGCCATATTACTTCATGTGGGGAACCGTTAAGCAACCATGACAAGATTGTTATGTTCTATGCCATATTAAATGACGCAAGCTCGGTTTTTGCTTATTTTATATTTTTCGACGAAGAATTGAGTGGAATTTCGCAAATTTTTAGTTACGCCGCTCTGCTGATCTAGTGTCTTCTCCAATACGTGTTTGAGGACGCGCCATTTCCGAGTAAACAAAAATAATTCCTTTCATGTGGTCCCAACAGTTCACCGCTGCAAACTAAAATTTCAAACGTGAAAGAAATGAACGACCCAGCCCTGCAAAGGTCACATATCGAATTTGTCTGTAGATAGTCTATGGTCAGGATCCCCTAAATAAAATATGCGCCGTACAAATTTTATAAGGGAACTCCGTCTGGGAAGTCGCCAGAGAATTGCCTGACTAGGACCACTCCGAGCCTTTAATTGAACCCAACAGCTCCTGCCGGTCGCCGAATTTATCTCCAACATTGAGCGTTAGTCCATTTCCACTGTGTACACATCTACACTGTTGGACTTGTCACACGATAAGGTCGCTTTAGATTTGTTTTAATAGTTGGTCGGTTAATTGATTACATAAGCAAAGGCGGTTGTTTTTAAGAGAATTGAGTTTCAACCTTCGGGGGCTTCTCCACCCGCCGCGCTCAAATAAAATTAACGTTGCTGACTGACCCAATTAGCGTCGCTGGTTTGGAAGGAAATGGGGCGACTGCTTGGTAAAAATTATGCAAATGAAACTAATGGGATGTCTTTACTGCAATTTTTATTTGTGTTTTAAAATAGCAAAAACCAAATCAATAATATTTATACTGAGGTTAAAAAGACAAGGCAATAGCAACAACAATTTTAAAGTCTGTATCTACTTGCTTTTATAGGTTACTAAAGATTAAAGTACAAGAATGTTTCACAACATGTACATTGTGGCAGGTAAATAGATCATTCTACTATCAGTATAGATTTCTTTATGCATTTAGCGCTGTAGGCTATAGGCAACTTTATTTTTTATTTAGTATTTCAGAAAACACATCCTCGTGTTTCAATTGCTTTCACGATTTCTTTACGAGTACCTAAATTCAGTATTCCTTTATCACATGGAAATAAATAAAAATGTTACAATAAACAAATTTTAATTAGTTGCTTTATCCAATATTAAATATAATTGAGGTTATTTCAAAATGTAAACAACTTTACTTTTGCGATTGTGCAAGAATAGCATTTAATCAAGTTTGCATTGAATCTAATGGCAATTTAATCAAATTATTATTGCCCAAGTGTGAAAACTCAACTCTGATTAAGTATTCATGTTCTACTGAGCTAGCTAGTCGATATAAAGATTTAAATTAAATTCAAAGACTGAATACTTAGCTATTCAATTAAATTTGAACATAATATCTCTACAAGCAATATCTGAGCAGCTAAAAAATTATTTAATCTAATTGAATATTAAAAATAATAAGGTTCTATATTTATTACAATATATATTCTAAAATCTGCGAGTCTACGCTCATACTATCATCTAACACCTTTCATAAATTATCTTACTAGTCTTAATGTATGTAAGATGGTTTTCATTAATTTAAGGCTTGGGTTAACCCGGAAGGATCCTGCTATACATAAAACTGTCCGTATCCGTGTAAGCTCTTCTTTAGTTGCAGCGAATGTCGTAATCGACCGGCCCGAGAAATATATATTTCAGTACACGGTAATGCACTGCGTTGTTATTTATACATACGATCTACCCTACCACACCGTTTTATCGAACCGAATATTTTAAACTGCTGAAAGTACTAAAATTAAGGTGAATGAAGGAAAATTGGGGCTGCTGCACGAAGCTGCGTTTCAGCGCCGATATTCGACCGTAATTGTTTTTAAGCGGTATTTAATCACGCCGTAATTGTTTTCAGCACACAAAATTCGAAGGCTTAATTAAATACGAGCACTAACTGCTTGTTACTGCAGGACGAGCCGCATAAATTGCCGCTATCGCTGCGATCTGAACTCGGTTTATGGTTAAATATGGAGGTGTGGAACGCTTCCGCGCGGCCGAGATTTTAATTCACGGACCCTTAAATGAATTTGTCGTAATATTTTAATTGCTGCGTTTTCAGAGGCCTCGCATGTATATAGAGATTTATAAAACTCATCAACTGCCTTGAAAAAGAAATCTCCAACTTTATAGAACATTAACTGTCAGTATTAACATTAGAATGGAACTCTTATATCCTTTATTTAAAATTGGTCGATGAAGATCAGTATTTCAGTTTCGGAGCTACTTCGTGAGAATTATGCCCATAGATAAACAAACAGACACACCAATAACTAACATAACTTCTTCTCGTTTTTCTTCTTTACCATTGCTGCGTTACGGGCTAATCTTGGCTTCCATAATGTACGGTCGTCCCAATAGCCCAGTTGTAGTCCTTTCTCATTCTTCTTGGTATACATGTTTTTTCTATTTGAGATAAAATCTACCTTTTATTTTCTTCGTCATGTAAACTACCACCTAAATTCAAGATTAGTTAAAGAACGATAAGCTTAGGGTGTATGAGAGGAGAGGTTCACGAGGTAGAGAGAACTGAAGAAATGTAGAGAAGAAGAAAGCTGAAGGGATGCCGTACGACACTAAATGAGATCATCACCTGTTGTGGAGATGATTCTGCATTGATACCAGACACAGAAGATAATAAAAATCCTAAGGTCTAAGTTTCGGAAAATCTGGATAGACATATAAAGCATTGCAACTATTAGAGAAGAAAGGAATATACAAAATAACGAGTCCAAAGTTGATTAACTTCGTCAGTTGAGTAAAGGCTAAGGCATCGAACAACTACTGCTATCCAAGGAAAAACGAAGAAGAATAATTCAGAGTGCTACAACAAATGCATTCGATCAGTGTTAACTATAAGAAATATCCATTCAGAAAGCAAACGTTTTCTATTTTCTTTGGTGCAACATACCAAAGAAAACTATTCAGGCAGTCTATTTTAACAAGTACAAAAATGTATTCTACCGTTTCAACTATGCGTCAGCGTGGTCGAGTAGTTAGGAAACTCCTTACACCTGGCACCTGGTGGGAGGCCTACCCAATCGCTATAAAAATTCAGTATCGAAATCAAGGTCGTGGAAGTTAGAAGGTAGGGCAGTCGTCGAAGGTGTGATGCTAACGACATCGCCTAGTACGTCTTTAACGGTGTGCCAGACGACTGGGTTTCGGAGGCCTTGATACGCCGAATGTCAGAACATGCGTGTAGCGCCCGAACTCTATTCTATTTTTTCCGTTTGATATGAACGTTTCTAACCAATTTCAAATTACCAAGTGACTGTATGACACAGTCGAGGGCCAATTAGCTGCAGTGAAGATGGCTGGGTTCTGATGCAGAGCTCAAAATCAGTATAGAGTTGCCCTGAGCGCCAAAGAGCCTTTAATGCAACAAATGTGCCCAAATAGAAAAATAACTTATAAACTCAAATGAAATATATAGGTAGTCGTAGGCTATATAATTCGAAAAAGAAGGTCGTTTAAAACCCAGGTTATGAGGTTCACAGTAACCTACAATACAAAAAACTTTATGGTAACTATATATACAATAACTAGCAATATAGTATCCAGTACAAATAGTTTTAATACTTAACAAAATAGGGTTAATTCGATATGCAAATACTATAGTAAATTAATATCACTCTTCTCCACCAAATATCGGCAAACAGGACGGTACACACAGATAACATTTCCATGTAAATTACAAACGCGTCCAATGATATCTACACCCTAAAGAGTTAATGATCAACTGTGAATATGAGTATCTAAGCAAGCAACGCTCGAGGAGATTTGAAAAATTCCCGTCGAGAATGATGGCACTTGACGCAATAATCTGGTAATAGTTCCGTAAAAAGGGCAATTCTTCCACATCTGCGTACAAGGCACTAAACTGTGGTTCGATTGAAATATCTATGAATGATGGAGACTTCCACAGCAATAAAAAGGGGCCCCGTCGGTGTTCAGAGCGTCAAAGCTGATATAAATTACAAATGGCTCCGAGAGAAAATTGCTATGGGCAACATCTACTGTAAGGTAAAAATATAGCAAATTTTTATGAAGTTCTCGATCCTTCTTCCTTCGCAGGGGATATAGTTGCCTTTTCCATTGCTGAACGCAGGAAACGGCTACATCATTGTCCGTTAACTTCTCCTTCCGCCATTAACAACTCGATGTGACCACTACGCCTAGCTATATATCCGAAATATTCTACGATACCTTCGTATATGCTCGCCTGCATTCGCTTGTTAGCATTTAATTCTCCAATATATGCAGGGTAAACTCCAATTTCATCTAATTTTATGCGATCTCTTGCTTTAAGAATCTATGTTTCTAGTGCATATAACAGAACCGAAGGAACCAGATTATGTAGGAATCATATTTTGTTGCCTTTGGGAATATCGCGATATTTCCATATTCTAGTAAGCTTAACGACCGCGTTTTTAGTCTTCAACGAATTTCACTTTCAGAAGTCGCATCATTCGTGGTTGTAGAAGCAAGGTAAGTATATATTTACTATCTCGCAACCAAATACTTCTATGATTTCCGGTTGGTATTATTGGCTCTGTTGATAATCATTACCTTAGGTTTCGTTAATATAAAATCCCTTTTTGCAGGATGCCCTAGTTCCTATGCTTCTTTGGATAGGATAACGGTATCATCCGCATATCCATAGGATATTATATATTCCCAATTCTCTTTTATGGATGCGAGAGCTGGACCCTTAACCCCTCTATGAAAAAAAGAATTGAAGCCTTCGAAATGTGCCTCTACAGGCGTATGCTTAAGATCTCCTGGGTGTAAAGATTGACTAACATCGAGGTACTTACTCGAATAAAGAAACAAAAAGAACGACGGCTTACAGTTATGGAGAAGAAAACTTAATATCTAGGCCTTATCATGAGAGGAAGTCGATACGAACTCGTTCAACTCATAATTGAAGGCAAAATCCAGAGAAAAAGAGCAATCGGCAGGTGCCACAATTCATAGCTAAAAAGATCTACGCTGTTGATTTGGCTGCACATGTTATGTTAGCTATTTAAATGACCAACCTCGAAAGGAGATGGTGTAAGAAGAAGAAGAAGAAGATCATCGGCGTCTCCCAGACTCTATTTTTTGTCGTTTATGGAAATACCTCCTTCATATCCCTGGATGACTGATGTAGCCACCGTATGCATCGAAGATTAGAAGTGACAGTATTCCCCCCTGCGAACGCCTGGGCGAATGTCAAAGGACTTTGATAACGTTTTTCCTACCTGAACTTAAAAAAGGTAAACGGGGGCATTCATTTCGGTTAATACATCTGTAGTACATTTCAAATTATTAGCATAATTACGCCTACTTAAATAGTTTAATTATAAACTACATAAAAATAAATAAACTAGTTGTTAGTTAAAATAATAAAAAGAAGTAAGTAAATAAATATTCTACATTACACTAACCTTAAGCACACCATTTATGAATATTTAGAATTACTATACTTATACGCAATAAATCATGCATAGTGCACTCTTCGATGTTTTCCTTTTTTTGCCGCTGTTCGTTTGTATGTTCATCGTATCTGAGCGACCTTACGCCGTTATACCTTTAACAACAGAATAAGGTAACAGTAACCAAGTTACCATATTAGGTAGTTCCGCTTTTTCTCTTCCGTATTCTATATTGTGCCGAATTGTACCCTTTTGAACTTTTGAACTAGTTAGGTTTTAGATTATCTTTAATCATATCTTGCATATTTAATTTAACAGTTAACCCTTAGTATTGCAGTTTGAATTTTGTTAACCTATAGCTACAGGATACCAGGTGTCCCCACAGCATGTCCCACGACGGGCAGGGCTCCTCTTTCTCTCCGTTGTCCTGCTGTGTATCAAGCCCGATACCTTTTCAAACACCGCCCGCAGCATGCACCACTCCGAAACTTCTTGCAACTCTGTCTTTGCCCCAGTTCCCAGGGCTCCGCACTGTTCAGTATGAATGTCGCTGCGTCCTATGCGCTTCCAGGGTCATGCCAACCTCGCAATTGCTCCACATCTTGCCACAGCAACATGAGCTAGCATTTGACGTACTATTCAACACTTTTTAATACTCCAGTAGAGTGCAACAAATCAAAACAACCCTCTACAGCATATCCAAAAGACACTGCACTAATTATAAAACACAAAATTGGGAAAATAGGGTATTTATTCGGTTTTAAATGGATTATTCGTGGGGAAGCCAAAATACCACACCTCACAGCTTGGCTTCGCTTCCTCCTTTTCTCATTTGTTCTTTACATTCATTTTACATTGCTATTCATTATTCCTAAGCCTGCTCTGATTACATTTTATGTTTCAATCAAGGCTAGTAATATTTTTTAATATCGTTTCTACAAATTATTAACTCACAATAAATTATATTCATAGAATTTGCAAAAATTAAACTAGCACATTTATAAAATATTTTGTAAAATAATATTTGAAATGCTTGAGATGTTATTAATTTCTATCATAATTTTAGAGGCTTTAAAAGTGTTCATAGCAATATTTAATTAGTTCTGGAGTTGATTATACAATTAAATAATTTTAAAATTAGCATTTCGATTAGATGTAGATCGGTTATCAAAGAAAGGGTGAGATGCCAATTGAAAATTAGAGATACCACTAAAATTTAGATAAACTGTAAAAAATTCCGGTGTATTTTAGTACTCGAGAAATCAAGTAGTTTTCACTGCTCAACTCCTGTTTTCAATGTTGCAGATGTCAACAGGTAGATTGTATGTTTTCTTGAATTAATTGACTTAGATTAAGTATCTGGTGCACGAGCTATTTTTCTGGAATTTACTGAGGTAAATTGTTCTTCAGGCATTCATCAGAGGAGGGAAAATAAAAGCAAATTCGAAAAAACTATAAATTAACCAAATGTTCTGGAATGAATTGAAATATTAAAATGAGCACTAATTATACTAATAGTTATGTATGTTGGGAGATTTCAATTGTTGTAATGATTGAAAATTTGAGACCGCTTCACTTCTACAAAAACTGCCTCCTCCGCTAAAATTATTAATCTAGTTTTCATTTTGTCACTTATGCAACAAAGTGTGTAGGATGCACTTTCCCTGATTGTGGGTTCAAAAAACTGCTGAATTCAGCGCGCCTTGAAAACCATTCATACCGAATTACTCCAAGTTTAAAAATAAGAACCATAACTAATCTCAAACAAATGTCCATTCAGTCGTTCGGACCAAGCGTAAAAACACACTTTCCCTGATTAGAGGTTTTGTAAAAGGGTGACAATCAGCTTGCCTCAAGCAGCTCACCAATTTATTTTCAGGAATTTGTAGAACGGAACGCTTTCGGCTCATAGTGGAACTGTTGTTATTATAGATATACCTCTTTAGCTAACTGTAGATGTTGCATAGGTATTTTCTTTCGATTTTAATTTTTTGTAAAAAGTATTTTTCTAGTGGGAATCTAATATACAAGTAAGTACAATTTTACAAAATATCACATCTACGCATCTGATGTCATCATAGGGAGGATAAGAACCTGTATGTGTATAGAATATACGTTATATTTATGGATGATTGAAAAATTCGCTCGTTTTCTGGCTTCACAATGTTATTGTCAGTATCACAATTGGAGGTGTATGAAGTTGAGGCCCAAGTGTTGTGTAAACTAAAATAGTATTGAAAATCATATCAAGTTTTTAGCATCATCTTGTGTTCATTAATAAAAATAATTTCCAATCTTTAAAGAAAATATTTAAAACTAAACCTTATCAACTGGAATTAGTCAGTCATGTGCTTATACATTTGAAGCTGATATCTGAAAGTAGTATTACCTAAAATTGTTGCACCAATTAGGTAATGTTGAATTCGGTTCTTCTAATTGGACTTAGTTTGCAGTGTATCCATATAATGCAATATTAGAGGATTATACTGAGAAGCTGCATCAATTAAAAATTGGGGAAGAATATGATTGTTCCCTTCAATTTCTTGCCCAAAACTATTTCCTGCAGAATATGAAGGAAAAATAAGTAGCGAAGTAATGGAAGAAATTACTTGTCTTAAAGAAACTGTTAGGTATAGAAAATGTAAAGAGAAAACAGCGATATCAGACGAACACGTGGAACGCATCAAGGAGAGTAGATTTTCCAAAGAAGCATTGAATAGGTAGCGGCAAGAAAGAGCGATCCGAAACAATAAGGAAGAAAGAACAACATAAAAAATGGAGCTGGTGAAGAAAACCTTCGAGGCGAAACTGATCACGATGAAGTATATGCTATGGTCATGGCAAATATCAAATTTAATTGTGGCGGTATTTAGTTGAGCGAAAAAATCTCAAAAACCATCACCTGCTATTACGGGATAGACTTTAGGCCTATTGGAATTATTTCTGTATTTCGGCTATCAGATATGGATGATTTTTTAAGAAACTCACCTCAATAATTTCTTCATTTTTGTTTCATCATGACGAGTTCCGTCTTCACTGATATGATTCTCCTCTCCACTGTCTCCCACTTCCGGAATTATTCCAAACGTTATTAAGCTATATTAAAAGCGAGTAGCTGGCTGGTAACGCGTTTGCGTTTTTAGTTGAGTCGAGAGGTAGAGGTTTGCGCCTCACATCAGGACATCGGTTACATCGTACGCACTCCGGCCGCCGCACCAACACCTTTAGTGATCGTAACTCCCGTGGGAAGATATCCTTTCATATGAATTAGTCGGGCTAACCAACTGCCAAAGCCGTTGCCGAAGATCGCTTATAAAACCACACTTTGTGTGGTTAATTAATAACATACTCTCAACCTACATTGTGGGGAAGAAGAAAGTCATTAATTGAGTCTGCTTCATTTTGTAACAGTACACTATCAGCTGTCTTTAGAAATATTCATGCATAATATCTTCTCCTCCTCAACTTTTCCTCGTTTACTGCTGAATATAGGCCTCCTTCAAATCTTGCCAAGCTGTACAGATTTAGGCAATCTAGAGCCAGGTTTTTTCCAGTTCCGAGGTAATTTCTATATTTTTAATTGCTTTTTCGCATATAACTGCGAGTAGCAATAGTTTGCTGCTTGATTCAATTGATTAGATTTCGAACACCATAAAACGATTACGTACATTGTGTTTGATATTACAGTTTTTGCAGATTAAATAAAATAAATTCTAGTAATTAAACGCCAGTCAAATGCAACCCGTGCGGCACGTCAGCGAAGGGTTTGCTCAAGTGCGGGTGCCTCAACACCGGGGTTCTACTTAGCTGTAGCTGAAACTGAAACTAACAATATTAAATGGCGACCAGGGTCTGTTGTTTACATTCGATTCAATTACATGGGGCTATTTAGGATCAATTAATCCCTGTGTCGATCTTACGAGACGTTTGACACTAATTTATGCTGGTCGTGGAGCTGCGTCCTGGGGTAAATTTACCTTTGAAAGGCCCCGAGCGTGCAAGAGATTTCTCTGCGGTGCGTCGGCTATGAATCGTTTGCCGGTTTCGGATCTATTGCTGGAGCTGTAATTTCGCCTGGAAACGTTGCAGGAGCTCGCCGATGGCCAGGACAAGATTCCGACCACGTAAGTTATTCCTATTACTAACTACGGTGGTGGTTTGGCTTGGAACGTTCTTATCGCGGCGTGATCAGCTTAATTGGAGGAGACTTTTACGGCATAATTACTGAGTCGGGGATCGGAGAGGCTTTGTAGAACAAGCGGACCGAGTGGCGGTTTTGAGTTCGAAAGCCTAGACTGGACAGCTTTCTCTGGCTAGAGGCGGCTGAGCTAAGTTTCAGGTGGGTTGGGAAACGGCTGGCTCTTTTAGCTGAAGCTGAACTTAAGTGTCTTTAGCAGGCTCAGCAACTTCCTTTTCTTCTCTGGCTTCCGTCATCTGAGGAATTCAGGTAGGATGCGTCGTGGTTAGCTGTTCGCGCATGGTTAGGCCGTTGCTCGTGGCAGGTCTGCGATCATTGGAGATCAGGGGTCAATGGTTGAGCTGACGGAATTTAAATTCTAGCATATTATTAATTTATTTGTACAGTTTCAAACGTTACATGGTGTTATGCACCACTCGTTTCTGAATGTACTACGCTTTTTTGTGGTGTTTTGGGTTTTTCAACGTGCGATGTGATTTGCCCATTCTTCTGGAGCTTCCTTGGTGATACTTTTGTTCCTTACCTGCTTATTCTGACTAAATATCTTCTTTGCTGTGTAACTTGAACCCTTAGGCAAACTCCAACATTTAGAATTGCATGTCCTCTCCGAAGAAATTACAATATCCGGAAAATATTTAATAAACTGACACACTGACAAGGTATTGCTGGGTTCTCTAGTTGAATAAGCATTGCAATATATGAGTAGTTCAGCGCCAAAATTCAATATGTTGTAAAAAGGTGTGTACTAGATGGTGTTAGTAACTAAGATGCATCCATTTAACGACGAAAAAGCATTCTTGCAATTAAAGGAAGTTTAAAAATATTTATTAACGTATTTTCAGTTACATCATCTCATGTTTAGTGTAAAAATGGACGCAACTGCGACTTATCCATTGAAAACTAAATCGTCTTGTAGACGGCACTGGGCTCAGTAGTTGTCTGTATCTGTAAATAAAGGCAAAATTTATGCAAACACGGCTTTAGCTGTCACATACCTGGGTTTTGAGGCTATGAGCTGTAAACACATCATTACGATACCGTTTTTCCTGTTCGTCGTTTGTGGATTTCTCTACGAAATAATAACTTCTATCACATTCAAGGATATGCATTCAAGCCATGTTCACGACCTTGGCTACTGTACACTATAAATAGGAAAAGGTATTTGTCGTGCACCTTGAGCGTTTTAACTTACAAAGTATAGTAGCTTCTTGCTGTTGCTCTTCTTTTACAGTCAAAGTTGAACTTTTTAGTCCAAGCACGCTAGTCTTGTCTAGTTCGGTGTCTGATGAATGTTTCCGGACTATCCTCGTTTCTGCAGAAAATAGAAACGTTAAATGGATGAGGAGATGGCAATGAGCAATGACTGCGAACGTTGCTTGAAATATGGCAGGCTTACAGAATTAGTTTGAAAATGTCGGCCAGTGGAGCAAGCGTCCAGACGCTTGAGGCACGTCGTAATTAGCTACGACTGCTTGCCTCACTTGGAAGTAAATCAGGGGCCACTATCTTTGAATGTCGCGTAAATACAAGGGGTGGGCGACGTCCCCACGAGCGCACCCCGAAATCGATGGCCGTCTCGGCCGTCGGCGAAGATTAATTTCAATACTATTTATATTTATTACCCTCCGCGAAAAAATTGTTGCTGATGTAGAAGCGATTATTTCAGCGCGCTATACTCGAAGTCTAATCTTGTAATTGATTAAGAAAATTATTTTCGCCCTCCGCTTCCATCCAATTTTTCAGATAAAGTACTCAAGCCAAGTATCACTGAAAAATGAGCTCTCCAGATATGGAGTCCGAGATGCGTAAAAGAAGAAAAAGCATGCCACATGGGGAGTGAGTCATGTGAGGTCACTAATCCGGATGCTGTGTGTGTCGTCCCTGTTCCGATCCCTACATTTCCTGATTTTCGCTTCCAGCGAAAGAAGCGGAATCCGAACCGGCGATCAACCCTATCATCAAGCGATACTTACATGCTGATCTTGTCATGCTGCGGAAATCGGCTTGTTTGTATTTAGCACTTCCTGAGCACTTCCAGCCCTTAACGATTTATTGGCGCTGCTGCTGGGCAAGGGCAGATTTGTCTGTCATCTGCAACTACCTTGAAGGCATTTTCTGCATCATAAACTCGACTGCTTAGTAAAAGAAGTTAGCAGTTAACCACTGGAATATTGCTGCAATTTATTACGGATGTGACTTCCGGAGTTTATAAAACACAAATATCAAGTTGACTTGACAATTATGCGGTTTGCTATTAAGGGAGGACGCGATTATATGCAACCTGGAATACACCCAAATTGCTTTTGTTTCGTTAATGGTAAATACCATATTCTCATGGAATTGTGAACATATTTTCTATTTATTTAGAGATTCATTAAATGATAAAATATATTAAAATGCATAAGAAATTAAACTTAACTGCTCTCGGGGTTAATGTGGTCAGGTTATGGGCAAGTACACTGTTTGTGGGCTAAATATAGCCACTGACAGGCGTGAAAAGTGATTTAAGAAATCCATATTCTAAGCCGGCCATGGAAATTTATGAGAAGTTAAACGTACGCGCATCCACGTCAATGTGTTTGTCAAGTTTAGGTGTCAACTGCAAATGCTGACCTTCCAGAGTAAATGTGTATTAAGAAAGTATATAACATATTTATGTTAAATATTGAAAGTACCCACCACGTTTTCAATATTCTACCAATTTCCCACTGTAAGAGATGACTATTGATTGAGAAACCAGTCAAGTCCAAGGTAAGACGTGACTTCTACATGACTTTAGTTTTCACAGCAGGTCTGTGCACATAGAAAATTTATTGTATCATATGACACATGCATTTACCATCATGAACCACAATAAAATGTAGAGAACTAAAACTTAACAAGAAATTGGAACCAAGAAAGATATAAATAAATATGTGTGAACAAAAATTTCAGCGAAATAGAGATGGTGGATAAAAATTATGACATGCCCAATATACACTTGGTGGAAGAAAATAGATTGTATGAACTAACAATAGTTATAATAACAGATGCAGAGGAAAAACTAAAAGTACTGGCAAAAAATAGAAAGATGCAGAAGATAATATGGCAACTGCCTAAACAGAAGAATATGATATACTACCAAGACGAAAGATCACTAAAGATCAAGTTATGTAGACAGTAGGAAAGATGGAAACGCATTATGGCCAGACGAGATACCAGGAGTAGTACTCAACGTGATTAAGAACTACAAATAAAAATTATTGTAGATCTATTGAATACCTTCTGTGAAGCAGGAAAATGGCCTGAAGACTGGCTAAAGTCGACTTTTGTATTCCTGTAAAAGTAGGCCAAAAATAATTCAATTCTCCAAGTTCTTGTACAAAAGTGTGAGATAAAACTACGTTATGTAGGTATACGATGTCAATTTTCAAAACAGTGTTTGAGAAAGTAACCCATAACAAACCAAGACACATCTAAAAATTTTACAAATTCGCGTCAGTATATAATGATTCGTATTGGTGGTAGTCTATTCGGTGGTTATTTGGAATCGGATGTAAACTCAGTCGGTGGTAATCCATATTGTGATCACTCGCTCGTATTTCATGCAGCTTAGGAATTTCAAGAAATACTCAAAATGCTTAAAGACAGGAAAAGGTAATATTTTGAACGCTATCAGTTTCTACAAATAATAAAAAGAAACAGAGGAAGCAAGAAGAAAAATTCCTGGTTGAAGAACTTATAGCAATGGGAAGTCCATCAATTGAAATACAGCCGTGAGCAACAGTGTTAAATAATGAAAAGTGATAGTCAACGTCTCTTGAAGCTAATGCACTCGATGTCGTTACGTATCATCTCGAAATTCGAGATTTGCGTTTTTAGTTCTCGAACACTCGAGATAAAGTTAACCAAATTTTGATGATCCCGTCAGGTTTTGAATGGCCACACTGGAGTGGTTTGGGTAGAAAACTTGGTGATTGATCAAGCTAATACGTCTACGTTTCCGCTGGTTCAGTAAATTGCTATGTAATCATCGATTTTAGTTCTTCTCAATACACCATGCAACAGATAGTTACATAACACTCTTTAAGCAGGAGACATCGTTTTTACTCAGTGTTATAGTGCAATTATTGATGCACGTTCATATGAACTAGTACTTATCTTCAAATCACTTCGGAAGCGACGTCGTTTCTATTTTGGAGTGGGAAACCGTGACATCCAGTGAGCACATACTTTTTTAATTCAAATTCTTCGTGAATATTTTTCAACACAACTGACTTTAAACAATTTTGGTTCCAATGGGTTCAGGTGTGATAGTTTTTTTGATATTGGTGCAATTCGCAAACGTTCTCGGCATTTTGGATGCCTCCTTATTGTTATTATTTGCACCATCTACGCACTTATTGATAAGCAGATACCCAAACCAGTAGAAATGTCGATGTTAAAAAACGGTCATCAAAATTGGAGCAGAAGAATTACCTGAAGTATTCATCGAAGAGATCCGCCATGCTCTGAAGTACATGAAGCATCAACGACATTTCTTAGTAGTCGAGGAGTACACGCTAAACCTTTATCACCTAAAATGCTTAACGCAGCTCTGAAAATACATATTTCGAGGACCAAACTGGGATTTAAAGGGCATAAATGTTGACGGTGAATACTTTAAGGACCTGTTCTCCGAAAGCACCGAAATTTCATTTAATTATAAATGTGTTACTGTTAAATGTTTCTTAGGTTGTTGTTGAAGGAAGTCGTTTGGTAACCCCTCTGTCGCAATTTTAAATGATGATGTACGCCTTAAAATGTTTGTATATTAATTGTCCCGTTGTTCACCTAGCTAGCTCAGTACACATGAAACGCTTGAACTTTATAAACTCGTGGATAGGAAAGATCTATTGACCTTTTAAGTACAGGCACATAAAATAAGAGGCAAGCAAAATAAAATATCATTAAACTTTAAATATAAATGAATCATTAACGCGCAATAGCTCGTTGCTAAACGTCTTTACAAAACAGACAATAGCATAATAATTGTATCTGTAATACATATACATTCAAATAACATGTAAATAATGCATCGAAACCTGCCATTAGGATTTTATACACATCAAAACTTTTGTTTCGCAATTCGCTTACGTTTTTATTTATCTATAAGGCGCATTTCTCTACGGTCGCCTGAAACGACCGGTTATTGTCATGTCATAGCATTTTCTATGTCAGGTTACCTTAAAATCAGAGTTTTGGAACTGCTGTCTACCTCTCGAACTGGATTGCTTCATACACTCTAGATTTGCCAGGCATTAAAACTTACCGCAAATAGTGCGGGAAAGCTTCTGGCTTCTAGCTCTGACGCTTCTCGGCGGCTAACGTTGCGGAATTCCTTTACGGCTTTGCAACAGTGTACTTACCCTGTACACGACTAAAATTACACTTACTTGAAGTGTAAGAACGGGCTTTCTTCACACAATCAATTTAGGCAGAAAGTGTTATTTACTCCACGAGTTTAGCCGGTTTTTATTTAATTTCGCCGCAGAAGAAATTCACTGGGAGTCACTCACGTACATGCGCCATAGGGCTCGTCACTCCGATGACTGGCTAAGTTTTCTGTGGACACCGCTGAAATCAAATTGTTCATTACAACGTTTTCTGAAGTTGTTACCGAAGTGAGTCTTTAGGACCTCTGCTCGCCTTGGGCATTGCATCTTCTTGTTTTAAAATCCTCAACCCAGGTTTTTTAGCAGCATCCGAAGGGCACTGTTCCTTTAATGTATATCTTTGTAAATTTAATTACTAGATAACACTTTCAGAAATAGATATACATACGGCTGATATTTTTACTAAATCTTAAAGGAGCACTGCCCAAACTCTATAGTAGCGGACCCGCAATTTGCGAAATTCATAATACCTCGAAGAATGTCGCCATCCAGGACTTTAGAGCCTTGCGAACAGCTCAGTTCCTCTAAAAATTTCGACATCCGTGACTGCTCCTTGTCTGGATAGTTTGAGAAGTGCAGCACTTAAGCTTTTGCCAAATTCAGATAGAAGATGGAATGGGCAGCATTGCATAAAAAAGTTTGTGGAGTTGGGTCCTCATTCCTTACATAGACACTCATGTTAGAGTAACTGTGGTTGCTTCTATCCATTTGTACTTGCATACATTTGGAATATTACGTTAGTTTTGTTAATTTACTAATTGGAACAAAACGTGTCTAAACGAATACTTTCTTTAAAATAAGAGAAGGAATAGTAATTACAATCTGTAAGCAGCTGCTCGATTCTAGACCTGTATGACGGTTTTGTCAAAGAGCATGCCTTAACGAACAGATAAAAATTTAGCTCTAAACAACGGCAGAGATGTATGGTACTACCACAGAAAATTAAAACCATCCCTAGGAGTACCATTAATTCTGAATGACCGCAGCGTGGTATGAAAAGGCGGAGATCCGCTAGAAAGCAAAAGTGTCGTACGATCAATCATTGCGAACCTCACAAGAAAGCATTCAAATGAAGGCTCTCATATTTGACTACATAATACGTACAATTTGTTATTTTGGATTTTCAGCCATCCCGCGCGCTTCTGGCTCACGTTGGCGGCCGCCGTTGCAGCACAGATGACTTTAAAGCCCTAATTTGCAAAGAGGACGGAGATTTAGGTGGTCAAGTCGCTGGGACGCTTCGTGATCAGCAGAAAGCTTTCTCTATTAAACGAATAACGGAAACCGATAGACATATTTTCCGCTAAATGTTTATCTGCACCAGACTTGGGAAGCGCTGGTCGTCTGCCTCACTAACAGATTCTTTACGTTGGGTAATCCCATTAATATCCCTAACAGGATTAGGATATGGCACGATGGTCGGATCAGTTTTGAAACTGGAGCGTGCTTTAGAAATTAAGAAAGATGCCCGACCAGAGGGAGATGCGGCGATTCCGGTAGTTATGCGAAGAGTAATTGGATACAATTGACGTTTATACTGCTCCCCCCATCGTAGATTCCCCAAATTGAAATTAATTTCATTTTCCAGTTGTCCCGAAAGCCGACTAGTCCTTGCGCCGGTCTTGTCATCAGTGCTGATATTTATGAAAGCCAACGACTTTTTGAGGTTAAGTCGATGTTGGAACATACGATAGAGGACGGAAATATTTGTAATCAAAAACCTTAATATTTTAGTAGAAATAATTGATAAAAGAAATTACAGCAGCTTTACGAACCATGAAGGTAATTTTATTAAACAGTGTAAAACTTTTAAGGAACCAACGACATTTGAGATACCGCCTTTTAATAATCAGAAAAAATTCCTGGGTGTTCTATAAAATTCATAAAAATAAATAATTTGCACTTAAATCATATTCAAACCTTTCATTTAATATTACAAAAAATACATTACAACCTGAACTCTACAGATACAGGCTCATTACAATGTCTATAATTTCGCAGGTGACTAATTAAACATGCCACATCTGGCAGCAAAGCCATCACTTGACTATTGCATCTGGAAACACAAAAGTCGAATCAATACGGAGGAAATTATTTATAATTGAATAAAACTTCACATGTTTACGATTAAATCCAGCGATACTCAAGAAACTGGAGGTTTTACACAGATTAAAGAAGATTATTTTATGGTAAAAAAAAATCTATATCAGCAACTGTTATTTTTATTACTAAAGAACGGGAACCTGGACACTTAATGCGGTATAATGATATAAAGTATCCTGAAATTATTAGCAACTGAAGGAAATATCGTTGGATAGGAAGTATAGGCAATGGTGGAACCTTTTGTCTCTAGAATGTAAAAACAGTAGGGTTGCGATGTGCTTGCATAATTGCACCCATAAACCCCAGAATTTCATCGGGCATAGCACCAAAGACAATGAGAGAATAACCAAAAACGTGAGCAAATATTTGCATAAGAGCAGTTTAAAATGAAAACTTTGCTAGATATGTACACTATTGGGTATAAATATAACCTTCGCCAACTGTAAACATTTAAACTTTGATAAAGTTTAGAGCTACTTTTGATAATTCATTATAAAAAAAGTACATACAATTAGTGAAAATGGGAAAAGCGCACTTAAAATGAAATTTAGCAAGAAACACCGCTAACAAAAGAAATTGCTGGAAAATGATCGGATAATTATCGAACAAGAGTAAATGCAATTAAAGTAAAAAAGCGACCAAAGGCTTAGGAAATTGAGATTAACCAATCCATATTACACATGCCTCTTTAAGCAAAAGGTATACCTGATAGACAAGAATATACGGGCACGAGAACAGGCAGAATAAATAAAAGCGCAAGGAATCGATTAGGCGAAGTTAAAACACCCTAATTGAAATGAATTGCATAAGACACTCTGTAATCACTATTTTATAACATAAGCCACGCATTGTGCTGTACGATGAGGGCTTTCCGAACGCACACGATAATAAATAAGGTACAGATTATCGTACTAAAAGAGAAGCGTATTCTTCGCATAATCGCCGGATGACGCACTTATATCAACAAAATTCCCGTTGACTATTTTTAATAAAAGTAAACGTACAGTATAAAACCAGAAACCACACAAGCTAAATGGCATTTGGTAAACAACGGGTGGCTGTTCACCAGCAGCAACGTTAAAGTAATGTTAAATCGGAAAGCAGCTGATGGTTATTTACGGCTTAAAAAATTTGCATGACAAGAGCGATACAACAAGCTACGTATTTTCCTCCAACCGAACAGCGCGTAATACGACGCCAGGTAAACGAAAACGTGGAACACTTGAAAGACTTGACCTGAATTGCTGCGATGCGTGTTAGATTATTCAAGAGAGTTTGTCGGGACGGGCTTGCGACTGCAAATATTTCTGCTTTTTAAGCATGAAATGTGTAACTAAACAGGCGAGCAAGACAGAAACGTGAAGCCACTTCACGGATTCACGAAAAAATAAAAAAAGAAAAAGGCCTAAATAGGTATACGTTCAACTGAGCATTAGACCACGAGATTTTACTTTTGAAATACTATCACATCCTGAGGTAACCAGATGGGTGCAGCAATTTGCCAAACCAATAAGACTATATTTGTCCCCATATTGTTGACGATTTATTTCGACCTCTTCATTGCAGGATCCAAGCTGAACTGAAATAAACGAGGCATGGAATTAATAGAAATAGGAGAATAAAATGATGTAGTACATAACTTGTTAAATTAGAGCATGACGATGAGTTGATGCAAAAGGAAAATAAACCGAACTTCATACTACTATTGTCCCATTTTTTCTCATTTTTAATGCTTTTTGCATTCTAAGAAATTCATAGCGTTAAATCACATCTGCAGAGTGTAAGTTGCTCTTCTTGAGGTAGCATACCTCTGTGAAAGTGGCGATGTTGAAGAAAGGTGAATATCGGTAATACACACTCTTGCCTTTATTTGACTGTATTGGAACACAATTACTGTAGACAATTCAATATCGTTTGTAGTAGCTTCAGTAATATACAGCACCGACAGCAACAAAGTTTTTCTATGACTTCTGGTACTTCAAAAAAATATTCAAATTAGTATAAAAGAGCTACGCTTCTTTGATAAAGACCTAATGGTGATTATAACGACTTTGAACTTTTTAAGTTACTGCTTGAAAGCGCAATTTTATAGAAATAAAGACATATTTCACATTCTGCAGCTTATCTCAACTGTGTGAAAGGGCCGTTTGACGTTTCTGTAGAAACTACTCATTTCCTATGGCTTTCGCATTCGAGTACGACCTTGCAAAGTTTATAGTTTGGCGCCTGTTAGCTGGAGATTATAAACTACACTATTCTGAGCAACGTAGTTTGCTTTCGAAACTTGCTTTGTGTCATTTAAACTCATGGCATTTGCATTGAAATGATTTATCAAAGGCTCACATTTCATCATAGCCTTCGCAGAACGTTTAAAAAATTGATTTTTTTTTCTAAAAGAATCACAATAAAAAATAACAAACTGCTTTTCATGAAGCTTGATTGTGTTAGATTGACTAGGCAGCTTAGCTACTAACTTAATTTTCTTGTATTTTTGTCGAGTTATCCTTTATACGTTTTTATATTACATTTATTAACATATATTAGGCGGATACGAGGTGTTATATTATTAGTTCAGAAGCTTCAAAAATACGACTTCTGTAAAGATTTAAATTGCCTATCAGGAGCTACAGAAAAGGTATTTATTTGCGTTTAATAAATTTATTCGCACGAAATTATTTCACCACTACGAACTAAATATCTATAACTACATTAATAAACATCGAAACCGTACCGGGAAATACCGCTGGATGAGGACATTCTCTATAAGCTCAAATTTTCAGGTGATCAAATTTTAATCGTCCAGTGTCGTGAGCAACAAGAAGCGTAAAGAGTATTAAAGTGGAAAGACAAGAAACACAAAAAGTAAAGCAAAAGTTGACGTTAAAAACAATAAAAGATGTTGAAGACTCATTCCTGTATAACCCCTACAAATGTGGGGTTGTATATGACTTGATCATGTATGAACGATGCCACAGGCGTTCAAAGTCATCAAAGGCTGAAGCAAAGGGTGGTGCATGTCACTAACTTTTTTTTAAAATTTATTTGCATAGAACGGAATTATGATGAAATTATATACATGTTACACGAGTAATAAGACGTATGGAAAGTATTAAAAGTATAATAGAAAAAGGAAATATCTGATAATTGAATATACTGCTCAAGAAGATAGATAATGACCGCGATACAGCAGAAGGAGAAAGCTTATTGCTATGCTGCAGTTATTAGCACTTGCAAGCAACATCGGAGAACTCGTGATTAATGATAAGAGAAAATTGAGATTCGAAAGGAGCCAACCAGAGGGAATGGGACTACAATCGAAGAAACTTGGGAAACTGATAGCTTCAATTTTTGTGTGTCACGTAATACTACAATTCAATCAAAAAATTCCACATAGTCCAGATTTTTATGGGGTCGCTGTCTCTGTATCTACTTATCTAGTTATCAGTTCTACGATTGTTTTGGGTCAGGTTTGCCACAGAAGACAATCAAGTATCATTCTTCGAATTTCCAAATAGCTGTTATACTTAGTATCTTCTACTGTTTGAGATATAAATATATTGGAGTCTTGGATTTTCCGTTGGGTTTTACATTTTACAATTCCTCCAATAATTGTTTTGGTTTTCCTGCTATTGATTGCGTCTCTACTCTTTTGAATACTGCATTTATCTCTAATCATCAATCTTACTATTGGTTTGGGTCAGATCGTCTACCATTTCTTTTATTTTCAAAAACCTATTGCAACTCTTAGCTTCTACCAATTGATATACAAATAAATTGGAGCCTTGGTCTTTCCCTTGCATATTTACGTTTTACCATTCCTTTAATAATTGTTTTGGCAGTGCAACTATTGCGTCTCTTCTCTTTTGAATACTGCCTTTATTTCTAGTCATCAATCTTATTATTGGTTTGGATTAGATCTTCAACTATTTTTCTTATTTTCAAATTACCCATGCAATTCATATCTTCTACCATTTGAAATATAAATGTATTGGAGTCTTCCACTTCTTTTTACGCTTTTAAGTTTTACCAGTTTTTCAATAATTGTCTTCATACCCTACCTTTCCTCATGATGTGTCTTACTATCATGTCTTTCCCTTTAGTCATCAGTTCTATGATTGGTTTGGAATGGTTCCACTGCTCCTCTTGTTTTCCAATAGTTGCTGCAACTCATACCTTCTACCGTTTGAAATATAAATATATTGGAGTCATTGTCTTCTTTTTGCGTTTTTACATTTTACCGTTCCTTCAATAATTACCTTATTAGTCCTACCATCGCGGTTCTTCTCGTTTGAGAATACTGCCTTTTTCTCTAGTCATCAAACTTGTTATTCGTTTGGGTAGGTCTTCCACCATTCTTCTTATTTTAAGTAGCTATTGCAACTTATACCTTCTACCATTTGACATATAAATGTATTGGAGTATTGTACTTCTTTTTGCGCTTTTAAGTATTACTATTTTTTCAATAATTGTTTTCGTACCCCACCATGTCTCAGGATGTGTTCTACTATCATGTCTCTTCTCTTTTGAATGCTGTCTTTGTCTCTAGTCATCATTTCTACTAGTGGTTTGGATTAGATCTTCCACCGTTCCTCTTATTTTCAAATAGTTCTTGTAACTCATACCTTCTACCATTTGAAATACAAATGTATTGGAGCCTTCGATTTCCTTTTACGTTTCTACATTTTAGCATTCCTTCAATAATGGGCTTGTTACCCCACCATGCCTCACGATGTGTCTTACCATCATGTCACTTCTCTTTTGAATGCTGTCTCTCTAGTCATCAGTTCTATTATTGCTTTTGGCAAGGTCTTTCACCATTCATCTTATCTTCCAATAGTTGTTGAAACTCAAACCTTCTACTTTTTTAAATGTAAATATATTTAGTATTCTCTTAGCGTTTTTACATTTTAGCATTTCTTTAATAATGGGCTTATTACCCCACCATGCCTCAGGATGTATCTTACCATCATGTCTCTTCTCTTTTGAATACTATATTTCTTTCTAGTCATCAGTTATACTGTTGGTTTGGACTAGGTCTTCCACCATTCATTTTATTTTCCAATAGTTTTTGAAATACATACCCACCGTTGCTGTTGTTTTCAAATAGCTCTCGCAAGTCATACCTTCAACCATTTGAAATGTAAATGTATTAGAGTCTTGGACTTCCTTTTGCGTTTGGAGTTTTAGCATTCTTTCAATAATTGTCTTGACACTCCATCATACATCAGGATATGTCCTACCATCATGTTTCTTTTTCTTTCAATACTGTCTTTCTTTCTAGTCATCAGGCATACGATTGGTTTGGGTCAGGTCTTCTATCGTTCTTCGTATTTCCATTAATAGTTGGTGCTGTTCATATCCTCTACAATTTGAGATCTAAATATGGTGGAGTCTTGGTCTTCCTTTTGCGTTTTTATTTTTTAATATTCTTTCAGTATCAGTTCTAATAGCCCACCATGTCTCAGTTATATCCTATCATCATTTGTTCCCTCTGTTAAATACTTTTTAATGGCATCAAAGTATCGGTGCAGAAAATGTATTAAGTTACTTAAAAAAAGAGTTTGTTATTCTAGTTGTCTAAGGTTACTGAATAACCATGGATTCATATCAATGACCAATTTTTCACAGTTGATTATGCGTTCGGTTTATGCAACAAACCACACTAGCACTTACAAGAATTAGAAATGTCCAAAATGTCTGCCCTAACCCAGAGAACTGTGTGGAGGGTGGCGCATGAAACAGCGACTGCAACAAGCCGGTGATTGCATCAACAATCAGTTTCTATTTTCAGACGGATAGCCCGGCTGCAAGTTCGGCAACTAAATTTCACGGATGTTAGAGATCGATTGCATGCATAAAGCAATTTGCGAGCGCAATAGCATCATGCTCTCAATTTTCCTACTGAAAAGCAATTCCGATGGTATCTTTGCTCGTAAAAATGAACTGCTTTACAATCCAGCTCGCAAGACTCCTTCGAATTGCATTTGTTTATCGCGCATCGGATCGCATCGCTCAAATTTGTATGAAACATGGCCCACGACTGCAATATATTCATAACGCTACAATTTATTCACCGCGGCGCGAAATGGCGTGCTTCAAGATCCCCGACAGACAGTTTTATCGTGTAAATGTAAATGCTCTAAATAAACGCTGCTCGGAGGCGAGTGAAAAATCCGCCGGTCATATTTGATTGTCATCGCTTGTATCACCTAAAAACGCAAACTGCATTATCCAGCCATGCTAACCTCCATAAATCTAAAGTGGTTTCAGTTCCGCTGTTAGATAGAGCGCAAACCTTAGTTTTGCTTCACGATATGAGGAAGAGTTAGTCTGACTTAGCTATACACTGTTGTAGGAGAGTTAAGGGACAAATCAGTGTAGCCGCCAACTTCGGGCTAAATTTTCATTTTTGTAGGAACGGCAAAGAATTTTAGATTCGAGCTCCAAAATGCCGCAATGACTAACCAGCTTTAAATAAAAGCAAACAAATGTTTAGACTAGATTGAGAAATCGGAAGGCCGACCAGCTACAGTGAAGACGGCGTTCAGCTTTTGTCTATAATTAGTGAAGGGTGTTCAAATTACCAGAAGACGCCAAAGGGTATTTTACAACCTAGGAGAACTCATTAAAGTAATATAATTATGTAGCCAATTTACTACTACATGAAATTAACTTCAAAAGGAATTAATAATTCAATAGCTTGAATTGGCTATACACAATATCATAATAAACATGAACAAGGTTTATATTACTTAACGACAATACATATGATACAACAGTTACATGAGTTAATTTCAGCATTCGTATGAATCACAAACGCGAGCAACGCTACAGGTGAAATCCACAAATACAGCCAACTGTACTATTGCCACTAATTATAGGAGTTTAGCTAGCACATACAAAATTTAAATATTTAAATAAGTAACCGTACTGGGTAGATTAAATTAGCGGGAAAATTTACAATTTACAAATTTTCGTTGATGCCGCAGGTCGAACTTAGCAGAAGGACGACAATAAAAGTATACCAACACGTACGTAGATATTTAGAATGTTCCATGAATGCGCCAGCTATTACTCACAAACTTGGAAGTGATGCAACACTAGGCGATGATTCCAATATTTGTTTTTACTTTCACAATACAAAATCTTGTTTTAATACAGCAATGTCGCGAAACGGCACCGGAAGTTCAATGGCAACAATCAACCGCCAGAAGCAAGCGGAAACATAGCAAGGACTCTCAGCAACAATTGCTAACCGAAGAAGCATAGCAAACAAGGACTCGGCAACAACGGGAAAACACAAAAATGATTACAAAGATTTAGTATCCATCTAGTAGCACAAACTATCTGCTCATACTTTAACGACTCTAAAGTCAGCTCTTCAGCTTATATCTCCAAAACTTATAAATCGTAACCAAATGCAGTGGGTAATTAGACTAAAGTGTCTTCGATTGATACGACCCATAAGTTCCGCTACACGCAATTGAATCAAAGGGATACGAATCTTCTCCATACCAATCACTAATAAAGACCTTTAAACTCAGACTAGGGTCGCAACACGACAATACACTTGCGATCGGCTCAAAAGATGCTAACAGAAGAGAGGGAGGCACAGAACACATCGCAGCATGTGCGGGAAGACAATTGACCTAGTCGATAAACTATCTTGCACGCCTTAAGGTCATTCAAAACGAGTTCGACGACCTTGATAGCTGTAAAGCGTCGGGAGTTTGGGCAGGGGTAGGCAAAGTGCTCAAAATCAGCTCTCATTTCCTCGAGTATTTTCAGATTGTCTGCGTGCGATCAGTAGAGCAACAAGCAAAATAATTCATAGCTTTTCCAATGATAAGAGGAAGTTATATGGAAACAAAGAAAACGTATTGCAAAAGAAGTCACTCATCAACCACCTGGACAGACGGTATAAAAAGGGCAAGAAGTAATTCAAGTCAGATGGCTCAAAATAGATATGACTGGAAAAAGTTACGAGAGCCGACGTTTAGCAGTGAACATAGGTTAATAAGGATGCTAACATAGATTGCTCCCTGGAAATCAGACACCGAAATTAGATGAGAAATTCCATTTTTGAACAATAATCCAACTGTTCAAAAGATTCCTTGTTTTAAAGTTGCATGCTTCTTTTCTCACCTCTTCAGATTTTGGATTTAATACCATGCAGATACAGAGAAACTACGATCCAAAGTGAGGCATAGAGAGTTATGAAGCTTCTACTTCGAAGAGTTAGTTCTTATATTAGCCGTAAACATTTCTATTAATATTGCTTTTGAACAAGTTTAACAACGGAGCAGTGAACAACTGGAAGTATGGTTTTTGTATCGAGTACCAAAAACTCTTACTAAAATAGTAACGAGACTAAGGTAATCCCAACCTAGCAAAGAATGTTTTCCACGAACATTCTTAATCACTAAGCTACCCAAAATAAGCAAGAACAATTTAACTGGAGTGAAACATATGAGAAGACATCTATCGGAAATAGAATATGAAGTACGTTATATTAACTGTGAGATTCGAAGATGATTGCGGTGCACATTTCAATGAGGGAAACACCAAAGGTAAACGCCTTATGTTCTTAAACATAGTTGAGTAAGAACTAAGGCAGAGATAACGCAGATACCTACTAGAACCCCATTAAAATCGATGGAAGGGACAGGCTATAAAAACAAAGTTTTGGCATTATATTTAAATTCGAAGATATTTAGCTAGATAGCAGTCAGGTTTGACGTCGACCGTCCTTAACTAAGTGCTCAATTTCAGTACAGACGCCATTTCCCAGCCACGAACCCCAACTAGTTGTTCTCTCCAATTCCTTTATTCTGGCTTGGAACAGTCATCAACGAAGTGTTGGTAATGCGTGAATTCCTTACAAATAGAGAGAAAGCAGAGCAAATTTTGTGGAAGTTGTTGATAACTTTTATTGAAAACTTGTTTAGTGTGGAAAAAGAAAGGAATATAATATATAGAGATGAAAAATACTTAATCGCCTATAATTTTGCGGACTATACACTATCTACAGTTATATAAATTCAAAATGACTGCAACAATATCTACATGACGCTAATATTTAACCAACAAAAAACTGTTAGATAGCGACATACATATAGAGCAATTATGTTACGTGGGCTGTAACAAAAGTTACCGACTAAGACTCAGATGGAGAAGGGGAGGTTCAATACGACCTTAATTAGGGCAACGACCCGGTAAACGAAATAAAGATGTTAATTGCCAGACGCCACCACTACTAAATCGAGAAAAAACACGGGTGGACTCACCGAGAAAGTGGAAGCGGTGACGCAACCTTTTCTATCCAACCTTGGCAGTACTCGGGCAACGGTTCACGTACAGCTGCGTTGAACTTACCTTGCTTGCATTTTTCCTACAGCTACCTGAATCCCTTTACAGAGTAAAACACAAAAATACACCTGCAAACGTCATAAATCTACTAAAAAAAAGCACAACTGATTGAAAATTAGCTGTATTAACGTAGAAATATGTTTGTTAACAATGGACAATACATGAAATACTCGAGAAGGGTTAATGTTGTTAATTACGCAGCATTTCATCTAAATTTGAGGGAAAATGATCTAACTGACTCAAAAACGGTAACAACTTTAATTACACAGCGATAAAACTAATTACAAACAATAGATATTGACGGTAAACAATCAAAACTGACTTAATGGCGGTAATTACTATTGAAAATCTTAATTTTAAATGTCAACAACTACGTTACGTAAAAATGGCGAAACTTCGTCATACAACTGACCACTTTACCGTACATTGTGCGCTTTAAAATTACTACAAAAGGCACAGTACCTTTGAGGGGTTCAGCTTACTCTGATTATGATGCCCAAGGATGCTACACGTCGGTCGTGTCCAAGCGACTGCCCCAAATTCTTGAAGAACTGCGAGGAATGGTCGAGCGAGTCTAGACGATGTTAAATCCCCAAAGGGTGGAAAACGAAGAACGTAGTCGACAGGCAAGGTTGCCGTAGGGTACACGTAACGTCATGAAATACAATTAGCACGAAAGGGGTTCCCATTAATAACCCGCCCCAAAGGCGTCAATCGGAGCTTGCCCTCCGCGATACGGGAATACCTCGGCTAATAACTGCACCAACATCTCTTAAATAAACAAAAACTCGACCGATGACACCCACTCACAGTTTAACATAAATTCCTCTGTAGTTATCCCAGTTTTGACGGTCTCTCTTTTTAAATAGTGATAATAATTTCGCAACTGTCCATGGTTCTGGTATTATATGTTATGTTCAGTGCATGTTTACTAGGTGCAATATTCGAAATTTTAGCATTGCACCTCCATATTTAATTAATTATTTGTTAACATCGCCGATTTCAGCTATTTTTCGTTTTTTTATGGTTTTAGAGCTTCAGCTAATTCTTAGTTTTCTATTTGGTGTGTGACGATTATCTCTGTTTTTTCTTCATTTTCGTTTTCTTATTCAGGTGCGTTGTTGTGATAGCATAGCTTTTGATACTGTTCTTTCCATTTGTCTTCGTCTATTATGTTTAGTTGTGCAGAGTCTTTGTCATTTTTGTTCAGATGTTTCATGACTTTATAAGCTCTTTGATGTGTTTTGTGTATGTCTTTCTCTAATCCGTCCATGTAGGTGTGCCAACTCTCTCGGTGTGCTTTTCGTATTTTTTTCTTACTACAGCACATGTTTGTCTATAATTTAGTTAATTTTGTTTGTTCCGTTTGCTACCCATGTCATATAAGCTGTTTGTTTTTCTTTGACTACGTGTTACGTGTTGTAGTTTGTCATTGGTACCCCTTACCCATTGATTTTGTGGAATTTATTTAATTCCTAACGGTTCTTCAGCAACCTGTTCGATTCAGTTTTGTACATTCGTCCATACTTTAGTTATGTCTTCATCAGTATTGATTTCATTGAGTAATTGTGTTATTCGGGTTTGATACTGAAGTTTATATTGGTCTTTCCCTAATAAGTTGGTCTTAAAGGTTTAATTTTTTTAATTACTTTTTCTAGGCTTTATTCATTTCGCTGGAGTATTAATCTTGCTTTCGACTAAGTAATGATCGTAGGTAACGTCGTAGCTTCTATATATTGGACGTCTTTAACTAGAGAGGATGTTTTATTGTCTGTTAGTATATAATCCATCAGCGATTTATATTCTCTTGCGCTTCAAGTACATTTTTGTTTATGTCGTTCTTTCTCGAGAAGCTATTATGGATTCTTAGTTGCTTGAAAATTGCAAAGTAGCTTAGCTCTGTTCCGTTACGGTTTAATGTGTGTTCTCCGAAAGCGCCTATACTATTGTTTACGGCCGTGCTGCCTACCCGCGCATTGAAGTCTCCGACAAAAGCTATAAAATAATTTTTTTTACGTTATTATACTCTTACTGCAGTGCTTTGATGTAGAATTCTTTGGTTTCCTCTCGTTTTCCTTCTTCCTAAGAGTAGACTCTTATTATGGTCATGGGGCCTATTTCGGTCTTGAATTTTATTATTATTAATATTTTGTCGTTAATAAACTTATACTTTTGAATAGTGTTTCTCCATCTTTTACTGATTAAAATTGCGACTTCTAAACGTCTCGTTCGTTCGGTTGCACTCCGCTCTATAAGATTAGATTCCCTTCTATGTCTTTCGATCCATTACATTTCTTTTTAGTCTCTGTCAGTGTCATTACATCTATGTTTCTTTTTTCTATTCCACTTCTTTCATATTGATAATTCGTACATTCCAGAAGTCTATCTTCCGTTTGCTCGCAATCCAACCTCGTTTATACCTCTTCTCGGGATGTTCATCATCAATATATCAGTCCATTTCGAGGCGTATTTTGAGCTTCCTAGTAATAAATTGGCTCACCTAGGTAAGGTACCAGCCTAACGCTATGTGGATTTTTTGTCGACATTCTCTGGTCTCACGTACAACAGTCCTGGGTAGGCACTCCTATTATATTAGGATTAAACTTTAGAACATTTTCTCCATTTACATATTATATTATCCAGGATTATCATCTAGCATCGCATGCCGATGCAGTTATAGACATGATAGATATTCAGAAAGTTGAACAAAATACCCCTGACCTGCAACCGTCGACCATGTGTATCTACAGGCAAGAGTTGTATTAATTTATGCATCGCGTAATCGAACGTTGCATCTATCCGGCGTTCTGTTTTCCGATAAGACGAATGCTCCCACTATGCCCAAAGTTGCGCTGAATGACAGACCGCATCGCCTCCCACTAAACGATACCTGAAGCGGCTGTTCCGATAAAGGCGTCAGAAGGGTATAGAAGAAGCTCCGCGACCGGTTAACGCGACTTCAGATCCTCCCGCTTGAGTCCAACCCTTACCAGTCCCGGCTTCAAGGGAGGTGGCAGCTGAACTGTCAGACCTTAAGCTAAACTTTCCGTACCTAACCTGTAAAGCGAAGACGCTAGAATTCGATTTCGCCTTGGTAGTTGAACTGTCTTGGAAAATAGAATTCTTCCGGCTTAAACCCTAGCTTGGTAGATGAACTGTCTTGCAAGGTTAACCGCCTAAAACGATTCCCTACCGTTGAGTCCCTAAGCGCAAATTCCGGCGCTCCGAGGCACTTCACCGAGGCGTTCAACATGCAAAGTAACCTAAATTTACTAATAATAGTACCTGTAGGAATCATATCCGCACCGCATAGAGGCGGCTTGAGCCCTATAGTCGCAAGTATTAAACTTACCAGGAGGGTCCGTTTTGGACGTTTAAAGTCGACTTCTTGGTGTCCGAAGATCGAACCCGCTTTCCACGAATTCACCGCCGGCGAGCTGTCAAATCTATTTTTCCGGATAAAAGCGAGCAGATTCTATCTAGAGGCACCAGCACTCTGCGCACTAGCATCTACGCGATACCACCAACCCCAGGTAACCCTTGAATTTGCTAAATTCAATGCCTAATTACAAAACAATAAACTGTAAACAAATGGCTAAACTAGTAGGTCAACCTCTGGGGACATCCGACCTACCTTTCAAAATCCATAATTAGCGCGTCGCTTCCGGCGGCCGCGTTCCTTAATTACCTGCTACACTGCTAGATGGATTGCAGTTTACCAGGGAAACCAGAAACACAGTTCCAGAAGAATATGTTAATTTTAAATAATGTACAATTCAAATTTTACTTTGAATTACTGCTTATTTTGTAATTACAGGTGCTAAACACAATATATTTTTGGTAATTACAAGGTTCTTTTCCTTACTGTATATATTTGAGTTTGAGCGAATCCTGCTTCCTATTGAGCTAACCGAGGTAGAAATTTATAACGCCCTTAGTAGGGGGGTGAAGCGTTACAGTACAGCCCAAAAGACGTTGGACAACAATGAACGACTCCTTCGGCATTCAAAGATTATTAACCACTAAACTAGGTAGAGGTACAGTAATAGCGGTTTCGTGTGACCAGAAAGTAGATTTAGTTCTCAAAATGCCATTAATTCCTGATTTACCAAATCTGGTCCCGATTACAGACTTGTTTTCGTGAAAATTCTGTTTACTAAACGCTCATCATAATTCGTTTAAAAATGCGTCCTAGCGCATCCGATGGATTTCAACATTTCCAAAAAATGGCATCTGAAACTATTTCTACCTTGACACTGTACGTGAAAAATTTTCATAAAGATCATACCTTATACGAATAAACACCCAATACACTAACCGTAAGATCAAAACCGATACGTAGACAGCCTGACATATTGAAGTAGTGGCTCTCCAGATCATCTAAATTACAGAAAATTAAGAAAAATATGTTAGGCCCGCTAAAGAATTCTTAAAAAAGGGAGTAAGATGCGAAGCAGTCTTATTTTTAAGTAACTCTTATAGTCGTTTCAGTGAGAAGCTTTCGCCTCCAAGTCAATTATGTTTCCTCTCCAAATATTCTATTGCAATTCATTAAATTTTAAATTCCGCTTGTAATAGTTATAAATATTAACAGGGCTTTGTAATACTCAATTTTTGGAAATTTTGGAAAGATTAATCTTATAAGCTGGTACGTATATTGAAATTCATATTTAAAATGCCGTTTAGGCTGTAGACGTAACTCACATTATATTAAACCATGCTGAGAAATATGCCCTATAAAAGCAATAATTTAGATATAGCTAAACTAAATTTTATATAAATGTGAAGCATCCTTAGAGGGTGCGTGGGAGAATATAAACTAACTTCTTTGAAAATTATCTGCGAGTGCAAGGTATTATTATACTGAAGATTAATAATTCCAAATTGGACGTGGCCTTATTGAGCAGCATTTGTTGATCACATTACACAATATTGTTTGAAAAACATCTCGAGCTATAGTGTGGGTGGATTATTGCACAGCGCTTTGTTTGTTGAAGAAGAAAGTTAATTTTTTAATAATTTCTCATTTATTAGTAATATCCGCTGCTGTAGTACAGCCACCCACGCGCTAAAAACTTCAAAAAATTTCATATATTATATATAAGATGTCGGCAATTGGATTAAAATTCGCTCTAATTGTAATTTACGTGTTAAAGAGATTTCTAGAAGCTTAAGGAGGGAATTTGTTATTTAATAAAAATAAGTTTTCCTTAGATTTTTTAACCACCAATGTGTCATTAAAATCAATTCCATAAGCTATTCCGCTTGTACTTTTGAAGTGTTTAATTTAAAAATATTTATTGCTATATTGCATAGAAATGTTTAATGGAGGGCATGCTGTGGTTTAACGCCTTGCCATTGTGCGAAAACTAACCCTTGCCTATATTAACTGCTAATACGAAATTAATTTTAAATTATCGTAACTACGTGGATATACTCGAGTACCGACTAGTTTCCTGGAGACGGAAGGGTTTTCTTTCAAAGGCTTAAACCCGGGTCCCGGGTGTTGTAGCTTGAACAAGCGTTCACGTTCGATCAGCAGAGTTAAGCAACGCTCTCTCTGGTCAGAACTTGGATGGGAGTTTCACGGCTGCTTCTCCCGGCACCTCGTGGTACGGCTGCCACGGAAAAGAGTTGGTCCCGGTTGTCATAATAACATCATGACAGTCGTTAGTGCGGTTGGAAGTCCCCATAAAAATGAACAGTGACGCCTATAATTGGCCTAACGGCTGTTGGTGGAGTGCGGAATAAAATAAAAAGATTAAAATAAAATTACAATGGACGCTAACGACTTCTTCAGACAACAAATATGTCCAAGCTTATAATGAGAACTCAAAAATCCATAATCGTAAATATTAAGGCAACAGGATGCACCCGGTATAAATATACTCACTCTATATTAATACTACTGTTAAACAGCAATTATAGGCAGGAAAAATAGTATAAGCAGATAACAAATAATTGTAAATTGCACAAATCACGTAATGAAATGCATAGCAAAAGCAATAAATAACGGTAAATAACGTTCAATTAGGTTAATAAAAGAAGACTTGAGGAGCATCTGTCAAGAGTTATACCGCTCCAGCAAGACCCCTTACTAAGATCACAAGGCAAAGCTTGATGTTGTTAACTAGCTGCAATCAAACCAGGTTCGATTGCTAAAATGTTAGATTATATCGGGTAAATGATAATAAAGCACCCACAGTGGCTCGGTGCACCCGAAAAACTGCAAAGTGGGATCTTCCACAGAAAGAAGTCGAATCGGGCATTGAAACCCGTAATTACAGGTGCGGAGCCGCATCAGGACACATAAAAGATGCAACCATCGAATTGGAACGCGTCTAGTTGGCCAAATGGCCGCAGCGTGGCTCTACGAGAACAGAACGGACAACAGAGAGGATCGACTTAGAGGAGCAGCTAAAAATCTTGGGAGTGTTAGAATCGCCTCCGGGGCGAAAGGACGGGTATTATTGACTTGCCCCATCGTTGAAATTAGAGCTGAGAGAAATTTAGGCTTCCAGATACGCAGTCAAATTAATTTGTAATCATTACGTGGAAATATTCTTCGAACAAAGTAGAAAAAACCATGCACATAAAAATGACGACTCAGCGTATCTTAACCAATCTAAATCGCAAAGAAAAAGGAGCTTAACATTGATAAGTTGTGACAAGCTGAACATTTGGCCGCCTAGAATGCGCCATCACGGTCGAGACGAGAATCGCGGCGCGACAAATGCAAAGATGCTTAAACCGCAAAGCGTTTCAAGTAAGAGCCGAAGAATATGTTAAACTCAAACAAACCTATAGGAAGAATAGCATGACAAGGAAGTACTGCTTATTCTCCGAAAAGTGCGCGAATGGTATGAATGGAGTACCCAGAGAAATTGTAGGAAATATTATTAACATTTTAAAAAGTTTCAGAGGACTGTTATTGGGAAAAATTAAAATCGTAACTTTAGATAAAATAGTCATAGACATAGACTGGGAGATAATCGAAATCAATGAATACGTTTCCTTGGGCCACATTGTAAAACCAAGGGTACCAATAACAGCTTGAATAGAAAGGAGAGGTCTGAAATAGTGAGTTCATCTTATGGGGATACCTGAAAACAGTTGCCCAAAAGAGTATTTTAAAATCTACTAGGAAAAATTACAGAGGAAGACCGTATAGCTTCTGGAATGATGGAATCATGAGCAATGGCTAACAAAAACCTGGCGGAAGAATATTAACTCACATTAAGTTCAGAAAACTTTATATTGAGCATAAAATTGTTGAAAAACTCTATCAATAGCAGATTGTATACAGAGCAGAGGTATTTCAATATTTTTAAACCTAGGCACTTTTCAAAGAATTGACACGGTAGTTGACTATAGAAAACTGTTCAAACATAGTGCGCGCAAAATCATATCATTGAATCACCCGCAGACAACTGTTTCAAACGCTGCCTTTGTACTGATAACCCCCTGCGCATATGCTCAAGCATAGTGAGCACAGAACGCAAGAAATTGAGTTCAAATGTCCCTTGGCACGTTATAACTCACTTGATGCGGCCTCGACTTTTGCACCGCTAATTACAATATATAAGGTGATGAACAATCAATGAGAGTAGCGCAACACTTGGGACTGTGGGCATCTGTAGCTTTCCACGGCGATGCCTTTGCTATTGCGCCACTCTTTGTCGTTACCGCTTACTTTGTCAGCGTTTCAGCTCCAAGTCACCAACTCTGTAGGGGTTTTATCCCTTTGTACAACTCACAGGTCACTATTTTTCCGCTTATCTTTGCTTGTAGTTTCCCAGGAATTGTAGAAACTTTGATTCTGGCCGGTGCTGCGTCTAGCTCCTAAAGTGGCTCGACTTGCCTTCACTCTGGAGATCGCGAATCCAGACACACTTCTATCGGCGTAAGCCAAGCAAATACCTATCGTTTCCGCCTCTTTTTCGCGATAGGTCTCCTTGTATAAACGAACGAAGAACGAGAACAAATTAGCTCGCGTTTAAAAATCATAATAGCTCGCTTAATTAATCATAAATATATACCTAACAGCAAACAATACAGAACATATATACTCAAATCGGCTATATATCGATATGATATTCCAAACACACTCAGGCGAGCCCGATCAAACCCGTTGCATGTACAATATAGAAAGTGAGATTTGCATATTAAATGCCTGTGTAATGTTTCGAATTGTTCAATATAGACTTCTCATCCATCCTGTTGGCAATAGAACAATTTTATTATTATAATTTATTATAATATAAATGTTATACGATACTTTATCACCGTAGACACACGTCATCAGATCTCGTCTTTATTCTGGTTTTACATTATAAACTAGGCCACTGAGAGCCAACTTAGGCTTCATCAGATTGTGCATTGTCATGAGGCAATACCTTAATTTGTCCCTAATTCAGAGGTTACTGCGGTGACTGCATCTAAACATTCTACTTCTATTATCAAAACAGACTTTGAGTTGTTAAACCTGTACATATAATATTATGTGATCTACAGTTTAAATATTTCTTGAAAATAAAAATACTTGCTAACTAAAAGCCTTTTAGTCAAGTTGCGGGGAACCGTAAAAAACTACATAGCAAAATATAATTTAAATATAGGTGAATACGTCATTTACTTCCTGCTGAACGCTAAAATGAAGTTCAAGACATTTGTTACCATAATAGCAGCATGCTTGACTAATAAGTAAATGACTATGTTTTCTTCAATATATTTCAATTCTTTAGTCCTTGAACTTCGGGTTCGAAAGAAGCCGTGCATTGTGGATGTTTCTTAATCTAGCAAAGTATTTCCTGAGAAGTAACTCCAATTAATTTTTTTCTTTTTTTGCAGGTTCCACAGTGAACGAAAATCGGTTTTTGGACTTCCGAATCACTGCAGAGCCGGGGCAACCCATGCAAGAACTGCGGGTGCGGGCAGCCACTCTCTGGCTGAAAGCTGACCTTCGGAAAAGGCCTCTTACAGCATGCCAGCAATATCTTTGGGCGTTCAGAGTTAAGGAGGCGCCGAACTACTCTAACAGTCTGCTTATAGAGGAGGTAAGCAATAAGCTTATATTTATCTTCTTTAGCCCTTGCATTGCATCGGATGAGTGCTGCTTCTCTGTACCCACTTCTTCCACTCCTTTCGGTTCCCATTTGCCCAATTGTTTTTTTCTTTTCCTTCCTGTGTTTTCTTCATATGATATATCCATGTTCTCATTGGTCTCCGATGTTTATATTTGGTGTCATAGCCTTTATTACTGTTTTATGAATTACCTTCGTTCTTGTGCCGTGACCAAACCGATTTAGTTATTTCATTATTTCATCTTGTTCTGTCATTCTTCGTATCTTTATTAATTATATGGTCTCGTCTTCTTTTCTCTACTATTTTTCTTAAATGCGCAGTTCTACTGCATCAATTATACTGTCTTATAAATTAATATTTATATGAAGAACTACAAAAGCAAATAGACTCGCAAGAGAGGGAAGCTCCAAAGTAATAGTTTTGGAAGAGTGGAATGGAAGAATGAAAAGGGACCAAAAAGAAGGCTGGATGCATGAGAACCCATTGAACATATTATAATTCTAGAAATTGCTGACTTTATCAATGGAAATGTCTTGTATCAATACAGAGAAGAACGGAAAATCACATGTACTGCTGAAGGAACAGGTCGCAAAAGTGTTATTGATTACTTTACTATACAAGCAACCTTTAAAATGAAGTCAAAGACTTAAAAGTGAAGCCAGAAGCAAAAACGAGATTATAACATAGTGATAATCGGTTAGGCAAAGATTCATTATCAGTAATATATATTCAGAAACTTAAAAAATCAGAGATAGGTACAAGAGGAATACAAAAATCGAATTGAAAATAGCGAACATAGTGAAAAATATTGCAATTGTTCACTGCCCACGGCAATTCTAATTGCCGAATTAACTAAATGAATAAAGTCAACATGAACACTAAAATTAAATATTTTATCTAGTGCAAGATAATCAGTACTTTACATTAATAAGTGGACTTGATGTGAGCAGCAGTAACTAATAATTTGAGAAATAAAAGTTAGCATGAAATAAATCAGATTTTAGAAGGGTTACGTTCAGAGCTTCAGATATGATAAATGTTCGGAAGGGCCAATGCAATTTAATTTTTAACTGACTGATTTGAGCTTATTAATGTCAGGCATAATGTGAATAAAATGATACAGAATGATTTGTTAAGTACAGAAGGAGTATGAGCGTTATGTATTAAAAGTGTAAGCCAGCAAAAAGCAAATTAGCTAAAAAGTAAACGAAACAGGAGTAGCAAAATAATGATTGCAAAGAGCAATGAAAAATTGAAGGCAACCGATCGCAAGACAGTTAGTGAGACGCGAAATCAACTCCAAGTGTATCAGTGTATTATAAACAAGTGTGATTTAAAAGGCAGTGCAAAGTGTAGTGACATTATTTCAAGAAAAAGAGAATTTTAGTAGTTAGGCAAAGACATGCCATCAAAACTGTAGTCCATAAGATTAAACGTGTTATCAATCCTAATTTCTTTCAAAAAAAATAAAACTCTAGTTGCTAATTGACAAGACAGCCTTTTGTTGGAATAACCAAACAAACTTGTAACATTTGTGTTGGGGCCAGATTGAGCTCCTCAATTTATCACATAAAATTATAAATAAAAAGCCTTTGCAAGCAATAGTACTGGTGGGGATGGAATTAATCTACAAGTCATCAAATTTTGTTGCCCTCTAATTATACCCTATATTACCCATATTATAAATACTTGTTTATTGACAAATACATTTCCAACCAGTTGGAAGACGGCTATGGTTATACCAATACCTAAAATTTCAAATCCTACTAGCTATAAAGACCTACGCCCAATTAGCATTCTTCCAACCTTATCAAAAATCTTGGAAAAGGTTATTGACACTCAGTTGAGAGATTATTTAGAGAATAATAATGTAATTCCAAAATGCCAATCAGGTTTTCGCTCGGGACATTCTTGCGCTACTGCCCTTGCTAATGTTACTGATGATATTTTTACAGCTACAGATCAAGGCAAAGTATCAGTGCTGATTCTATTAGATTACAGTAAAGCTTTTGATACAATAAATCACTCCCTGCTTTGCGCGATTTTAAGTCATGTTGGTCTGTCCAACGATGCTGTTAGTCTTCTACGGAGCTACTTAAGCAACAGAAACCAGGTTGTGAGGTTGGGTAGTGCTTGTTCCGGTTCCAGGGAAGTAACTCGCGGAGTACCTCAGGGATCTATCTTAGGCCCGCTGTTATACATTATATATACGTTCAGCTTCCATCAGTATGTAAATACGTGTAATGTTCAGATGTATGCTGACGATACTCAGTTATATTACTCATTTTTTATACATGATGTTCAACGTGCATTATCGAGTATCAATCATGATTTGCAGAACATTGCTGATATATCTGAAAAACATAGTCTAAAACTTAACCCCAGTAAATCAGTTGTATTATTATTTGGCAATCGTAATGACCTAAACATCTTAGAAAACAATATTAACTTAAACGTGAATAATGCTACGCTTCCAATAGTTAAAGAGGCCCGAAACTTGGGTCTTATATTTGACAGCAGCCTTAGATTTAATTCGCACATTTCTAACTGTTTAAAAAAGGCTTACATGAACTTAAGGTTAATATATCCTCACAGAAAATGTTTGTCTATCAAGATCAAGTCTGTTCTATGTGAAGCACTAGTATTATCTCATTTCGTATACTGCTGCCAAATTTACGGCCCATCGCTTACATATGATGCGAAGCTACGAATTCAGAGAGTGCAAAACTCATGTTTGAGACTTGTTTACGGAATAAGAAAATATGATCGTGTATCTTATAAATTATCTGAACTAGGCTGGCTCAACATGTCTAACAGAAGGAGATTACAAAGTGCTACCTTTTATTATAAAATAATTTTTGAAAAAAGACCATCTTACCTACACCGTAGAATTTCATTTAGGGAAGACGTCCATAACGTTAATATTAGATTTAAGGGCACACTTACACCACCGCTGCATAAAACGGCTCTTTTCGAGCGTAGCTTTTCCTATCAAGTAGCAAAATTTTATAACGCCCTTCCTTCACAATATAAAGTGCTACATATAACTACTTTTAAAAAACATTACAAAAAGATGTTATTTTGTCAACAACCAGCAATATAGTGTCTCATTTAAAAATATCATTGAACAACTAGGGTATTGTTATTTTATGTTAGCAATATATGATCAATTTGGGGGACCATCGCAGAATTAATCATTTTACTTTATAATTATTTTTTTTTAATGTTTAGGATTAGGCATTAGTTTTAAATTACTAACTTTTAATTTTCAAGGTTACAGTGGAAGAGCAAGTGCAAACTTGAGCTGCGCCTTGTGATTTCCATGGGCAACCCACAGTAATATTATTTTTAATTATTTAATAATTATTCTCAATTGTATTTGCCTGGGAAATAAAGACATTTATTATTATTATTATTATTAATACCATTTGTGTATAAAGTTATTAACCAGTGTAGAGGGCATCTGTGGGTATAGTTTGCCAAGTGTAAAGAGGTCCAAATGAAGCAGATTAGCCAGCAGTAAAATTCGTCCAAGTGCGAGTGACTTTGGGGGCCCATTTCCATAAGCAAGCAGCATCGCCAAGCAAAAATAGTGCTTGCTACGTGTAGAAGGGACCTTTAGGAGCCCGTACGTAAAGAAATTCCAACCAACAAGCCGTTTCCAAGTGCATAATTCCTGTGGCGTCACTGAAAAGGGTATCCAGCGTGCGAGAGGCCTCCGGTTAAGGTAGGATTTTATAGGAAGCTTTTGCTGTAGCCCCAGAATTCGCGGAGTTCGTCAAGTAGAGACAGTCTACGAGGTGTAGCACCAGGTCCCGGTTATCCAGATCCTTCCAGCTTCGAGAATTTTAGGTACTGTCCTTTGAAAATGCAGGATGACGCGGCATTTTTCAGTTTTGGCCGAATATAGAACAAAAAGCGATCGCTCGTGGGTTTTACATCACACTAGAAGCAAACGATCTTAAGAATTGCTACGTCACAGTATTAATATTTACCTAATGCTTCCTTGCTATTTTGGGGTTTTAAAATTCAATTTACCGCTGTCTTCGCACTGGCAGATCATCGTGTTTACTGAGTCAAATTTAGAGGTTATCTAAAGGTCAGATGGAAATTGTGCATTTGCCCGAAAGGTTTGAGAGTATTTGTCATACAACGAGTTATTTTTCATACAAAGTTTTTCTGAATTTTATGAACCTACACCCTAAACCAAGTTTGTCACATGTTCTACGGAACTAAACCCGAAATTATCGCGGATAGATATAATAAGAAAAGGGCAATAAACCATTTATTTGTCGTAATTACTATTACACTCTTTTAACTTGCCCTGAGTTTGACAAGCAGGTTCCTAATTAAATCCAATACAATTTATAAAATGTAGTATCTCTTGCCACTAATTATTTTATTTGAAAAGTATTATATACTTTATTAGGTGGGACTATTACTACAATATATACATAAAGTAAACGAAGTAAAACATTAGATCAAGCGAGCTAACACGAAAGGCTGGGATAAAGTTAAAGAAGAAATAGAAGCAATACATAGAGAATGTGAATGAAGTTTCTGGAAAATTATTACAAAGCTAAATAGGGCACAAGAAAACAAATAAGAAATATAAAACGATAAAAATCTGTTCATCAAATGTAACAAAAGAAATAGGAGTTTGTAAGATATATTTCACTGGAAAATAAAAAAAAGAGCGGCAACTAACTAAAAGAAACGCCAATAGAGGAAAGACGAATAAAAACAGCAGGTCTAAGGATTAGAAATTCTAATGGAAATAACGAAGAAGGAAGTGACCCAGCAGTCATGCCACCAAGAGATGGACAGTTTGTCGAAAAAATCTAGCAAAAGTTTAGATTAATGGTGTACAAACAAATAGAAGAAAAACAAGTCCCGTTCAGAAGAAGAAGGCAAGATCAAGATCACATTTGGATACCAAGAGATCAAGTCGTGAGAACGAATCGAATCATCACACATTACGGCTGTTGATTTAAAGGCAGCCCTTTATGCAGCAGAGGGGGATGAAATAGAAGCTTCATGAATGGGCACAAAGACAATAACAAAAATCATAAAAACAGTTGAAAATGGATATAGGGTTGTCACAGCCACAGTAACAATAAAATCTGAAATGGAAAACAAAATCAAACAGGGAGACATGCTCAGTCTACAAGCATCTATGTTAATAATTAACGAAATGGCGAAGAAAAATATGAGCCTAACACCAAAGACACTCGTATGGTACAGAAATAATATACTAAGAACCTAATACATGCAGATGACGTACTAGTGGTGGAAAATTAGGAAAGAAAGAATATGCAAACATATAGAGACAAACAATCAAGAAAATGGCGATGACAGTAAATACAAAAAAGGTAAAAGTAATGGAAATAAATCGAGAAATGGAGCACATTGAAAAACAACTAAAAATTAAATTTGCTGCAAAAGTAGGTTCCCGTAGCTCTCTAAATCGATGACGTTGTTATTGACTACTACACAGTCTGCTACTCGCTCGGTGCTGCTTACCGGTTGATATTTCACGCTTTTCTTTGTTTGTAGTTCTCTTTTGCCTGGCGTTGTTTCTAACTTCAAACCTAGATCACACGGCGTTCACTTTACCAGCGTATAATACAACTTTTCTCGCCGAGCGCTAGAAATCTTCTGATGCACCTTGCCAAACCAACGTCACCACCACGCATTTCTTTGCCTTTTGGTGCGAAATCCGCACATCTAATTGGCGCTCGTTTGAGTTTTTATTCACGTTGCTAAAGCTAATTCTTAAACTCTTCGAATAAACAATTGTATTGTATGGCTTATAGTAGGAAGCCTGTTGTCAGAGTTTTCAGGTTGCGGGAGCGCCTCTAACGTAACCTAGCGACTGTCACCGAAATTACAACCGGGGCCGACGGCTTAACGTGTTCCTAAGGGCATTTTATTACCACTATAGGTCGGACACCCATCCTAGTACTGACCGTCGCGAACGTTGCTTAATTCTCGGGACTGTTAGACCAGTCCTTAGCACGTGCGGCTGTGCAACCAGCTGAATGAACTATAAAATACATATATATTGTAATGGTCTTAGCCCCCCCCCCCCCCCGACTCGACTCTGCTTGCGGTACGGTTTAAGAAACAAGTCAATAAGCACAGAGTTGGGGTGTTTTATGTAACTGCAATACTAAGCTTAAATTTCAATCAGTAAATGCATTGGAAAAGAGATGCCTGTATTAATAAGTGAATTGAGTAAGGAACACAAAGGGCAAAACTTGTTTTTCACATGGTTGAAGTCAAAGTTTAAATTAATTAAATATTAGGTTTGTGCAGAATGAATAGCCAAACCAAAAGAAATAAATAGTCACAAAAAGGTTTGCTAGGTGCAGAACAATGAAGCGTAGATTTCAATATAGCTAAATAGGTAAAGTTGTGAGCAATCTAAAAAGGTATAAGCCAGAATAAAATAATAATGTCGCAAAGGGCAAATTATAAGGCTGACAGAAAGTCAGGAAATAGCAATTAGAAAATCAGGCAGCAAGGCATAATAAAGCAAGGAAAAAACAGACAGCAAGACATGAAAAAAGCAAGTGAAAAGCAGACAGTTGGACATCGAAAAGCAATTATGAAGAAAGTGAACTCTTTAAAAAGATCAGTGTAATTACTCGAGTGAATCAGAGCAGAGAAAATAATAAAACGTGTGGTGGCGCAAAGAGACATTTTAACAATTAAAAATGTGGACAATATTTTAGGTATAAAAAATTTGTAAATTTAATAATTTGTAAGTAAACTTATTTCAAAATGTATTTAATTTGAACATGGCTAATTTCCGTTTGTATTGGTAACCATTGTTATAGATTAGTTTTTGTTTATAACGAACAGACAGAGGGAGAACAAATGAATTAATTTAGAAGCTTAACATGTAATTTTGTGCTCCATTTCAACGAAAGTTTTTATACAATAAAATTAAATATTTCGAGCAGAAAAGTGTATCATTGTGTTCACCAACTGTTAAGGTTCACGTGGGAACGTTTGTGGCGATTTCCCCAACAATAATATTAATTATCACCGAGAGCATCTCCGAGATTTCCGGTAGCCGTCACGTCAGGATTCCGAAGTTGAATTCCAGCCGAAAATAGGGTCGAGTGCCAGGGCTCTCTACTGCGACGCATCAGGCAGGAGTGCAGGACACCGACCAACAGCACAAACACCGGGGGAAACAGTTCCAGAGGAAGGTATCAGCTAGGGCCCCTTTCCGATCATTAAAGCGGACACTTCAAAGCTTAAGATACAAGCATATCCTAGCATCCAGCGAAGGTGCAATTCAAATTAGAAGTATTTTCCCAAGTGTGAGGTTAGGCGGAGATAAAACAATTGCGAGAATCGGACGGCGTCCCTTCTGACGTCACATACAAATTAATTCCTAGAACAAATGATAATAATAACCGCCAAAGCGGTAAGATTTAAATAAATACCTCTTCGAATGTTCACAAATTTTGATTTTAAATTCAACAACTCTTGCGGCACAATACGAACCATTTTGTGCTTTTGACAGCATTGCATACATTAGCGACTGCGTATTTGGAACTAGTTTAGGTAAAAATTTACAAATTATTAGGAATTCGCCCCTGGGAATAGAAAGGGCATAATACTATTTATTTGGGTTAAGTAAATTAAAAATACAAAACAAGATTATTTTAACCAGTCTAAATCTGAAATTACAATTGATGAAAACACATCTCCTAAGTAAATTAATAACTATAACAGCAAACCATAGCAATATGTATAAATCCGCTGTAATTTAAAATGTTATTTCTAACATACACAGGCGAGCCAGGTCAATCACGATTCAAGTTGAGCTATAAAGATATAACTGTTGTATATAGTTTTTTTCTTCGGCACAATTTGCCGCAATCAATCGCGACCAACCCAAAATCATATGTCGTATCATTGGCAATTTCTTTTTGCCACTGTTCAAATATTATTCCAAATTATTTATCTTTGTAGGCATAATTTTGTTTTCTGGAAGACGAGATATTCCAGTTTTTTTAATAAAGTTACTTGATTTCATCACGAAAATTTCGAAAACATTTTAAGTTATACTTAGGGCTCTACTTAATTGATGACTGGCGGAAAAATGTACACCTTTACGGGATTCTTATTAAGACGAAGTTATCAATAAAGGAATATGAAATTATAATGTTACTGTGCTGTAGACTTTTCGAATGGTAAAAATTCTATGTTGGGGTAAGGCGCTAGTCAAACTACAGTTTCTGAACACTTTACCACCATTTTGTAATCCGTAAACTTTTAGGTTTATGAAAATATAGTTGTAATTTGTCTTATTCTTCGTTCTTCACTAACCTCCCTCTATTATGCGAATATACTAAAACTGCAATTTGTTTGAAGTCGTCAGACCACTTTATTTAGGAACGTCCTACACGTCTTTTATTTTCCGAAGAACGCATTCTAAGTATTTTGCGACTCCACTTAACCGTTCTGCGGGCTGCATGTCCTGAAAAACTTCATTTCAACGAAACACATTTTCCATCATGCCTTGCACTAATTAATTTTTCCATCTGTGAGAAATATTTCCATATTTTTCGTTTTATCGCTATCTGATTAGGTTAACACGCCTGTTATAGTATGGAAGGGGAAAAGACCATCTTCAACTTTTTCATTTTCAAGATTTTTTGTCTACGCTTTTCTTCTTCTACCACTTCAATCGATTTTTCAAAGCTGAGTGGTGCACCTACTTTTTAAGTCCACCTGTGATGGGGACAATGAATGATGTAAGGTACCATCATCCCTTATTAGCATTCAAAAACTGAATGGACATGTTTTGATGATGGAATAATATGTCGGTTAGAATATTAGTGAGGAAAGTTGTTCGTACAGGGAGGCCATGATTTAATTACTATACAATTTCCGTAAATACAGGATGTTTCTTAAGTCGACTTTGCAACTGCTGGAGGAACATTATAGCATACAAAGAAATCCAAAACTACTCAAAAGTTTTTGCTTCATCTTAGCAGCTTCCTCATAGAGAAGTGCTAAACATTTTAGGAATTTTTTTGGGACAAGCACTTTGTATTATGAAACTGTTTAAGTGAAGAGGATTCTGCACTTCAACAAAATTTCTAACGTCTTTTAACAGTTGAGTTCCTCATCGAGAAACGTGTATGGCTGTGGAACTAAGAATAAGTTTTATTCTTCAAATGGCTCGGAAAATTGGTCAATTACAAGAGGCCCACGTCTTTAACATAGAAGAAGTGCATAAGTGTTTCTTGGATTGCTAGATAGGAACATGTATTTTTCCTTTTCGTTTATTATTAGCCTTACCTTTTTTAACTCAATTTCGAGACTGAAGGACATCACTATCGTCGCTGCATCGTCTGCGTACTGACTAATTTCAATCCTCACGTGGCAAACATGATGAAGATAACAGAAAAGCTTTCTTCAATGCATTTTTTAATCACTTACTGTTGTCCTACCCTACACAACTCTGCATAAGTCTACTACCAGCCTAACTCAAATTTTCGGCGATTGTATGATTGTATGGACGTAAAGACTAGAAAAAATTGCTGTTACAGCTATTAAATAAAAACAACATAGGTTCCAGTTACAGTACAGCAACAACGAAAACTCCAGACTAACTAGCAGTCTAAACAAACTTTTCTTGACGCTGCAAAAATTACGAAAAAGTATCGATAAATAGTATAAAAGAAAGCACCAAAAGTAAAATTCAAATGCCAAGGCTTTAATAAGAACAACAGCTAAGCGTGACCAGAAATTTGCTCCAATGTCATTATAAAAGTGAGATAACAGTTAACACACAGCACACATCAAGGGCAATTAAAAATGTCTACAATCCTGGCAGCTCGGAGTTGAAATAACAAACGCACTGATTTTCTTTTTTTAATTATCTGGGGGTTTGATACATCGAATGGGGTAAGTACCATCTGGCTCTAAAGGTTTCTGTAGCCCTAATATCTAATAGCAAAAAAATACAACCCTTACGTTCTCCAAGATGCAGCAATTCCGTTAACGGTTTCCAGGCTCCATGTAATACCTCGAAACGTAAACCTTCTCAAATTGTATTAAACGTCTAGTCGTCCACAATAAAAAATTTGTTCGCCAATGATAGCTCAATAGCGCCTACAGAGAAGGAGCCGAAAGAAAAAGGCCGGCAAATGCATTATCCCTCTGTTGAATCATGTGAATTGAAAGAAATTTATACCTGAAGGTGATAAACGGCTGTAGAAAAATGTAGCAAACCATGAAAAATCTGCACATAAAATACACCTTCCAAAAATTCACCACCATGTGGAATGGGCACCCGGCTAGGGGTACAAGTCCATTGTCCTCAGCCATGGTCTATCGCAAACTACTTTTTAAAGTGTCAAAATTCTTCGAAAAACCAGAAAATATCCTGGCACATCAAATTAGTTGCGCTGGTCTCAGCAAGAACAAAGTACTAAATTAAGATTGAAAAATTAAACCAAATACATATGGGTCCTCTCAAAAGCCACTTTGGGAGTCTTGTATGCATTCTGCGGTCTAGGGCTCTAGTCTCTCTAATACTATTTTTGGAAGGAGTATTATATTAAAAGTGAGATTCCTCTATAGTTTTTACATATTAGTATATTTTGTGTATGAACAAAGTTACCGTTGCATTATCAAGAAGCTTTTCGTTGCTTCAGATTTTCTTAATTTTATTATGGATGAATATTCAATATGTTATTTGATATTACACTCTCCACATTCCGCGTAAGCTCCCACATAACACGCTGGCACGTGTCCGAGGAATCGTCGCTCTCGAATCACAGATACGTTCGGATGGAAATCAAAGTCTTTGATAAGCCGATCTCGGTATCGAAATCCGAGAAACACGGACTAGGAGAACTACAAGCAGGATTTGCAAGCCAACTTAAGTAACATAAAAAACGAAATAAAAAACAGCACAAATATTGAACTAACCACTATAGAACTACAAGAGGCTATTATGAGCTCATATCACAACAACTGCAAGGTCGCCGTAAATCCACCAATAGTAATATCAATTGGTGGATTACAGAACATGCAGAACTAGGAAAAAGTACTCGTAGGTTGTTTAACAACGCGAAATGAATACTATTACTCCCTCACTGGATACAACAAAGCAGTTCGTAAGGCCAAAAGAGACTCTTGGAAGAATTTCGGCCAAGAAGTTGAAAACGCTTCGGAAGCAGCACAACTGCAGAGGATATTGGCTAAAGACCAAGTGGAACCCGTTGGCACAATACTACAACCAGATGGGAAATATACGGAAACAAGCAAGGGAACCTCGAGGACACTTCCTCGAGTGCACCTTTCAGACTCACTAGCAGCTCTTCATGCTATAATGGCAATAAACAGACATTGGCAAACTGCAAACAAGATAATTACCCACAATAGTATTGAATGGGCTATTGATTCCTTTAAACCATATAAAGCGCTTGGCCCTGATGGAATACTACCTGTGCTATTGCACAAGAGAAAACCATCCTTATGCCAAAGCTTTGTAGATTACTAAGAGCAAACCTTCCAACAGGGTATATTCCCCCTGTCTTAAAAGCAATCTAGAACTGTCTTTATTTCGAAACCTGGAAGAGATATCTCCCAGATCAAGGCATATAGACCTATCAATTTAACGTCTTTTACGATAAAGCTGATAGAAAAACTGATTGATAGACACATTAGGAAAACCTTACCTTCGGGAAGTTTTTTTCATACCTATCAATATGCATATCAGTAGGGGAAATCATGCGAGACTGCTTTTCACCAACTGAGGAGGATAATTGAAAAAACTATAAACTATCAGGAAATCGCACTGACAGCTTTTTTTGTCATACCCTTCAGGACAACACTTATGGTAACCAAGCGAGCACTGGATAAAACCTGAGGACTAAATCCAAACATGGTACCCTGCCGTGGCCAGACCTAAGGTTGTCTATGGCTCGTTAGTGTGGTAACACAACGTGGAACAAAGACAAACCAAACTGGAGCTATCTAAACTCCAAAGGCTTTCCTGTCTATGTATCACAGGTGTGATGAGAAGCACCCCAACCGCAGCCATCGAAACCTTACTAAGCCTGCTTACCCTAGACATCATAGTCAAGGCAGAGGCAAGGATGGCGTACAACTGAAATACAACAAAAACTGACATACTAGTACCTTTGTCGGTCACACCAGGATATCATACATCGTTACAAACCCATTACCAGAAATAAGCAGTGACACAATGCCAATCATTCAAAACTACCATAAACCCATTAACTTCCAGCTAGACGGAAATGAAGGGCTAGCACAAAATCGTGGTCAGGTAAGCAAGCTTGTCTGAGTCAAAAAAGGAAAGCGGCAGCAGATTCTCTTGCAAAAAAAGGATCAGAAACCCCATTCGCTGGCCCTGAACCAGTATTTGGAGTCACCAAAACGACAGTCCGCAGCTGGTTAACCAGATGGATAAACATACGACATGAAAACTATTAGAACTGCGTGGAAGAACTCAGACATAGCAAAGCCATACTAAGGAAACCATCTAAAAAACTGACAGGTGTCCTACAGCCACTAAGCAGACATCAAATTAAGCTAGTGACGAGGCTGATAACCCGTAACCTACGAAAGCATATGCACACAATAGGCATTCTCAGTGAAGAACCCATTTACAGACTAATGAGGAAGACAAAACAGCCTCTCACGTCATTTTCGACTGTGAAGCTCTTGTCCGATGGTTACATGCACTCCTGTAGGGAGACAACCCTCGAGAAACTCTAACAAGAGAACACCTGGTGAAAATGCTATTAAACCTGATAAAAGCGGCACACCTTTACACTGAATAAGCAGCACAATAAACCAAGAGGCTGCAGTGCTGTATGGCATCCAACCAACCCTCATCACTACAGCACTACAATACAGTACAGATACAATAATGTGTTATTGCGTATGTGTCATATGTAAAAATATTAAGAAAAAAATCATCGCCTTTTCTATTAATTTTCAATTGGCGTACTTTGCTTTGTATGCCTCTTGGCTTGCAAATAACTCACGGAATTCGTAATAACTCGAAAAATGTTGACGTCCGGGACTATAGAGCCTTGCATTGTCTGGGAAATCCAGGAAATTAAATAGTTTAAAGCTTACCAAATTACGGTAAAACAAAAAATGGGCAGCACTGTACAAGGGTTTGCGAAGTTGAACTCTTTCTAAATTTATTGGCAGTCGCGTTAGTGGTACTACGGTTGTTTCTGCCAATTTGTACTTGTATTAAATTAGTTATATTTTGCATTTTATTTATTTACTTGTCAGGGAAGCTGAAGTTTCTTCGTGTTTTTTGTTAATTCTTGGAATTGTTTTCCGTTCTTCTTCTGTAAGTAAATATGTATTCTTTCGACGGATAAGCGACGGGATTGGTATAACCTGATTTCACATTTCACCTCAGTTAAAACAAAAATGCCACTCGTACACGTGCTACTTATAAGTACCTTCGTAAAAGCTTCTTGAATCACTAAAACAATTGCGGCCGATTTCCTAACAAAAAAGAAAAACTTCAGACGTACTGTTCGATTTTTATTATTGGCCACCAACTTGCTTGTAGACACTTGAAAATAGACCGTAGAGAAAAAGCAGTAAACCCAGAACCATACCATAATGTTGAACCGCTACGAGTACACCTTTCGGTGCATTGCATCAGTACTTTCAGTTTGCGCATCGCATTTAAATTTTTCTGCCTCTAACAGAGTCGCATGTCAACTCTACCAATTACCTCCATTGTTTCGTTTCGTTTGTGATGACTTGCATTGCTTGCATTGTTTACTCGCTCTCTTTCCAATTTTGATTCTCTTCAATCAGTTGTTATTCAGTCATGCAATTCTTGCTTTTCTTGCCAATATTTTTTCACTCATTTTATATAGGAATCTGAGTCGATTTAAGCTGCATCGTTGATTTATTTCTTGATCTTTATTTATTTTTATTGCGTCGTAGACATTTTAGTATACACTTTTTATCATTTTTCTTGGACTTGCCTTTCTTTACATACTGTTTGTCTGTAAGGTACCTACTGAGCTATTAAAAATAGATAAATATTTCTAAACGTAAATAGGTTATAGACTTCTGCTCAGTGCTGCGAAAAATAAGTAATTTATTCAAAGTCTTACTTTATTTCAAATACTTAGTGTAACTCTTACATATACAAAAATTAAAACCAACTTTAGTTACTTCCGCACAATAAGAATATTCGTTAAAATGTACTCTTAAACATTGTTGGTCTACCTTGTAAGCACGGTGTGTCTGAAAGTTGACGAAGAGTCTTGGGCATCCGCAGAGAAGTAAGTGTTATTTTATGTGATTCTTGGATCAGTTCGTAACAGTTAGCCCGAGTCGTTCGAACAGCATTTAATGGTCCTGGTTAGCGTTAAACTTCGGCCATAGAGTAACACAAGCAGTCGTAACATTATTACATACATTACGCCGCTAGTTGCTTTACTTTTCTAACTTATGTTCGTAAACTGACAGCAACTATTCCCCACGGCGACAGCTTTACATACGTATAAAGCCCTACACGTTTTCTACATCGACTGCATCAGATGTTATGTCACTCTCCACTTCGATCACTTGTATGATTTGGAGGAACTATCTACATATAAACTTCTGTTTTTCTTTTTGAGGTGCTTTTGTAAGAATAATGTTTCAAACCAAATACTAAGCTGAAATCTGTTGATAGACATATTTTTATAAAATGTTCAAATTTACTGTCCCGTCCAGTTGTATGAAAAATTAACAATCAAAGCCACGATTTATGCATGTTTTAAAAATAATAAAAACATGCACATTATGGAGCATTGTCATGGTGCATCGTCATCCAGTAAACATGCATAATAGATAGAGACAACACAACTAATTATAACCTGCCAAATTGAGTTACAAAGTTAGTTAACACGTAATTGAGGCGATTCAGAAAATGTGCTGGCGATACTGCTGCATTTCTTTCCAGAATTCACAGATTCCGTGCCCAAGAGTCGAATAAAAATAAAATCCGACCAATCCTTTCTGATAATGCTACATATTACCAAAAGTCGCTAGTGCCATAGAAGGGTCGTAAAAGCAGGCATTAACATCAGATACAAAGGAATCCAAATGCTAAATAAAACTGACGAATTTCTGCCCTCGCAAAATTTTATGGCGAAAACAACCTCAAATATCATACTTTCTGCAATCTCAATGAAAATGCTGGCATTAGAAAATGGATATGCGCTTTTTCTATAGGCGTCTCTAAGATAATATAGGTTAATATCGCAGCCGAGAGGCTTTGTCAGCCCCTCCGATTAAACTGTAAAGCTATGTTAGTTTGTTGGGTTTTTGTCATCCTTTAAAGAATTCCAAAAGTATCGGCAAGGTAATGCTATCATATTAAAATGTTGATGTGTTTCACCTGCTACACATCGATTAAGGAGACTAAATTGTCTACAGAAACACGTCTGTCGTATATATTGGTTGAAGCTGCGTACAAACGTTATTGTGGATCACCACTAATCGAACTTGCTTCGGCCGCAATCGGGCTTACTTCTTTCAGCGTAATCTAACAGCAATGGCGCAGGATGCTGTTCCACTTTTTTGATACACCGCTGCAAGATGCTGTACAACTGTAGAACGTCTGACGCAAATAATCAGTCTAAAGAACTAGTTCAGGATTGGTGCTGGAGAAAATGTAACGTTTTTATTAAATGCGTTTGCTCCCCTCTTATAGCGGACTAGCTCAAAAGCCATAATATTTATATTGCCTGATTTAGCTCAGCCATGATTAAGGAAAGCCTCTGTTCAAATTATCCAGAAGTTGGCCTGCAATTGTGCTCAGCTGCAAATATTAGTTTCAAATATCTACTCAAATGAAAGGTCACTTTACTTACATGCAAATTAACAAATCACGAAACAATGAGCACATTCGTGTTAACACCGACTAAATCTTCTGCAAAGACGTTACAGTGCTGGCAGTAGTGTTGAATCACTTCGACAATTATTTTAAAGATACCTTTGCGCTGACAGCTCACTGCGCATATGCGCACAAATAATTGTTCAGCCTCTTCTTCGCTTCGGTTGCAATGGCCGCTGACAAATGGCTTAATTTGGTCTGATTCACCCAACTTGAGTGATGGTTGCTGAATGCCGGTTGCGTAATACATGGACTTTATGCTCCTGCAGTTTTCCATAGCGATGCCTTCGCCCTCACGTCACTTGACAACGCTACATATTTTTTGGAGACATCCTGAATCCAATTCGCCAAACTGGACTGTCTGTAGGATCTTGGCACCCTCGTACAGTTTGCAAGCAGCTATTAGAACACTTTTCTGATCTGGGATTAGCCTCGGGACACCTAGCAACTTCCATTTCAACAGATGCTGTATCCAGCTTCAAAACTAAGTCATATGATTTTCACTTATGTCCGTAAAGGCATGTTTTCGCCAAGCGCAAGCCAGCTTCTAACGCAATCTGCCAAAACCTGGCACGTTTTTAGGACAAGCGCCTGCATTTTAGCGCAAAATGCGCACAACACATTGGCGTACGTTTAAAAATTATATCTAATTACAAATGGATATTACCAAACAACAATAAACAGAGATATACAAATCGACTGTGAATTTAAATGTTGAGTGCTTGGTCGTGCTGCGAGTCAAGTCGAGAAGAACCAGCATACGATAAAGATCGAGTCGTGATGGGGTGCTTTGAGCGTGATAGGAAATTGTGCTAAGGAAATACCTTAACTGTCCGTGTGACAACCCTACGGCTTTTGCCGGATCGTACACTTCCTTGGAATTAAGATAAATAAATCTCCAACTACGTGCCGCTTGAATTATGGAAGACCTTTGTCGTCGAATTACTTAGGATGTAGGAGAGCTTCAACGTAGCTTGTCTGCTGTTGCTACTGCTTACCCACTGGACACCGTCGATCCATAGTTCCGATGATCCTTAGTCTGGAATGTATTTCCCGCCAATATTTCTGGGTTGTTATCCGCTAACCCAGTTCCTCGAATGAACCACCGTTTCAACCCTTCAATTTGGTACCGTTATTTATAAAATTACAATTAAAAATATCTATTCATTATTCCATTTCACATGCTCGCTCATTTCCATTTTTTTATTTACGCTTTTATGTTGTTCGTAGTTGCAAGAGACTCAGCACCATACACATAATTGACTCATATTTGGAGCTTGCCCTCATCTGGGAGTGCTAAACACTATTTAGCGCATTGGTTGGTTTTACGGCGAGTCCTTCAGATTTATTTCCCTTGCGGTGTATGACCGTTACGTTACATTTAGGAAAATTTTCGTAGTAGTAATTTTCTAACAGGCCAGCCCTACGCTGACTTTCGAAAGCTTTCCTGTTATTTGTGTGTTGAACATACTCACAGCATGCGACTTCATGTGATTTCAATTTTCAAGCAGATCAAGGCGGTGGGTTCGCTCAGGGTACAAACCTTTACATTTCCCAAATCCCAGAGCCAATTTATCCATGGTTGGGTCTGCTCAAAACACTCTTAACTAATGACTGATACACAATATTACCGATTTGACTTTTGCAAGAAAAGGCTTCAAGTTTCGGTTTAAGACCACGACCACCTTACTATAGCTAACAGTGTGCCCATTTTAAGTCTGTTCCAGGTTGTAAATGGGTTTCCACACGTAACATACTATACTATCAAAAGCAAATTACCATCAGAATATATGCATTGAATTATGAGCCAACTGTTTTCTGTTTAGCAGTAATTGTTCTGCAAGTCGACTAGCAATCTCTAGAAGGTGTAGGTACTGGAAAGGTACTGATATCTACTAGGGCAGGGCAAACATTTCCTATAACAGACAATTTCGACGGATAAAATAGCAATGAGCTCAAGGAGGAGCTCTTTATAATGTTGGTGTATCAAGCCTTATACATAAACGAATCACAGGAATCGATATCTTTTCCCTAACGTGTTTTTTTTTAAATATATTTCTGGTCGTCGCTGTCATACAACCACCTAACTTGCTCATTGCTTTTTTATTTTACCCTAGCTGAGTGTTAGAGGTTATTAAAATTATTAAAACTTGTTTTAGGCCTTTTCCGCTTGTTGATTTGATCCTTTCAATGAACTCATTTGTCATGACTGGGAAAAAATGGTATCTCTGGTTTTTCATCAATGCATCTCCATGATATCTTCATTTTTTCTTCTTGGCTATCCACATTATTAGTCTCCTCAATATTTCGAATGGGTGAACCTTCAAACCACTTTCCTATGTTGGTGTACCAACGCACGTCTCTCTAATATTTAATTGCGCCTCTATAACAATTTCACAGAAATTGTTTGGTAGCGTGTCTATATCATTTAGGTTTGTTCCTCGAGATGATCATCATCGTCAGATCAGATACTTTCTCATTCCATGTATTGCTTGCGTTGGTTCTACTGCAACAGCTAGCGATTGCTTACTAACACAATTTTCCGTTTGCAGGAGGACTTCGGTACGCGACAAGAGATCAACCAAAACAACAGCGGCTGGCAGAAGCTGAACCTGACGGAAACGGTCAGGAGTTGGCTGGCGGAAGGAGACACCAACAGGCTGCGAATCCTCATAGACTGTAGCTGCAGCTGCTCCAGCGTGCACCTGCACCTGTCGGAGACGGCGTCGGAGAGGCGGAACAACCCCAACCGGCCCTTCCTGGTGATCTACACGGACCCCAACACGGCGAAGCGCGTGCGGAGAAGAGCCCTGGACTGCGCCCCCGACTCGGGCAACCAGTGCTGCAAGCAGCGCTTCTACGTGAGCTTCAAGGATCTGGGATGGGACGACTGGGTGATCGCGCCCCAAGGGTACTTCGCCAACTACTGCAGGGGCGACTGCGGTCACCACCGCACCCCAGACACCTACGTCACTTATCATACCCATGTGATAGAGGAGATGCGGAAGGCGCGCCACCTGACGGGGATGCAGCCCTGCTGCGCGCCCCTCAAGTTTTCTAGTATGAGTTTGATTTATTTCGGACCTGAAAGTAACATAATAAAAAGGGATTTGCCAAAAATGGTGGTGGATGAATGCGGGTGTCCATAGACGTGTTTAAACTCAAAACCTTAGTAGTTATGGTGTTAACAAATTCAAAGACTCGTTTATATTTAATAGTTAAAATTGCGGTTAGACTATTTGGTAAGCGAAATGGGGTGGAGTCAGTGTTGTGTTCACGTTTGAAGAAGAGTAAGGTAGGTATGAAGATGGAATTGATCAAATGTGCCAGAGAACGGACTACTAACCAATTTACAAATGATATGACATCTCAGATAGTTAATAGACAGTTTTCAAGTTGGTTGCTTTAGTTTATCTTCGACTCCATGCAATGGAAAACCTAATATAATTTTGAAATGAGCAGCAACATCATCTGTTAAACAACGGTTATACGCACGCTGTAACGGAAAAACATAAATAGAAATTAGCACAGGCCAGCCTACTATTAATTTTATATCATACATAACTTTATTGGAGCAAAACCATCAAATTAACGCACTGCTCAATTGCTAAATATATTGTTCTTGTTTCACTTATTCTCCCTTGCTTTAAGTTTGCAGTCCCGCATCCTAAGTTCCTCGATATCCCGTTGCACTATACTCATCCACTGTAACCTTGATAACCTTTTAGAAGTAACTTCTCAAAATGTCTGATATTCTGACTCCCCATTCTCGTGTGATATAATTCAACCATCTTCTTTCTATGTATATGTTTCCCTCTCATTATTCTTTTCTATATTCATATTAGCTTACGATCTTGTGTTTGGTGCCCATATTTGATTAATTAATTCACCCGAGATGAGCTATTTAGGTTGCTTTATCGGCATATACTAAACATACCGTCTACAATTGTGGGATCGATGTAATTTTAATTAAATTCGTGTTAACACACCACAAGTATTATTTTATTCTTTGGTATTTGTTTAACTAGACGTTAATGGAAGTAAAATTACATGTAACAATCCAACAGTCAGCTTCGATTCCGAACTATTGCTTTATGCGTTTCAAACATCTGGCACTTTTTGATTAAGTGCTTCAATGTAGTGTTACTATAACAACGTGATTTCCAAGTTACCTTGTTTGATAGTTACAGGATTTACGGTACAACATTTTTGTACCAACACTTGATGGTAGCATTCATTATACGACATTACTACGTTAAGAAGTTTTTTGCTAGAACTAATAGCGTAAGTTATTTTATCAAATCTATTGGTAGGTCTGTGTCCTAAATCAAATATTGTAATTCCATTAATGTAACTGGTTATTTATAGTTTTCAAACCATGTGGTTGAAGATAAACTAATGCTGGCAACGACAACAAAAACAGATGTTAGCAGCAGTAAATAACTTTTAACATAACCCAAGCCATTTAAAGGACAAAATAAAATCCTATTCATAAATTCAATAACTGGCTGTTGACGCTTAACATTCCATATAGTCGTTACTTAAACAATTGTTTATTAGTTTTAATTAAGGTGATCACAGTTTCAACCAACTATTTTAGTAATTAGCAAATGTTGACTATGAGATAGTAGTAGAATTAGCGACGACAACCAAGAGGCTTTGCTGTGCAGTTACGAAACTGAGAGAATTAAAATCTTTATTAATTGTATTCTGATTTTAACAATCTGTACGGAGCATACTTTTTGTGTTGCTAAACTGCAAAATATAGAAATTCTAAGTTAACAACGAAATCTTTACTTGTGATATATGAAGGCCTAAACGAAAATTTACATAGTGCTGTGTATGTGTTTTTAGTTGGAATGCTCTGTTTCGCTGCTACACAAAAAGCCCCAGTATTGTTGGTTGAGTAGATAGACGAAAGAACTGCTGTCATATCAGAGGATGTTGGGTTTTGCGTGAAGTGTTTTTGTGCAACCGGCATCGAAGGCTTGAAGTTTTGATCACCTTAGCACTCAAGTTTTGTGATCCTACGTACTGCGTATTATATTTAACGAATTACTATTACCACTGCGAAATGTGATTTGTAATGTTGTTTAACCTGTGATTTGTGTATTTTTTGCAATGTTTTAAGAATTTTATTTGTTGTTTCGTCGCCGTAGCCTTTACTTCGTTTACAAGCTTTTGTATTGTTGAAATTACTTGTAAAATAAAGCATTAAAATGACAATAACACGTTATAAACAAATACTAAATGTACTTAAATTTTTCTCAGTCTATGCAATAATTCATAAAACATATATCGAAATGTTGCTAGTCCCATATTTATCTTATTCTCGTAGTTAACACAGCTTTCAGAATAAGCGAAAGTTAATCGAAAGTGATTCCGATCCTCTACCACTCGCTGTCTAAATGTTGGATGTTGGATGTGCACATTTTCAGTACCGCTCGAAAGGAATGCCTTTGGATTAACTTTTTTCCGCACTATAAAATGCTCTATCGCATAATATACCTACAAACTATATGCCTTAAATTAAGAATACCTACCTGTAATGTTAAAGAACTGATTAAATATCCTCTTTTCAGGAATTCTTTCAGCGCAGTGGCAGGCAATCGCGACCTTTTGTAAATATTACAATAACCAAATTATTCACTGATACGATAGTTCCGGCTTATGTTGCGCAATGACTTGTTCATCGGTTAAAATGGAGAAAGCATGCAGTAAACGTTAAATATATTAGTTTAGATTCTCTTAAAATTGATTTAGTTGTTTAATTATCGCCATATTTTCCTTCACATGCCATATCTTGTTAATCAAATCTTTAATCAATTTAAATTATTAACATCTTAAACGTCATAATAAAGCCCTAAAGGGTTTAGAGCTTTATTCACAAGTTTTTATTTTTAGTGGCTTCCACTTATTTATTTTTAAATCTAGAAGTAATTCTAATTCCATTGAAACAGTGGAAGTAAATCATTGAAATGCTAAGTATTAGGCAAATGCCATTTAATCCTCCAAATTCTCAGAATATTTCTAGTTCTTAAAAACTCTTCGAATTAGTTTGCCGGTTGGTTATTGGTTTTAGAAATGTATTAGAGAAATTAACTATGTAAATAGTATCACATCATATTTGACAAAAGTCCTTAAATCAAAGCGATCATTTAGTTGCATTTGTAATTGTTTGTGTGGATTGCTTTCATCAGTACTTTGCAGTGGTTCTAGCTAGATTTGTTCAATCCTTTGAACGTTTTAGTTATATGGACACTAGGATACAATATTATTTTTTTTTAGTTTATTATTTATTGAAGTCAGGGCTGGGCAAATTATTTTAAAAATAATTGAATTACCAGAGAGTTTAATTACTCAAATGAAATAGTACTTCAATTATCAATTACCTGGTAATTGTAACGGCACTACATAAATTACGTTTTCAATTATTTTCAATATAAATTATTGTCGTATATTTGTGTTTAGTAGTATTTAAATAGCTGTGTGATACTACGTATATCGTTTGAGACAAACAAAGTAAAATGAATAATTATCAAGGACCAATATCATCTGATTAAGCTAGTTGTTAATTGTTATGCAAAATTAAATCATATTTTTACCATACTGTCATCTATAGTGCAGACACATTTTTTGCTTCTTACACAATAATTATTAGCAAGCTACACAAAACACAAAATATGCACATCCCATCTAAAAACATACACATCTGCATCAAATATTTCATTTTTGTTCGTGCACACGTCCTTGCAAGTGCAAATATTGCAAAAAATTATCTGTTACCTAAAAATCATAGAAAATCATAAATTATACTTATATTGTTGAAGCAATATCCAATTGCGATTTGCTTACCATGTAAAGTAATGAGTCATCATCTTATTTTTTGCATTCTAGAGATTTAATACTCAATCGAGGTCAGTAATTTTGCTAATTGAATTACCAGAAAATAATTCAATTGCAACAAGTAATTCGAATGCTTTTAAAGTAACTTAAATATTTTAGAGTAATTTAATTACTGAAAAGTAATTGAGTAATTCATTGTAGTAACGTTAAAAAAGTAATTGTCAATTTAAGAGAAATGGAAATTGCCAATTACAATTACCGTATTTTGAAAAGTAATTCAATTCAAAGGCCAGTCAAGGACGAGGAATTTAATTAGCAATTTAATTACAAAGTAATTAATTACTGCCCAGCTCTGATTAAAAGGGTTTTCCCAAATTTTAAATTTTGTGCAATAAATATATTTTATTTGTTGTGTTGGTGAAACAATTATTGTAAGGTGTTGGAGTATGATAATTTGAAGTATTGTTACAGCAAACTTTACAAAATTGTTGGAACTGCTTAGGTTGCTTCTAGTTTAATAATAATAATAATATACACATTTAACAATTCTCATATAAAAATCATGCCTCATATGGTAAGGATTGATACTAAACATGTAAATTTTGTTTTTTGATTTTACCACCCTTTAGATAGTTCTGCCAAGCTCTGTTCACAACGTTTCAATCGCTTAATTATGTGAAAGTTAGTTTGCATTTAACCCAAAGCAAAAAAAAATGAGTTTTTAACTTCACTAACAGCTTGTTTAAGCAATATAAATTCTAAAAAGGGTCTTTTAACCTTTGAAATAAATTGCGAGTATATATTCTATTGCACCAGATTTTAGGACGGTGCTTTGATTTAACAATGACATTAGTCACGTGCAAATATTAATATCTAAACATAATGCTTTATTTTATGCCTTTCGATCATTTAACTATGTGAAAATTATTGTATTAAATCTGAAATAAATTTGTGGCAAATTTTTATTGAATACTTGCTGAAACAATACAAATGTTAAGAAAAAAGGAGATCTCTTAAATTTTTTAAAAAATTATGTTTCTTATCGCACCAGGTTTTCCTACATCTAAGGTTGCTCTTTCGATTTAACAATAATATTAAACAAGTGTAAATAGTAATGTTTACGTATTCCATTTTATTTTGAAAATATTGTTAATTAACATTTGAAATTCAATTGTTTTTGGAAAACAATCTCTCCTTTTACAACTTTCTTTAAACAGTTCAACAGGCCCATTCAAAACGTTTGAATAGATTAGATCGTTAAAAGTAATTTGCATTAAGTCCGAAGTAAGGAAAATACTTTTTTAATGTAAGTTTTACTAAAGACTTCAATCAATAAAAAAACTAAGAAAGATCTTTAAAAACGATATTTCCCATTGCATTAGATTTTCTCTACATTTTAGTTTGTCCGTGCGACTTAACAAAGTTATTAGACAAATGTAAATATTGATATCTAAATAATTTGTTTTATTTTGGAAATATTTTTAACTAATATATATATTTTTTATTTCTGGAATAGTCTCAACAGGCACGTTTAGCATTTTCTTTGAAAAATTCCAACAAAAGCTCTGATCAAAACCATTCAATCGCTTAGCTATGTGCAAATTATTTTGTATAAAATCCGAAGCGAATAAATTAATTTGTGTGGTTCATTTGTGTTGCAAACTTGTTTAAACAAGAAGAAAATAAGGAAAATATTTAAAATTTTTGAAAAAATTATATTTCCTATCGCACCAGACGTTTGCGACATCCAAGGTTGCTCTTTCGATTTATCAATAACATTGAAGCAGAGTCTACACGGTTTAACACTCTTTCGTAATAGTTCTAACCTTCTAACAGGCTCCATTCAAAATAAATCAATCGTTTGACTATGCGAAAATTCATTTGCATTAAATCCAAAGCAAAGACAATACTTTTTCAATACAAGACTAGGAAAAATCTTTTAAATTTGTGGAAAAATACTATTTCTTATTGCATCAGATTTTGTCTACATTCCAGGTTTGCTCTAGGATTTAACAGTATTGTTAGAAAGGCGTAAAAATTACTATCGAAATATTCTACGCTAATTTGGAAATATTGTTAATTAAAACGTAAATTTAGTTGTTTTTAGAAAAAGTCTTCAGATATGTGCTTTATCACGTTTTTTAAATAGTTCTAATCGTCTAACCAGCTACAATACAAAAATTTGAATCGCTTAGTTATATAAAAATTTGTTTGATTAAATCCGAACCAAGGAAAATACTTTTCTTAATGTAACAATTACTAAAGACTCGTTTAAGCAATATAAAGACTTCAGCAGTTCTTTTAAATTTTTAGAAAAAATATGTTGCTTATTGCATCAGACTCCTTCTACATTTAAATAATCTCTTCGATTTAACAATAATGTTAGACAAATGTTAGTATCTAAATAGTCTGTTCTCTTTTGGAAATATTACTAACTAATTATGTAAATTTACTTCTTTTTGGAAAGAATTTTCAACATATACGTTATAGGCCTTTTTAAAATAGTTCTGACAGTCTAATAAGCTCAATTCAAGAACGTTTCAATCGTTTGGCTATTTTTTTATTTACAGAGACTAACAAACATTGCATACATTTTCGGAAAAATTTTGTTTCTTACTGCATCAGATTTTCTCTACATTTGAGACTTCTTCTTCGATTTAACAGTAATGTTATACAGGTCTAAATGTTAATATCTAAATAGTCTCTTTTATTTTGGAAATATTGTCAACGAAAATGTAAATTTGCGTGTTTTTGGAAAAGAGTGTTTAGAGTTTCAACACTTCTTTAAATAGTTTTAATAAGCCGTAAGCAAACGTTTGAATCATTTAGATATGGCGAAATCAGTTTGCATCAAATCCGAAAAACGATTTTTTGAAATTCAACTTGTACTAAAGCTTATTTAAACAATATAAAAACTAAACCCCTTCCATTCAATAATAGCGTTAGACCAGTATAAATATTAGTATCTAAATATACTTTTCTATTGTGGAAATATTATTACTTAAAAATTGTTATTTATTTGTTTTTTTGTGGTTGAAATTACGTATATGAAAATGAGTTTGCATTAAATCTGAAAAAAAAATTTTAGTTTAACTTGCATTAAATACTTGGTTAAACAATACAAATCTAAGGAATGTCTATTAAATTACAAAAAAAATCCTATCGCACCCAATTCGTGCCACATTTTAGGTTGCTCCTTTGGTTTTAATGTTGATGTTCGACAAAATACGAGTTTATTTCCTATTGCACCGGATTTTGTCTACATTTTATGTTGCTCCTTCAATTTAACAATAATGTTAGACAGGTGTACACATCAGTATCTAAATATAAATTTCTATATGACATGCACTCAACTCTATGTTCATTTTTCCACATAGAATTCTAAATAGACATTTTTAATTAAAGTTTTATTAGAGATTGGCTGAAACAATAGCAAAACAAAATATTTATAACGAATGGAATTTATACAAAATTTTCTAAAATCTTAGAAAATATTAATTTTTTATCAAATCACACCTCGACTACATACGTACTTGTCTTAAGTAAAATGCTTTTAATTTAAAATAAAATAATTACGACAACTTCGAAGATATAAAATAAAAATGCTCATAAATAGTGCATATCGAATGACAGCAACAAAATATAAACCTAGATGTAAACACATACAACAACCCAGATCTAATAACAGACATTGACCTTGTTCGGCCAGTCGAGCTGCTTACAACCAGCTTAGCAATAGCAATATCTATTCAAATTTAGAGCTCATTTGTGGAAGAGGCTTCTGTTAAATCTGCTCGTTAAATGTGGTATAATATGTACAATTTTGAAAATCGGATTTTTACTATTACAGATCAAACTGCTTATTTGATTTACAATTAATATTAGATAGGCGATTCCTTTTGCAAATTTATCTCCCATGAAAATAATGTATCTTAACTCATATAAATGTGTTTTTTGATAATATTATCAATGTTGAAATGTCGTTCTGCAGTTTAGTTTCTACAAGATGCTTCAGCACCAGTGAAATTAATACCCTTAAACTGCTTCTAAAATGAGAAAGATTGATGTTCTACAGTCCTTGATCGTAATAAAAAATTAAGTTTGAATTTTTTGAACTATCGTGATAGCAATTTGAAAGTGAAACGGAATGCAAGTGAAATCTAGAATCCAGTTTATTGATGAACTTTTCTAAACAAAACAAAATTTTGTTGGTTGTGACTTTCGCTACGAATTTATCGTCATTTCTACTGAGAATTAAATTTGAATTTTTTAAATGCTAGAAATGCTATAAGTTGTTAAAGTTATCTACCGAAAGTGCTAACTGTGAAATCATTTAATTGGGGTTTGGACAGTTTTTAATTTGGTTAAGCTATATCTGGTGTTAGATTTGGAAAGGTACAAATTCTAGTATACGGCTTTTCTAATTATCAACATTTCGATGTGTTCCTTTTTATCAACTCAAAAATCTATTAGATCTATCCAAACCGATAAAATTTGCTGATTCACATATCTCGTCCCTGTTACACAGCAGCCGCTATTAAAGCTCGTTTCCAGATTTCAGTAGTCGTATTTCAGTTCAATATTTCTGTTTTCTATAATATATTACCACGGTATTTGTGTTTTCGACGTTATCCATTTGTAGCGGCCCATTATATCATTCACTTTTATCTTTTATCACAATCGCCAGTTTTAAAGGCGACTCCTATCATTCCTCCGTATTTTGGGTTAATACTTATGCATTACAATTTCGCTTTTTATTCCGGCTATTATGACGGGATTTATTTTTCGAGGCATCGTTTTCCGTTCCGCTGCGACTAATGTTGTCTGGGCTGCCATTATCATAGTCACCATGGGATTTTAGGTCACAAGCGACTTTTACGTAGTTTCAAGTTTGCTATGTAGTTTTCAGGCTGTGATTTTTCCAAATGATTTAGCTATGAGGTTCTATTAAAAGTTCTTTTAGTAAGTTTGATTTAAATCTTATATTATGGGATACCAAGCAATGAAGAGTGTAAGTGCAAGTGAAAGAAAATTAAATTTGTTTCGCGTCTTATAAAGTTTCTGCTTATATCATAGGCTGTAGCTGATGTAGTTTAAAATTATGATGTAAATCTTTATCATACATAATTTAAACCAGATAATCGATTTGACTAAAATTAACAAAATTAGTATTTAACTAAATTTATTGTACAAGTTATATTGTATCTATGGGTGCTCAAGATTTTCTCATGATATTAATCATCCTTGTATCCTTTATTTGAAATAGTAATATGTTATATACACATTCTAACTTTAACGTTAAATGCCAAAGATATATATTTCAGAAAATTAAATAATTAGTTTATCATCGCAGCAACTATTATAGAATTTTGGAGAAAATTATTAAAAATATCGAAAATAAAAAAAAATTAATATGAAATACTTTCATTTTATTTTCATTTAATTTACTTCTAGAAGTTATATCTATATTCTAGAGTTATTTCTTTTCTTAGTCTTCACTAGAATTTTACCATATTTAAATGTTGCGCAAAGGACATAACATAAACATCAACAATTTCAAAATGTCGAAAGTTTTTTTTTTGTATATTATCTATTGTGAACGTAATATTCTCTTCATAATTTAAATTTAGAATAAAATTATCCTAAATAGTAATACCAACGTTAAAAGCAAGACATCTAAATTTACAAAAATTAAGTTTTTGTTGAAAAACACTTAGAAATCGTTTATCTGTGCAAATTTTAGAATTTACGACGTTTATTGTCGTTGGTTTAATTGTTAGAAAATCTTTGCTGCAATAATTTGAGAAAATCTGGAAAAAGTAGTGATCGCGAAACGTCGCTGACGCAATAAAACATTTTAATTTTCTGTTGAAATGTTAAGGAAAATCTTTGCCTTCGGTTTACTTGTACCAATCACAACATTTATTTCCAGACTTATCTCTACAACAGGTATTGGTGATTGTATTTATGTTATTATTAATTTAGAATAAAGTTCTGGTGCAAATTTTATTAATTCGTAACGATTGAATCAATAAAATTGTTGTTGCCCATGATTATAAAAAAAAATTATTAGGATCAATGGAGTAATTTAAAACATTTATAGCTATTGCTGTAATTATTGTACAAGTTTGGAAAAAATCGTTAAAATGAGAGAAATCTGGCAAAGGTAGTGATCGCAAAGCGTTGCTGACGCAATACAACATTTTGATATTCTATTAAAATACGAAGAAGAATCTTTTATTTCGGTTTACTTGTGACAACCACAATATTTATTGAGAGATTTATCTCTACAAGAGACATTGGTCATCATAATTAAGATATTATCAGTTTTAAATAGAGTTCTGATATCAATACTGATTGTAACGACTGAATCAAAACGTGGTTTTCCGTTGTGGACGATTATTTAGAAAACAATTATTTGTATTAATGGAGGAATTTGCGACGTTTATCGTAATTGTTATAATTATTGTACGCTTTTGGAGAAAATCGTTAAGGGGAAAGAAACCTGGAAAAAGTAGTGATAGCGAAACATCGCTGACACGCAATAAACCATTTTGAATTTTTGTTGAAATGCGAAGCAAAATCTTTGCTGTCGGTTTACTTTTACCAATCACACGATCTATTTCAGGATTTATCTCTGCAAAAAGTATTGGTGATTGTATTTATGTTACTATCAGCTTCGAATAGAGTTCTGGTGCATTTTTTTTTAATTGTAGCGATTTAATCAAGACGTCTAAATTTATAAAATAACATGTTTGTTGTCGATTATTATTTAGAAAACATTTATCTGGATCAATGGAGTAATTTATGACGTTTATCGTCGTTGCTATAATTATTGTACAATTGGAAAACATAATTAGGAAGAGAGAAATCTAGAAAAACTAGTCATCGCAAATTGTTGCTGACGCAATAAAACATTTTTATTTTCTGTTGAAGTACGAAGGAGAATCGTTGATTTCGGTTTACTTGTACCAATCACAACATTAATTTCGAGAATTATTTTTACAAAAGGTATTGGTAATCGTATTTATGTTATTCTTAGTTTAGAATAGAGTTCTGATGCAAAATTTTATTAATTGTAACGATTGAATCAAGACGTCTAAATTTAGTAAATAAAATTTTTCTTGTCCGTGATTAGAAAAATAAAACATTTATTAGGATCAATGGAGTAATTTAAAACATTTATAGCCATTGCTATAATTATTGCACGAGTTCAGAAAAAATCAGTAACAGAAAAATCTAGAAAAAGTAGTGATCGCAAATAGTCTCTGACGCAATAAAACATTTGATTGTCTGTTGAATAATAAGAAGAATCTTTGATTTCTGTTTACTCGTGGCACCCACTATATTTACAAGAGATATTGATAAGCGTAATTATGTTATTATTAGTTTGAAATAGAGTTTTGGTGCAAATATTGATTGTAACGACTGAATCTACACCTCTAAATAAAAAAAAAAGATTTTCCGTTGTCAGCGATTATCTAGAAAACGTCTATTTGTATCAATGGAGAAATGTGTGATGTTTATCGTAATTGCTATAATTATTGTACGCTTTTGGGAAAATTCGTTAAGAGGAGAGGAACCTGGAAAAAGTAGTGATCGCGAAACATCGCTGACACGCCATAAAACATTTTGATTTTTTGTTGAAATGCGAAGGAAAACCTTTGCTGTTGGTTTAATTTTATCAATCACACGATCTATTTCAAGATTTATTTCTACAGAAAGTATTGGTGATTGTATTTATGTTATTATCACTTTCGAATACAGTTCTGGTGCAATTTTTATTAATTGTAACGATTTAATCAAGACGTCTAAATTTAATAAATAACATTTTCGATGTCGATGATTATTTAGAACACATTTATCTGGATCAATGGTGTAATTTATGACGTTTATCGGCATTGCCATAATTAGTGTACAAGGTTGGAGAAAATCATTAGGAATAGAGAAATCTGAAAAAAGTAGTGACCGCAAATCGTCGCTGACGCAATAAAACAATTTGATTTTCTGTTGAAATACCAAGGAGAATCTTTGATTTCGGTTTACTTGTACCAATCACAATATTAATTTCGAGACTTATCTCTACAAAAGGTATTGGTAATTGTAATGTGTTATTATTAGTTTAGAATAGAGCTGTAGTGCAAAATTTTATTAATTGTAACGATTGGATCAAGACGACTAAATTTAATAAATAAAATTTTTGTTGTCCGTGATTATAAAAAAAAACATTTATTAGGATCAATGGAGTAATTTAAAACATTTATAGCCATGGCTACAATTATTGTACGAGTTCGGAATAAATTATTAAAAAGAGAGAAATCTGGTAAAAGTAGTGATCGCAAAGCGTCGCTGACGCAATCAATTATTTTGATTTTCTGTTGAAATACGAAGAAGAATCTTTGATTTCAGTTTACTCATGGCAACCACTATATTTACAAGAAATATTGATAAGCGTTATTAGTTTGAGATAAAGTTCTGGTGCAAATACTGATTGTAACGACTGAATCATGACCGCTAAATCAAAAAAGACGGATTTGCCGTTGTGGGCGATTATCTAGAAAACGTCTATTTGTATTAATGGAGAAATTTGTGACAATTATCGTAATTGATATAATTATTGTATGCTTTTAGGGAAAATCGTTAAGTGGAGAAAAAATCGAAAGAAATAGTGATCGCGAAACGTCGCTAACGCAATAACCCCTTTTGATTTTTTATTGAAATGGGAGGGAACATTTTTGCTTTCGGTTTATTTGTACCAATCACAACATTTATTTCAAGATGGTATCTCTACAAGAAATATTGCTAATCGTAATTGTGCTACTATTAGTTTGAAATTGGGTTATGGTGCAAATACTAATTGTAAGGACTAAAGCAAAAGGTCTAAATAAAAAAAAACGTATTTTCTCCTGTGAACGAGTATCTAGAAAACGTGTATTTGTATCATTGAGGAATTTCTGAAGTTTATGGTGATTGCCTATAATTATTGTACGATTTTGGGAAAATCATTAAATGGACAAAAATCTGGAAAAAGTAGTGATTGCAAAACGTCGCTGACGTAATAAAACATTTTGATTTTCTATTGAAATGTGAAGGAAAATCTTTGCTTTCGGTTTACTTGCAGCAATCACAAAATTTATTTAGAGAGTTATCTCTACAAAAACTATTGGTATTTGTTATTATTAGTTTGGAATAGAGTTCTCGTACAATTTTTATAATTGTAACGATTGAATCAAGACGTCTAAATTTAGTAATACAATTTTTGTTGTCCATGACTATTTAGAACACATTTATCTGGATCAATGGAGTAAGTTATGATGTTTATCGTCATTGCTTTAATTATTGCACAAGTTTGGAAAAATCATTAGAAAGAGAGAAATCTAGTAAAAGTAGTGATCTCAAAACGTCGCTGACGCAATAGAACAGTTTGATTTTCTGTTGAACTATGAAGGAGAATCTTTGATTTCGGTTTACTTGTGGCAACCACAATATTAGTTCGACGTTTATCTCTACAAGAGTACGATTTTGTAGATAAATAGGGATAAAGAGGGAAGAAAATCCGGAAAAAGTAGTGATCACTTTACTTCGCTGATGCAATAACACGTTCTGACCTTTGTCGAATATGAAGGAAAATCTTTGCTCTCGATTTACTTGTAGCAATTAATATATTTACTTGGAGATTTATCTCTAGAAGATATGTTATTGTTAGTTTGGAATGGGGTTCTGGTGCAACTAATGTTAGTAACGATTAAATCGAGACATCTAAATTTATCATGTAATTTTGGGGAATAATCACAAAGAAGAAAAAAATCTGGAAAAAGAAGTGATCGCAAAACGTCGGTGACGCTATAAAACATTTTGCTCTTCTGTTGATATAAGAAGTAAAATATTTGGTTTAGGCTACTTGGAGCAAGCATAATATTTATTTGGATTTCTACAAGAAATATTGTAATTATGTTATTATATTAGTTCGGAATAGAGTTCTGTTGCAAATAATGATTGAACGTTAGAATTAAGACAACTAAATTTAAAAGCTGAAATTGTTCTTGTAGGGTAACATTTAGAAAAAATTTATTTGGATAAATTGAAGAATTTATCACGTTCTTGGTATAATTATTACAAAATTTTAATCTTGGCTTAAAAATCTAAAAGTAGAAAATCTAGAGGAATTAATATTCCCACGAGATCAGTTTTTAATTAAAACAATTGAGAATAATTTTATTAATTGATTAGGTTATATTTACTCGCAGACTTGTTTTGCTTCCACGAAATGAAAGCTCGTCGACGAAATTCAAGCTAAACGCGAGCCTAATCAAAGCAGCATAATTCGTCCATAGGAACATATTTTTATCCTGGCGGGGAAAAGGAGAATTTGATTCAGGGCCCTGGAAATGCTAACGCTTGTCAAGGGTTTAATTCTGCGGGAGGCTCTGTTAAAAACAATAAACGGCTCTAAGGGCGCGCTCGAGGCCCGCTGGGATCTAGCGACGCCAATTCGCATTGGGCGGCAACGCCGGCAACAAATCGGATCAGATAGCGAAATATTTTAACCGGCCATGTTATCCCAGAAATAAAAACCGATAATGCACTGACACAAATACAGGCCATAAAGCGCCGGAGACGAATTTTTTGCCGCCACTGCGCCCAATTTGGGCTCCGCGCCCCGGTCGGCTCCCAATTATATATTTTTTAAACGTAACAAGGCAGAAACGCGGCAATAAGCGGCGTGGGCGGGGGCCAGGAGAATTCCTCGAGTTGTTCATGATTTAAATGTTTTATAAAAGACTTCTTTATACAAGCCCTAGTTATATTCTTTAAGATATCATTGTTTGGTCTGCGTATAAACGAAGTCCAAAAGCATAAAAACACTTCCTAGCTTTTGCAATTGTAAATTAAATTATTTGATAATAACTAACGGAATTAGTATTAGATAAATAAATGCTACAATTTTTATGAAACAACGTCAAAACAATGTTCCTGATTTTAAAAATTATGTATAAATTATAAAAAATAAAAATATACAAAACCAGTTCCAATCTTTTATTGTCTTCCATTCAACACCGTTAATTACTATTCTACAATAACAATCTTTTCAACAAATGAAATAAGTGTAATCCAAAATATAATTAAAAAAACATAAGTTCTAATATAAAACCTAAAACTGAACAAGGTGCTACATCGATTAAAAATTTAAAAAAGTTTAGTTAAAAATACAACACAAAAACTATAAGCAATGCTTTCTATTGTTATCTTGTTGTTAAATGTTAAAAGGCTGAGAAACAATATTTTTAAACATTTGCAATCAAAACAATTATAGCAAATGTAAATAAGTACCAAAGTGCTCTACATTATCTCTACCATTTATAAACTAAAAATTCAAGAAAGACGAATTCTGGTTAGTAGTTTATTTGTTTAGTTAGATTTATAACTGAACTAAAGTTCTTCTTAGAAGTCGATGTTTTTATCGACTGGTTGAAGATTATCGTTAGAAATTGGTTGAAGAACCGATTTAGGTGTCGCAAAAAACTCATTTTTCCAACGACTGGCTTCAGAACCGCTTAATATATTTAACTTAAAACTGAGTTTTGCTTGATGAACTTAGAAACTGATTCAGAAATTGGTTTGGAAACTGGTTATGTTTCCACCAATTTTATTACAACTGATATAAAGCTCTGATAAACTTGATTTTTGTGAGGATTATTTGAAGAGCCGGTTTATGGCTAAGTGGTTTAAAAACCGTGTAATATACTCGTAGTTGATTGAAAACTGAGTTTTGGTCGATCAACTTCAAAGCTTCCTTACAAATTGGTTTGAAAGCTATCTATATGTCAAGCAGCTTCATTATAATGGATATGACATTCAAAAACGAATTTTTATGTCATCTGGCTTATCAATCGACTTAAAGATCAATTTATAAAATTGTCAACAGTCCAACAACCCGATTAAGATTCTATTTGAGCTAACGAAAGAATAGAAAAATTATATCAGTGACGAATGGCGTAAGAACCTTTTTATAGGTACATTTGATTGAATACTGAACTTTGGTTGATCAACTTAAAAACTGATTCAAAAATTGGTTTGGAACGGAATATGTGTCAGTAATTTAAAATAATGACTAGAAACTACGTATTACGTCAACTGACTGAAGAATCGGTTTAACATTCAGTTTGTGAAATGACCAAGCGTCAACAGTCAGACAAGTTGATTTAGACTGTGGTTAGTAGTGGATTTTTATGGCGATTACGTAAAGAACAGGTTTAGGTATCGACAGAAAAATTATATTTGATTTATGGTTGATCAACTTCAAAATTGCTGCAGAAATTGTTTGAAATCTAATCATGTATCAAGCAGCTTTATTACAACGGATTTGACATTCTGCTTAAAAGCGAATTTATATGCCAATTGGCTTATCAATCGACTTAAAAATCAGTTTCTAAAATTACCCCTGTGTCAACTGTCTAACAACCTGATTAAGATTCCAATTCAGTTAAGGTAACATAAGAAAAATTGTATCTGTGTCGAATAGCATAAGAACCGCTTTATAGGTACAGTTGATTGACTACTGAATTTTGGTTGATCAACTTAACAACTGATTCAGAAATTGATTTGGAACAGGATATGTTTCGGTCATTTTTATTATAACTTATTTAAAATAATGACTAGAAACTACCTTTTACGTCAACTGGCTGATGAAACTGCTTAAAAATCAGATTATGAAATGCCCATGCGTCAACAGTCATACAAGTTAATTTAGACTGTGGTTAGTAGTGTATTTTTTGTCGACTACGTAAAGAACAGGTTTAGGTATCAACAGAAAGATTATATTTGATTTATGGTTGACCAACTTCAAAATTAATGCAGAAATTGTTTGAAATCTGATTATGTGTCGAGCAGCTTTATTGTAACCGATTTGACATTCAGCTTAAAAGCGAATTTTGATGTCAACTGGCTTATCAATCGACTTAACCCTAGAACGCATAGGTGGCGTCATATGAGACACCACCTATTTAACTATCTAGTTTTTAGTGATTTGCTGTTATGTTATCAGATTCATATTTTCAGTACCTCTCCAGAAGATTATTGTTGATATCTCCTTTTCATTTTTAATTTCCAAAACTTGTTACAAGCTTTATAATTAGTTTTTTAGTTACTTGGTGTCGCATATGACGCCATCTATGCAATCACGTAACACGTTTTCTCGGTAGGTGTTGGTCGGTAACCACTTGCCATCTGTCAGTTTACGTACATAATTTTCATAGTAACGTAATGCGAAGTGGAATTTGTTAAAATAGCTATGACTAGTGTCTTTATAGGATTGCCAGTTAGCTATTATACTTCAGTCGCCGAACAGATAGAGCAGGCAACCAAAATAACAATTTACAAAGGCAACTCGATAATATATTAACTAATTACTAAAAGGAACAGAGATGGCGACGCTTATAATTAGAACTAATTTCAATAGACATTAAATAACTTTTTGAGGTTATGATGCAAATATCGAGAGATCCAAAAAAAATTATTCTCTGCGGGCTGTGGAAGTTCAAACGTATGAACAATATGTTGGTGGCACTGTAAGTCTATGCCAAATTCGAGGTTATCAGGTTAGGTTTTGCGTCAGTCTGTGTTAAAACTTTGACACAGACTGACGCAAAACCTAACTTGATAGCCTGCAGTGTAATTTATGTGCTGAACAGAGACTACCGAGTGATTTTTTAAACACTCAATTGCAGCAGGCCCTGGATAGCCTGAATCAGTTGGGAATACTCAAATGTATTGTTGGTGACACTGTAAGTTTATGTCAAATTCGAGGTTAGCAGTTTTGGTTTTGCTTGAGTTTTGACACAGACAGTGTCACCAACTATACACTTCAGTACTGCCAACTGATTCAGGCTATCCAGGGCGTGCTGCAATTGAGTTTTTACAAAATCACACTGTAGTTATTTGTCAAAAGTGTTTAACGTAGATATTAGTACCTGATCAGTTCCTTAGATTTAACAATTCATTTATTCATACTCATAAATAAATATTTTAAGAACTTTAATTTCCGCTTTGTGCTTTAATATGCATCTATGCAGTCAAAATTATCTCCCAGATATTAAAAAAGGCGTATAGTAAATTTAAAGTGCCTCATTAAACAAAAAAAGGTGTGGTGTCGTATACGACACCACATATGCGTTAATGTAACTTTCTTAGATGTATGCGTTCTAGGGTTAAAAATCAGTTATAAAAGTACCCTTGTGTCAACTGCCTGAAACCCGATTAAGATTCTAATTCAGCTAAAGTGACATTAGAAAAATTTTATCTGTGCCGAATGGCATAAGAACTGCTTTATAGGTACATTTGATTGAATACTGAATTTTAGTTGATCAACTTAAAAACTGATTCAGAAATTGGTTCGGAACGAGATATGTGTCGGTCAGCTTTATTATAACTGATTTAAAATAATAACTGGAAACTACCTTTTACGTCAACTGACTGATGAATCGATTTAAAAACCAGTTCATGAAATGACCATGCGTCAACTGTCAGAGAAGCAAATTTAGATTGTGGTTAGTAGTGGATTTTTATGTCCATTCCGTGAAGAGCAGATTTAGGTATCGACAGAAAAATATATTTGATTTATGGTTGATCAACTTCAGATTGATGCATATATTGTTTGGAAGCTGATTAAATGTCAATCACCTTTATTATAATTAAAATAATGCTTAAAATTTAATTTGTATGTCAACTGTCTGATGAATCGGTTTAGAGCATTTTATGAAATGACCATGCGTCAACTGCCAGGCAAGCCGATTTAGAGTCTGGTTTATAGTTGATTTTTATGTCTACTGTCTGAGAAATCAGTGAAGGTAACGATAGAAAAATTATATCGTCGTCAATTGGTTTAAGAACCGCTTAATAAGTACATTTCATTGAGTACTGATTTTTGGTAGATTAACTGGTTTAAAATCATTTAAAATAATGCCTAGAAGCTGATTTTTATGTCAACTGCCTGAATCGGTTTAGAAATCAGTTTAGGAAATGACCATGCATCAACTGTCATACTAATAAATTGTAGTTAGTGGTGGATTTTTATGCTGATTACGAGAGTAACGGGTTCAGGTATTAATAGATAAATTATATCCGATTTTTGGTAAAACAACTTCAAAACAAATCAGTTTAGAGACCAGTTTATAAAATGGCCATGTGTCAACTATCAGACAAGCCTATTTAGGGTCTAATTAGTAGTAGACTTTTAAGTCGATTACCTAAAGAACCAGTCTAGGTATCGACAGAAGAGTTAAGCCGCTTAATATATTAGACTAAAAACTAATGGTTGGTAGATCAACTCAAGAGGTGTCAATAAGTTTTATGCTTAGAAGCTGATTTTTATGTCAGCTGGCTAACATATCGATTTAGGAATCAGTTCTTGAAATGACCACACTTTACTATCAGATAAACAGAACCAATTTAGATGGTGGTTAGTGGGCGATTTTTATGTTGATTACAACAAGAACCGGTTCAGGTATTGACAATTATATCTGATTTTTGGTAGATCAACTTCAAGACTGATTTTGAAATTGGTTTTGAAGTTGTGTCGGCTGTCATACAAGCCGATTTAGGGTCTGGTTAGTAGTAGACTTTTAAGTCTAATACCTAAAGAACCAGTCTAGGTATCGACAGAAGAAAATGCCTGTGTCGATTAACTTCAGAATCACTTAATATATTAGAATAGAAACTAATTTTTGATGGATCAATTTGACAGCTAAAGAAATTAGTTTGGAAGCTGACTATCAGGTTTATTATAACTGACTTACAATAATGCTTAAAAAGCGATTTTTATGTCAACTGGCTAATGAATCAGTTTAGAGATCAGTTTATGAAATGAACATGTGTCAACTGTCAGATTTTGATTTTTAAGTCGATTACTTCTACTGTGTCGATTTACATAAGAACCGTTTAATATATTATTCGATATTAGATTGAAAACTAATTTTTGGTCCATCAACTTGACCGCTGACTCCGAAATCGGTTTGGAAGCTGAGTACGTATCAACAAGTTTTATTATAATTGACTTAAAGTAATGCTTAGAAGCTGATTTTTATGTTAACTGGCTAACGAATAGATATAGAGATCAATTTATGATATGACTATGTGTCAACTGTCTCACAATCCTATTTAGATTTTGCTTAGTACTTGATTTTTAAGTTCATTAACTGATTTAACTGGCAGGCGCTGATTATGTATCAGCCAAATTTAACAGCTTTATCATTAATTGAGACATTCTTATAAATGTTAATTGTCTAAAGTACTGACATAGATAGCTACTGCCTGAAGAATCGATTTAAAAAGCGATAAAAAACAATTTTGACGTTAACGAACCTTATAACAGATTCAGAAAATTGTTCTGGAGCTAATTACAGTGTCTTTCGGTTTTCTAACCAACTGTTATATCGAGAGATCCAAAAAAAACTGTTCCTCAGCGGGCTGTGGAAATTCAACGTATGAATAGTATGTTGGCGGCACTGTACGTCTATGTCAAATTCGAGGTTAGCCGGTTAGGATTTTCGTCATTTTGTGTCAAAACTGACGGAAAACCTAACCTGATAACCTCGAATTTGACATTGACGTACAGTGTGACCAACATATTATTCATACGTTGAATTTCCACAGCCCGCTGAGGAACAGTTTTTTTTTTTGGATCTCTCGATACATTTATAACATGAATATTGTACTGCCTGACGAATCGATTTAAAAAGCGATAAAAAACAATTTTGACGTTAACGAACCTTATAACAGATTCAGAAAATTGTTCTGGAGCTAATTACAGTGTCTTTCGGTTTTCTAACCAACTGTTATATCGAGAGATCCAAAAAAAACTGTTCCTCAGCGGGCTGTGGAAATTCAACGTATGAATAGTATGTTGGCGGCACTGTACGTCTATGTCAAATTCGAGGTTAGCCGGTTAGGATTTTCGTCATTTTGTGTCAAAACTGACGGAAAACCTAACCTGATAACCTCGAATTTGACATTGACGTACAGTGTGACCAACATATTATTCATACGTTGAATTTCCACAGCCCGCTGAGGAACAGTTTTTTTTTTGGATCTCTCGATACATTTATAACATGAATATTGTACTGCCTGACGAATCGATTTAGATACCGGTTGCTAATTCAATTTTATATCGACTGGCATGCGATGCAATGTAGGCACCCTTATTTGTGTCGACTGCCTAAAGCACAGGCTTAGATAGCTACTACCTAAGAGATCGAGTTAAGTATCGAATAAAAACTGATTTTTGTGTCAACCAGTTTAAGTACCAATTCAAAAATTGGCTTTGAAGCCAATTATTAGGCCTACGGCTTTTATAACTAACTCAAAATTTTGAGTTTTGTATTGACTGCATGAAGAAACTCTTTAGAAATGAGTGTATAGAATGGCCTTCGCGTACACTGCCTGTCAAATCGATTTTGATACTGGTTACTAATTGATTTTTGTGTCGACCTGCTTACGAACTGGTGCATAAACCAATGTAGACAGTGTTATTTGTGCTGACGGTTTTATAACCGCCTGAAAATTTGATTTTTGTAGCGACTGCCTGATGATAGTAATTTACGATACAAGTGCGTAAAGCTAGTCTTTAGTCACGAGTGGGGCAGAGTTAAAACGCGAGTGAGCGAGTGATAATTTTGAGTGGTTAAAAATTTTAAAACAGTTTGCTACTGACAACATAAACTAATGAAGACATGTTATTAAACAGTCGTTTTACAAACTTAAGACTGCCAGCAAAAAGTCAGTTTTACACACTATCGTAGATAAACTTCTTTAGAAATCAGTTTGTAACATGGCGTTTGTATTGAGTGCCTAGCAAGTCGATTTAGATACTGGTTACTAATTAATTTTTGTGTGGACCTGCTTACGAAATGGTGCATAAACCAATGTAGACAGTATTATTTGTGCCGACGGTTTTATAACCGCCTGAAAATTAGATTTTTGTAGCGACTGCCTGATGATAGTAATTTACGATACAAGTGCGTAAAGCTAGTCTTTAGTCACGAGTGGGGCAGAGTTAAAACGCGAGTGAGCGAGTGATAATTTTGAGTGGTTAAAAATTTTAAAACAGTTTGCTACTGACAACATAAACTAATGAAGACATGTTATTAAACAGTCGTTTTACAAACTTAAGACTGCCAGCAAAAAGTCAGTTTTACACACTATCGTAGATAAACTTCTTTAGAAATCAGTTTGTAACATGGCGTTTGTATTGAGTGCCTAGCAAGTCGATTTAGATACTGGTTACTAATTACTTTTTGTGTGGACCTGCTTACGAACTGGTGCATAAACCAATGTAGACAGTGTTATTTGTGCTGACGGTTTTATAACCGCCTGAAAATTAGATTTTTGTAGCGACTGCCTGATGATAGTAATTTACGATACAAGTGCGTAAAGCTAGTCTTTAGTCACGAGTGGGGCAGAGTTAAAACGCGAGTGAGCGAGTGATAATTTTGAGTGGTTAAAAATTTTAAAACAGTTTGCTACTGACAACATAAACTAATGAAGACATGTTATTAAACAGTCGTTTTACAAACTTAAGACTGCCAGCAAAAAGTCAGTTTTACACACTATCGTAGATAAACTTCTTTAGAAATCAGTTTGTAACATGGCGTTTGTATTGAGTGCCTAGCAAGTCGATTTAGATACTGGTTACTAATTACTTTTTGTGTGGACCTGCTTACGAACTGGTGCATAAACCAATGTAGACAGTGTTATTTGTGCTGACGGTTTTATAACCGCCTGAAAATTTGATTTTTGTAGCGACTGCCTGATGATAGTAATTTACGATACAAGTGCGTAAAGCTAGTCTTTAGTCACGAGTGGGGCAGAGTTAAAACGCGAGTGAGCGAGTGATAATTTTGAGTGGTTAAAAATTTTAAAACAGTTTGCTACTGACAACATAAACTAATGAAGACATGTTATTAAACAGTCGTTTTACAAACTTAAGACTGCCAGCAAAAAGTCAGTTTTACACACTATCGTAGATAAACTTCTTTAGAAATCAGTTTGTAACATGGCGTTTGTATTGAGTGCCTGGCAAGTCGATTTAGATACCGGTTACGAATTATTTGTATCGACTGGCATATGCACTGGTTCATAAACCAATGTAGACAGTGTTATTTGTGCTGACGGTTTTATAACCGCCTGAAAATTTGATTTTTGTAGCGACTGCCTGATGATAGTAATTTACGATACAAGTGCGTAAAGCTAGTCTTTAGTCACGAGTGGGGCAGAGTTAAAACGCGAGTGAGCGAGTGATAATTTTGAGTGGTTAAAAATTTTAAAACAGTTTGCTACTGACAACATAAACTAATGAAGACATGTTATTAAACAGTCGTTTTACAAACTTAAGACTGCCAGCAAAAAGTCAGTTTTACACACTATCGTAGATAAACTTCTTTAGAAATCAGTTTGTAACATGGCGTTTGTATTGAGTGCCTAGCAAGTCGATTTAGATACTGGTTACTAATTACTTTTTGTGTGGACCTGCTTACGAACTGGTGCATAAACCAATGTAGACAGTGTTATTTGTGCTGACGGTTTTATAACCGCCTGAAAATTTGATTTTTGTAGCGACTGCCTGATGATAGTAATTTACGATACAAGTGCGTAAAGCTAGTCTTTAGTCACGAGTGGGGCAGAGTTAAAACGCGAGTGAGCGAGTGATAATTTTGAGTGGTTAAAAATTTTAAAACAGTTTGCTACTGACAACATAAACTAATGAAGACATGTTATTAAACAGTCGTTTTACAAACTTAAGACTGCCAGCAAAAAGTCAGTTTTACACACTATCGTAGATAAACTTCTTTAGAAATCAGTTTGTAACATGGCGTTTGTATTGAGTGCCTAGCAAGTCGATTTAGATACTGGTTACTAATTAATTTTTGTGTGGACCTGCTTACGAAATGGTGCATAAACCAATGTAGACAGTATTATTTGTGCCGACGGTTTTATAACCGCCTGAAAATTTGATTTTTGTAGCGACTGCCTGATGATAGTAATTTACGATACAAGTGCGTAAAGCTAGTCTTTAGTCACGAGTGGGGCAGAGTTAAAACGCGAGTGAGCGAGTGATAATTTTGAGTGGTTAAAAATTTTAAAACAGTTTGCTACTGACAACATAAACTAATGAAGACATGTTATTAAACAGTCGTTTTACAAACTTAAGACTGCCAGCAAAAAGTCAGTTTTACACACTATCGTAGATAAACTTCTTTAGAAATCAGTTTGTAACATGGCGTTTGTATTGAGTGCCTGGCAAGTCGATTTAGATACCGGTTACGAATTATTTGTATCGACTGGCATATGCACTGGTTCATAAACGAATGTAGACAGTGTTATTTGTGCTGACTGTCTGAAGCGCTGGCTTAGATAGCTACTACCTGATGAGTCGATTTAAGTATCGACTAAAAACTGATTTTTGTGCCAAAGGACTTTAAATTGATTCAAAAATTGATTTGGGAGCGAATCGCTGCGGTTTTATAACCGCTTGAAGAATGTGATTTTTGTATCGTCTGCCAGATGAACTTCTTGAGAAATCAGTTTATGACATAACCTTCTTATCGAGTGCCTGAAATGTCGATTTAGATACCCGTAACTAATTAATATTTGCGTCGACTGACATACAAACTGGTGCATAAACCAATATAGACAGTGTTATTTGTAAAACTGATTTTTGTGCCAACGAACTTTAGAACTGATTCCAAAATTGATTTGAACCGTCTGAAAAATTTTATTTTTGTATCGATTGCCTGTTTGCAACATGACCTTTGTATCGAATGCCTGGGAAATCGATTTAGATACGAGTTACGAATTAATATTTCTATCGACTGGCAAATGAACTGGTACATAAATTAATGTAGACAGTGTTATTTGTGCTGACAGTCTGAAGCACTAGCTTAGATAGCTACTACCTGATGAATCGATTTAAGTATCGATTAAAAACTGATTTTTGTGCAAAAGAACTTTAGAACTGATTCCAAAATTTATTTGGGAGCCAATTACTCTCTATCGGTTTTATAACCGCCTGAAAAATTTTATTTTTGTATCAACTGCCTGATGAACATCTTTAGAAGTATGTAACCTGACCTTTGTATCGAGTGCCTAGCACATCGATTTAGGAACCGGTTACGAATTAATATTTGTGTCGACTGGAATATGAACTGGTGCATAAACGAATGTAGACAGTGTTATTTGTGCTGACTGGCGAAAGCACTGGCTTAAATAGCTACTACTTGATGAATCGATTTAAGTATCGATTAAAAACTTATTTTTGTGCCAAAGAACTTTAGAACTGATTCCAAAATTGGTTTGGGAGCGAATCGCTGCGGTTTTATAACTGCCTGAAAAATGTAATTTTTGTATCGTCTGTCAGATGAACTTTTTGAGAAATCAGTTTATAACATAACCTTCCTATCGAGTGCCTGGCCAGTCGTTTTAGATGCCCGTAACGAATTAATATTTACGTCGACTGACATAGAAACTGGTGCATAAACCAATATAGATAGTGTTATTTGTAAAACTGATTTATGCTCCAAAGAACTTTAGAACTGATTCCAAAATAGATTTGAAATCGAATTACTGTCTATCTGTTTTATAACCGCCTGAAAATGTTTATTTTTGTATCATCTACCTGATGAACTTCTGTAGAATTCTGTTTGTAACATGACCCTTATATCGACTGCCTGGCAAGTCGATTTAGATACGGATCACTAATTAATATTTGTGTCGACTGGCATATGAACTGGTGCATAAACGAATGTAGACAGTGTTATTTGTGCTGACTGTCTGAAACGCTGGCTTAGATTAAACACTGATTTTTGTGCCAAATGACTTTAGAACTGATTCCAAAATTAATTTGGGAGCGAATTACTGTCTATCGGTTTCATAACCGCCTCAAAAATTTTATTTTTGTATCAACTGCCTGATGAACCTCTTTAGAAGTCTGTTTGTAACATGACCTTTGTATCGAGTGTCTGGCACATCGATTTAGGTACCGGTTACAAATTAATATTTGTGTCGACTGGAGTTTGCATAAACGAATGTAGACAGTGTTATTTGTGCTGTCTGAAGCACTGGCTTAGATAACCAGTACCTGATGAATCGATTTAAGTATCGATTAGAAACTGATTTTTGTGCCAAGGAACTTTAGAACTGATTCCAAAATTGATTTGGGAGCGAACTACTGTCAGTCGGTTTTATAACCGCCTGAAAAAATTTATTTTTGTATCAGCTGCCCGATGAACCTCTTTAGAAGTCTGTAACCTGACCTTTGTATCGAGTGCCTGGCACATCGATTTAGGTACGGCTTACGAACTAATATTTGTGTCGACTGGAATATGAACTGGTGCATAAACGAATGTAGACAGTGTTATTTGTGCTGACTGGCGGAAGCACTCACTTAGATAGCTACTACTTAATGCATCGATTTAAGTATCGATTAAAAACTGATTATTGTGCTAAAGAACTGTAGACCTGATTCCAAAATTGATTTTAAATCGAATTACTGTTTTATAACTGCCTGAAAATGTTTATTTTTGTATCATCTACCTGATGAACTTCTGTAGAATTTTGTTTGTAACATGACCCTTGTATCGAGTGCCTGGCAAGTCGATTTAGATACGGATCACTAATTAATATTTGTGTCGACTGGCATTTGAACTGGTGCATAAACGAATGTAGACAGTGTTATTTGTGCTGACTGGCGGAAGCACTCACTTAGATAGCTACTACTTAATGCATCGATTTAAATATCGATTAAAAACTGATTTTTGTGCTAAAGAACTGTAGACCTGATTTCAAAATTGGTATGGAAGTGAATTTCTGCGGTTTTATAACCGCCTAAACATTTTTATTTTTGTATCGTCTGCCACATAACCTTCGTATCGAGTGCCTGGCAAGTCGATTTAGATACCGGTTTAGAATTAATATTTGCGTCGACTGGCATACAAACTGGTGCATAAACCAATATAAGCAGTGTAATTTTTAAAACTAATTTTTGTGCCAAAGAAGTTTAGTACTGATTCCAAAATTAATTTTGGAGCGAGTTACTGTCTAAACTTTTTTAGAAATCAGTTTGTAACATGGCCTTTATATCGACGGCTTGACAAATTGATTTAGGTATCCGCTACTAATTGATATTTGTGTCGCCTGGCATATGTACTGGTACATAAACCAATTTAGACACACTTATATGTGTTGACTGTTTGAAACACTGGGTTAGATAGGTAGGTACTACCAGAGCAACCGATTTAAGTATCGATTAGAGACCGATTTGTGTGATAACCAACTAAAGAACCAATGGAAAAATTGGTTTCAAAACCAATTACGATGTTTACCGGCTTTATAATGGATTTTAAAAATACATTTTTGTATGGACTACCTGAAGTCGCTTTAAAAATCAGTTTATACAATGATTTTGATATCGACTGCCTGACAAACTGATTTAGATGCCGCTCAACAATCGATTGTTGTATCGATTGGCTTGCTAACCGGTAGATAAATAAATTTAAGCACTTTTATTTGTGTCGACTGCCTGAGAGACTGGTGTAGACAGCAACTACATCAAGAATCGATTTCGATATCAACAGAAGACTGATTTTTGTGGCAACAACTTAGGTGCCGATAAAATTGTTCATCTACAACTGTCATATATTAAGTGCACTATATATCCAACTTTAAATACAAAAAGCGGCTCATATTACATAAGCGGATTATGACATTTCATATTCTGCGGGGCATTTTTTAAATTATCGGGGCTACATTGTCAATAAATGACATTAACGTCGAGGTTAGCAGGTTAGGTTTTGCGTCAGTTTTGAATAGACTTACGCAAAATCTAACCTGCTAACCTCGAATTTGACGTAGCCTTACAGTGTTACCAACTATATATATAGTTGTAGATAAAATATTGTATTTGGCACGCATATAATGGCTGTATTACACTTGGATGATTATAACACTCGCTTTCGGCTCGTGTGTGAACTTCAACCTGGTGTAATATAGCCTACAGTATATGCTTGTTAAATAAAATACTATTGTATGGAGTAACTGATGAACTGCTAGAAATATTTTTATAAGCATATATCATCAACTTCTTTAAATTTATATACGGTATGAATAGTCCCTGATACCCCAAGGTAAAAGTGGCTAAATGTTATTAATAAAATAATAGTAAATCTAGTAAATGAAGAGACGATTAAAATAATTAAATTCTTTTTCATCATGTGCGGGCACCAAACTTATCATAAAGCTACAAATTCTCTACACCTCTGATCATCAACAAATACTTAAGGCTTCCAAATAACTATTTTATGGGCCTTCCATGCAGTTTACGTTTGGAAGATTCCTGGGAGCGCCGACTACACAAGAATGTTAATAAAAACAACCCGAACGATCGCCACGTGGTCGATACCCGGTTGAAAACTACTGATTGCGTAACGGCATTAAAAATTTCCGCCCCGATTAAGCTGGTTGGCGTTCGAAAGTAATTCAAAAAATTTCAATAATAGGGGCGTTTCAGTGAGCTCACTTGAGCGGATTCGTAAAAACCGTTTGGCAGTATGCAGTTTTGGCATCGTTCCGTAAGAGACGCTTTACATGGTTTAAACAGCGCGCCGCAAGCGCCCTCTCGGTCCTCCGCGCCGGATGCCTATGGCAACGATAATAGTCTCTCCGTATAGACAAATGTTCCTAAAGTTCTTTATATATGAGAGATTTGTGTATAGATGCAATAATTTATTCCGAGTCTGTCCAGATTTTGGCAACGGTTCAAAGCGAGAATAAGACTCGAAAAGTTTCTTTCAAAGGACGTCTACGTTAGCTCGGGCCGGGTTAAATGACAATGCAAGAGAGAGAGACGCCACCAGCGTGGCGCTCGCTTCGGCTTCATGGCGTAATGTACGGGGTGTCTCGCTAAAAAACAAAGCGACCTGAAAAACTCCCGCGCTTTAGCTAAGAGGCCGTGGGCAGTTGGGGCTGTCAAAGCAAAAATTCAGAGGAAAAGAGCGGCTGGACATAAATCCCCCGGAAGTTTTGGATATGCTGTGTCCAGTTGGCAAGGTAAGTCACTTCGATCCTCTTTTAGTTTTTCTGCTCGTCATAAGCGCGGTTTCCAACCGCAGTGTGCTTTATTGCTTTAATTGTTTACAGTTGCTATGATTTAAATGTGCAGAGTTTATGGGCCGTGAAAGCACTCAATGTGCATACCAATTTTGGCTGGGAACAAAAAGCCTGACAGAAAATGGGATTATGGGGTAGCAGAATATCAATACCAGCTCGGTCTAGCCGAATATTATTTTAAAACGTTTTAAGTTCTATACTATTAGCACACATTTGCAGGCAATCACTAAATCGGTAACTACCAGCAAAATTATTTAGCCTGTACATCAGCCTAACGTGTTTCGAATACGGGGTCTACTTCAAAAGTTGATGCTTACCTAGGCGCTATACTTTATAGCCCAGGAACATTAGAACAATTATCGTCCCTTTTAAGCAATTTTTAGCTTTACTTACTCGATACATAGCTTGATTTAAGCTTCGGCGAAACCAAATTGCGCAGTTTAGTATGCCATCAACTCTTGTGAGTGCATTTAGGCGTTGAGTTTGGAAGTTCCACGACTACAAAAGTAGGTTCTTTCGGTTTTAAGTAATTGTAAAGAATCGCCTAAACTGGACGCCCTATAGGGAATTGATTATAATAAACGTTCCAACGAGTAAGAAACAATTAAACAAAAACCTTCCTAATACGATGGCTGCTTTGAAAGTTAATAGAAGGCAATAATTGATGCCTACCAAAAATAAACTTTGTAACTCAGGGTGTATATAAACTACTGTCGTGTCTTTTAAACAACTTCTGTGAGGGCTTTAGATGGCTGTGAGAGTGTTCTCTTTAAATTTCAATCAATTGCAGAGAACTGGGTATCTTGACGGTGACTATGATAGAACTTGCTCAGTCTATTCATTTAAACTAAAACGTTTTGAATACGGAGGCTGCTTCGAAAGTTACATAACACAGACGGCAACCGTTGATGCTTACTTAGAAGCTATACTTTATAATGTATGGTACGTCTAAACTGCAGCCGTAATATTTAAGCAACTGTTAGAAGAGTAACTGCTTTAGTATTGCTCACTCAGTAGATCGTTTGACCTCGACTTTCAAATCAAAATTGCACAGTTGGACGAGCGTTGAAATTCTGTAAGTTGACTATGAAAATACCCGCTTTCGGTTTCAAACAATTGCAGAGGATCACCTAAATTGAGCACCATAAGAGTGCCTATAATAAAAGTTACTCACTCTGTTTATTCAGACTAAAACGTTTCGGACACGGGGACCGAAGCGAAAGTTGCTCAACATAGAATGCAACCATTGATGCTTACCCAAAAGCTATAGATTAAAAAGCAGGGCACACCTGAACTACTGCCGTACCTCTTAAGCAACTGTTAGAAGGATACGTTTTTTAGTTTTACTCACTTGATTAATCATTTGAACTTTATTATCAGTCCAGTGAAATTGCTCAACACATGCGTCCAACTTCTGTGAGTGGCTATAGGTGACGGGTTTCGAACCGACTATGAGGGTCTTACGGTTTCAAGCAATTTCAAAGAATTGAGCACCATACAAGTAACTATTATAAAGGTCGCTCAGTCTCTTCATTGATGGCTATATTTTATAAAGCAAGGTAAATATGAACTACAGTCGTACCTTGTAAGCAACTGTTAGAAGAATAACTTTTCTAGTTTTGCTCACTTGATTAATCGTTTGAACTTGACTTTCGGCGCAATTAAACTGTGCAGTTTAATGTGCATTCAACTTCCATGAATGTGTTAGGTGATGGATTTTAAACAGTTGCAGTGAATCCCCTAAATTGAACGACAGAAGAATGACTGCGAGAAAAGCTGACTATGATCAAATTTGCTCAGTCTGTTCATTTAAACTAAAGCATTTTCCATATGGGGCTGCGCCGAAAGTGACCTACCTGGATAGTTACCTAAGAGCTATACTATAGACTACTGTAGTATTTCTTAAGCAACTGTTAGAAAAATAGCGTTTTTAGTTTTACTCATTTGATAAAAGGTTTGACCTTAATTTTTGGGGTTACCAAAATTGCGCAATTGAACTTCTGTGAATTGCTTTAGATGATGAGTTTGGAAGATCTGCTACTGTAACATGTGACTATGGTAAAAGTATACAGTGTGTTGATTTAGAATAAAACGTTTTGGATATGAGGGCTGCCTCGAAAGTTGCTAAAGAAAGGTACATCTGATTTATTTCCGTGGCTCCTAAGCAACTGGTGAAAGTAACTATCCCAGTTGTACTTACTTATTAAATCGCTGAGTCTGTTGAATCAGACTAGCTACTTTCGGATACGGGGGTTGCTGCCAAATCAAGTATTGATGACCACCTAAGAACTATATTTTATAACACTGCAAACGTTGGACTATTTTCCAGTTTTACCCACTAAACATTTGACAACCAATCAGCGTAGATTCCCAAGCGTCCAACTTTTGTGAATAACTTTAGGTGATGGATTTAGAAGTTCTGAGTCTTCTTTTTGGGTTTCAAGCAATGGTAAGGTCACCTAAATTTGGTAGGTACCTCAGGTTAGAGTCCTGCATCGGGTCGGGTTGCGGGTAGGATTTATATCAATATTGCGGATAGCGGGTCGGGTGCAGATTTGAAACTGCGGGTCGGGTGACGGGTACAACTTCATTTCTTCAACATAAATTTTTTGTGTATAAAAAATTATACGTAATAATAATTTTACCGCCAAAGTGTGAAAATAACTTTCTTTATTTTGTATGGATAACCTATCTGAAGCAAGTTGCTGGTACATGCTGGTCTAATATTCGAATTTGGGGTCAAGTGCGGCTTAAAAGTGCAAAACTCGAGGGTCGCGGGTCATGTGCGGGTTTGAAACGGCGGGTCACAGGTCGGGTGCCGGTATAAAAATGTGAAAATTGCGGTTCGCGGGTCGGGTCCGGGTTTAAAATTTCAGAAATTGCGGTTCACGGGTAGGGTCCAGGTTTAAAATGTCAGAAATTGCCGTTCGCGGGTCGGGTGCAGGTCCTATATATTGGACCCGAGCAGGTTACTACGATAAAAGTTATTCAGCCTGTCAGTTTAGACTAAATTTTTTAGATACGGGATTTGATATGTTTTATCGGACTTTTTCCACTATCTAGGGTGTATATCACACGACGTTTCGGGAGTTTTTGATGTACTCCCGTGTTCAGGTGTTCGTGGTTAGTCCTGAGAAGGACTGATATTCTACGTCTTTATACGTAAACTCGTGCCTACCCCGGGGTTTGAACCCGGGACCGCTGATTGCTGTGTTTGCCACTCTTACCACTAGACCACCAACGCGGTAGAAGTAGGGCAGTCGTCAAAGGTGTGATGCTAACCAGATTGATTGTTTCGGAAAGAGACATTTCAGGAACCTTGAATCGCTTTGTCTCAGACCATGTTCTTACATGGAATGACATGCCTGAACTTTACTTTACATGTTATTGGCGCCTCTTTTCTGACCTTCTGCGAGGTGATCAAACGCCACTATACAAAATTACAGCTCTCGTTCAGACCCCGGCAACAACTGCAAGCTTGCTATAAGCGCTTTGCAATAAAAAGCCGAGGCCGCTACGGGCCATTTGTAAGATAACATTTAATCCCTTAGGACGTCCAGGCCCACCAAAAATGGTTTCACAGACAGTCTCGCACCTGGACTACACCTGTCACACCCAGAAAGGTGTAAAAGGTTCATTTGCATATATTTAGCTACACATGGTTGGTGACAAATGTAAACAAAACCTAAACGGCATCGCCATTAAACGTTTTGATTACAGAAGCGGCAGTTCTACTATGCAGCGCCAAGTTGAGAATTCCTCGACCAGACCACTAGCTACACCTGGATTCTGCCTTCGCTGAAGGCCCTGTAGGCTCTCCACGTGACGATAGCAAAACGAATCCCTTTCATTTGTTGTGTACATTGTAAATACATTTTTTAAATTGAACCTTGATTTATACTTTTGACATGTATTGAAACGAAAAATAGACGTAATATTAATTGAAGTGTTCTTTATCTATTCACTTGAAAATAATTTCAAATCATAACCAATCTGAACTACCCATGAAGGCAATTAAATAAGAAAGCAGAGTAATTAATCAAAATTATCTTAATTCAGGCAAGGATTACATGGCTTCCGAGCCAGCTACTTTACAAAAAAATTGCAGTACATTTTCAATACATTACATTATGGAGCCAGAAAAAACTGAAGCTGATCGCAGAAAAAACCTTGAGAACAGAGTGAATTCTAACATCTTTTCAAAAGTACATTTGTCATGTAATAGACGCAGAAGCATAACTGTTTGTTAATAATCTGAAAATAGTTAGGATCTTTGTAACTCGTTATAATGTTATAATACACAGATGATAATAATAAGTGCAATTACCTCTGATTTCTATCGTATCTATAAAACGCTATGCACTTACTGAGGGAAAAAATAATATCTTTGGCAGCTTTTCGCTCAACCAAACATTTAACATTGACTTTCAGCGCTGCTAAATTACGTAATTGCGCATTGAATAATAGGCAAGGTCGTTTAAATGACGTAAAATGTGTTTGAAACTTCAGAAACTACAAATATCATCTCTTCTGGTTTGAACCAGGTTTAGCGAGCCTACCAGCCTGCAACCGTGTCACGTGGTAAGCCTTAGAATCAATTGATAATTCAACAGAATATTTTGCCCTAGCGTACTTGTTATGTATAATAGATTTCAAAATGTCAGGGTTTGAAGAGGCACATGCCCGGATGTAAGTAATATTAAACAATGCACTCTTGCTTCAAAAAGAATAAAACAAAACATCTGGAGTTCCATCTACATAGGAAACACATTTGGAACAGGCTTCTTGGGCCAAGCCACAATTACCGCAGAATGTACTAGTTTATGTTAATACAAGTTAAGGAATTAGCAGCTATTTACAGTTGAAACGCTTTCCTGAGGTGAAAGAACTGGTCAAAATTGTGAGGTAGAAATATGTTTCAGCACTTAGTGCCTTCTTCAGTCTATATATATAAACAGGTTAAAAAAACAACAAGTTAAAATCTTGCATATTTATAAAAAGACGGTTTTACGTTGAAAATATTATGTCCCTTCTTACTTATTTATTCAAATCGTTGATTAAAAAAAAAAGAAAGAGGTTACTGCTAAAAAGGGGATGATTATTTGGTGTTATAATTAAAGGTCAAAATAAAGATTCCAAGAGTTTAAGAACGAGGACCATTTATCAGGCACCATGTTGACAAAATTCAGTGATAAAGTGTAGATAATAAAAATTAATTAATTACTACGCACATCTACGGTAATTAATTAATTTGTCCGGCTGTTTTCCCCAGGAAGTAGGGAGGGTTCGAATCAACACGACGTAATTTAGAGCTAGAGACTGTTACAATGGGGGTTGATTGTAATCAAAAAAAGGGGGGGGGGGGAATAAACGCCACTATTTTTATTAATAAAGTGGGGAAGAAACTTTCGACCGGCCCTCGTAGAAATTCGAAGTCAGAGGACCGACGATTCACTTCCACGGTCTGGTGTAACGTCCGGCTGCTTGGGAACCGACCTTTGCTGATCAGTTAGCTTCGCCAATCATATCACAAGTAGGTCACTCACTACCTGAATGCTGTCCGGCGATGTCGCTTTCTCTGCAGATGGTTAATGGACAGCGTAGATTGCTGGCCGTCGAAACGACGTTATAAAACGAACCCCCAAGAGGGCTGGGCTTTGTGTGGAAGATCCTCGTAACATCCTCCCAGCATTGGGAAGAGAGCAAAACGACATCTTTTTACCACAGCTCCCCAGATTTGGCACGTCGAAAAACCCCCTCCCGTAAATATCCGCCCAAAGCGTTAATTGCAAGGGAGAAGATTGGTTCGGCCATAACACACACACACATCCGCCAAGGAAAGTTCAACCACATACACCACCGTACGGTACTAGCTTCAAGCATTGAATCACTTACGATGAAACGCAGTACAAAAAGCATACGAATAACAGCTTCATATTAATTTTTAAGAAAACCCCACGACGGCCGAAGCCCCCGTGGGATTGACGCCACTCAACCAGTAACTCGACCACTAACGCCGCCGCTGAATTACTGCATCGAGACGTTGAGTATCACGACGCAGGCTGAAAACAAAAGGGTATGGAGCGCTTTCGCTTGCTTTCTCTGTCTCACTCGCTCAACTGATTCGCTCTAACACGACATTACAATCGCTTCCTCGAGCCAACAAGCGGTACACCCGTGATAAACATATAACGACGTGTTTGCTGTAGGGCGGTACTTAAATCACCGGACTAATTTTTACGATGTGGCGTGATAGAACACCTGTGTCGGGTGTCACACGTATAAGCGGTCAAGAGTGTATTATAATAAAATGAGTGGAATGCGTCGGTATTTGAATTTGAAAAGCGGGGAAAGCGCGGTTATTTGACACGCAAATGCGGGATTTTAAACTAGTCTTAACATAGTGCTGCACTTTTGTTTTGTATTTTGTCCAGTCTGGTCTGCTTTATAACGTGTATTTAAAATTAGAAGTCTACATAGAAGAAACACTCGTCAACAATTGTTTAGACGACCAAGGGCTTCAGAAAGGTGGAGGTTGACAACAATTAATGATTTATATATAAAAAATCTGCGGACACTGTTTTCATATGCAATAGTGAAGTGTTTGGAAAAAATACCTAGAAGAAAGTTAAGGACCAATAAAGGAGTTCCAATAATGACACCTGCAGATATACCGTACTAAATGTATGACAGTAACATGTCGGAAATTTAGTGAGACGTCGTTATAATGTGAGGAAGTAGCCATAACGAGTCGTTCAGCACTTAAACTGGTCGATAATAAAGACCAAATAAAGATATTTTTGGCCTTACCTTGATGGCTTTCAATGGAAAAAAGTTGATCATAATCAATGCCGATCCAATAAAAGAGAGAAATTTTGATATTTGGCAGAATTGTTTAAAAAATTTAATGCCGGCATTGCATTTACCGCTCACAAATAAGAAAAAGGGATTAACATTCATTGAGCTGTGGGTACTAAGTGTTATTTTGTTCTGAAAATTTTCCCGCTTGAGGAAATCTTAAGCATGCCAAATCTTGGCAAATTATGGCCTCGTCGAATATTTCAACTTCCCCAGACATTTTGATTGCCGTATGCTCTATGTAGCAACAGGGTCATCGAGGCCCTGTATATCATTACATCGTTTCGCACCTCCCTGTATCCCGACAGAGTCCTGGAAAACACGCCTGCGGATTCATGCTGCTTGTAGATATTAATACCTTGACCTATCGCTGTTCATTCGACAGCGAAAACTCTGCAGAGCTATTAGCTTTACTTCCAGTTTAGAGCCCACTACATTTGCAAGCCCCCAAATATCGGTCAACTTTGGCGGTTAACCCGGACAAGATCTTATGAAACGCTCGGAGTATCTGACTTCCCCTGGCTTTCACATTTGTTCGTCTATAAGTACGAACTGAATTTCAATTAAGTCGTTTATGGGTTATTATTGTAATGTACCGCTAATTAAAATTTACGGGAGTAAGATTTTGTACGTCTAAATTACCTCTCATTTTGTAGGCGTTGTTTGCAATAGTGATATATTTGAAGCATATCTTTGTTTGTAGTTCAGTATCGCCTTCAACGCCCTGCATCGCAATGTCAATGCTGAGTTCTCCGACCGGTGTTCTTTCGCAGGCGAGCCATCTGCTAGCTTTGCTGATTACTCCTTACCAGTAGAATTAGAAGTAGAATTCTTAAGAATTGTTTGATGCTGCCACAGCTTCAAGGCTGATCCGATTAAATGTGATATTATAAAAGTTATCTCCATAGAGTTCTTTGAAATTTCCTGTGATGCTTTCGTTTGCTAGCATTTTGAAGTTGGGTAAGTATTCTCACATATTCAGAAATAAGGTAAGGTTCGTATCTCGTAGCTGAGTACCAGAATGAGTTAAATATTGTCGTGATAATCAAACCTGCTCACTAAAATTGAGAAACGTGTCTAATGGATATTTGTCAGAAAATCCAAGATAGGCATGTTCGAACTTCTTCGCAGCAAATTAAATGATTCACGCTGGAAACTCTTTTGAATATTTTTATAACTCCACCTGTTTTTAAGTATTCAAGTGTTATAAGAAAATTTGACTTGCTCTGATTCTGCAAGCCAGTCGTCATCATCACTGCTTCGTCAATCTTAAACATGGATTTTCCAAAAATGTTCTTCTAGCTTAAGAAATTGGCAGTCATCATATTTGTGGTAAATACACAATCAATTAAATCAATAAGTTTCTCAACGCAGAAGGATCAAACAAAACTTTTACAGTTAATGAATGACAATCATACATTTTTTTTTTATTTCAATACATTATTATCTACTATAATAGGGACAATAAATAGTCTAGTGCCCTCATAAGTTCCAAAATAAATGTAGTAGATTTTCCTGCAAGCAGAAACTGCAGCCACTATCTAAAATTGCTTCAAAATATTTTGAAATTCTCAGATATTAGTATTTACGTGGAAGAAAGCAAACGTCGAACGATTAAATTCGAAAAAATCGGACGCCTTCTGGAAGCCAGTAAAGAACGAACTTCCCCGTCGTGACAACCCCAGGAAGTTGAAAACAGAAGTCGCAGGAATAAATAACGGAATTATGCCACCGCCATTATTACGAGCTGCGATTTGAATTTCTTCTCTGGATGCTTTACGAATTTTCAAGTTTATGGGGATATCTGAAAGACCCCAGCTTTTCTGACCATGCATGCCGCATTTGGCATGCAGTTTTCACTCCTGAAAAGCGACTGCAGTGGCTTGTCATAGTAGATCTATTTAGCAGTTCTGTCGAAATAGTACCGCTGGCTTAAATCTAAACTTGGCTGTAAATAGCTTGATGTGCAATAACATCGTTTATAATAATTACCTTATGTATTGGTTTTAGAAAGTCATGGCATTGATAAGTTTTTAATTAAAGAAATTAGTGTCTAAAATTTATAGTTGCATGTAATTATTAACTAATGAACATAAGCGAAATTGACGGAATTAGAATTCATGTACCAAACCCTTGATAAAGATAACTAGCAAAGCTTGAATAGATATTCTCACATATACTGATATAAATTTAGATATCAACGGTTAAATGCAAAGTACATATTAAATACAATTACATACAACCACAGCTAAAAGGTTACATCAAAATTAACATTGCACAAATAGCGTTACTACTTAACTTATTAATATATAAATCCGAAGTTCGTTGGATTAAAAGTAAACCTTGAGAGTTAAATTATTCGTTTGTAAAAATTACACAGGGGCTATTTATTTTCAAAGAGCACCTGTAGGCGCTAAAATCAACCTAAATTGTAGCCTCAGCAGGTGCTTGCAAAAAGCTATTACATAATGTTATCGCGTTACGCACGCTTATTGCAGAGGCCTTGCAATAACGAAGCGCATTGAGAATTAATATTACCTTATCGCTTCGAAAACAATTTTAACACCATGGTGGACAATTAAAGAAAAGGAATCATGTACTATCTTGAAAATTTCAAAAAACAGTATTAAATAGAATGATAATATATGCTAAATAATTGAAACGATAAGAAGAAAATCGTAAATTAAAAATTCATTCCAATATAAATGTAAATTATAAATATTGACTCTGCTAAACAGCTTACTACAGTTATTGGATAATATGGTAAAACCTGAACTACGTTTCCTACGAAATAACAGAAGCTACAAAGCTTCAGGTAGCTTCCACAGGGTTCGTAGAACTGGGGACACCCAAAAGTTTATCTTGCTAGAAAAACGTTCGTAGAGGAGTAAGAAGTCTACAAATGTATTTCTTCCACATTAAAGCACGTGTAATAATGACTCTGTCACCATATTTCGGGTAGAGATCGACCATAAGGTTGCTGGGAAATTAATAACCAATATACACTGCCGAGGGGGCAGTAATGTTCAGCGAAAATCATGGAAATGTTAGGTTTGCGTTTCGTTAAGAAGCGAGATGATCACGCCTTAAAGGTAACCTGCTTTTTAATAACCTTGCTTACGTTTCCGCTCTTAGATTGTCACAGAAAGACTGGTAATTACCAGCAAAGCAGCACCGGCAAACAAGAAACTTCAGAAGTGAAACGTGCGAGAGTTCCCTATAGAAGTGAAGTGCCAAATCAAATATTTAAAAATATATCAAAAATTAACCAAAATTAAAATAGGGAACCTGCTCCACACACAGTCGCTTAAAGCGATCTGGTTACAAGGTACAGTATAGTTATATAAAAAAAACTTTAGCAAACTTACCACAAATGGTAATATCGCAAAATTGGCAAAAAAACCATTGTTGCATCGTGTCAGTTTAATTTATTTAGCAATGGAATTAATATTTTTCGATGTTTATAAAGTTCAGTATAAAAAATTTAACATTTTACTAAGGCTTTCCAGGTGCATCAGTGCGTACTTAATATGAACTACTTAATTTCTTGCATAAAGCGTTAATGTGTATTGTTATGATGTGTGTATGATTTGATATTATTATTATTAGATTTTTATTTAAATAAATTACTCTATTATCTCAATGGGTTTTCTACATTTGCTATTAAGATAGTATTATCGTGGTTTTCATCATTTTCAAAAGTAATCGCTTTAACCACAGCTTGTTTATCCAATGATACAGCTATAAAATTCGATATTTCAACTGATAGGAACCACAAACATGGTGCTCTACCCAAACAACTTATCAAAACAAGTTAGCTTCGTATTAATAATTACATCAGTGACTACGTAAGAGTGCGTTGTTTAAGTGCTTTAACAAACGTAAGTAAATAGATGCCACAACAAAACTCCACTATGCGCTTCTTTCAGAAATGTGAAAAACCCTACGCCACTTAAAAAATTCACCAAATGCTACTTTTACGATAACGTTCTCACTTTATTTGGCTTCTCTGATGTAAAATAGGGCATCAGGCATCCCCACCGTAAGTCCCACAAAGGGGGCTCCTCTTTTTCTCAGTTGGCCTGCTGTAACAAGCCAGATACCTGTTCAAACGCCGCCTGCAGCTTGCACCACTCCCAAACTGCTACAACTCCGTCTCTGCCCCAGTCCTACAGTCCGCACTGCTCAAAACGAATGTCGCTGCCTCCTTCTCGCTTCCAGGGCTAACCCCGCAACAACTCCAAAAACTGCCACAGGAACACCAGCCACCACTCGACGTACTATTCATCACTTTGTAAAACTACTGTAGGCGGGCAACGAATCAAGGCAACCCTTCTATAGCCTACCCGAAAGACACTGTACTAATTATAAAACACTGAATTGGGAAAAATGGGTATTTATTGGCTTTTAAATAAATTATTTATGGAAAATCTAAAATAACACACCCCACAGCTTGGCTTTGCTTCCCCCTTTTTTTGTTTTCAACTATCTTACATTGTTATTCATTATTTCTAAACCTGCTCTAATTACATTGTATGTTTCAATCAAGGCTAATACTACGTTTAATAACGGTTTTAAACATTATTAACTGAACTTCAATGCTATTCATACAATTTTAAACTAGTCTTAACATAGTGCTGCACTTTTGTTTTGTATTTTGTCCAGTCTGGTCTGCTTTATAACGTGTATTTAAAATTAGAAGTCTACATAGAAGAAACACTCGTCAACAATTGTTTAGACGACCAAGGGCTTCAGAAAGGTGGAGGTTGACAACAATTAATGATTTATATATAAAAATCTGCGGACACTGTTTTCATATGCAATAGTGAAGTGTTTGGAAAAATACCTAGAAGAAAGTTAAGGACCAATAAAGGAGTTCCAATAATGACACCTGCAGATATACCGTACTAAATGTATGACAGTAACACGTCGGAAATTTAGTGAGACGTCGTTATAATGTGAGGAAGTAGCCATAACGAGTCGTTCAGCACTTAAACTGGTCGATAATAAAGACCAAATAAAGATATTTTTGGCCTTACCTTGATGGCATTCAATGGAAAAAAGTTGATCATAATCAATGCCGATCCAATAAAAGAGAGAAATTTTGATATTTGGCAGAATTGTTTAAAAATTTAATGCCGGCATTGCATTTACCGCTCACAAATAAGAAAAAGGGATTAACATTCATTGAGCTGTGGGTACTAAGTGTTATTTTGTTCTGAAAATTTTCCCGCTTGAGGAAATCTTAACATGCCAATCTTGGCAAATTATGGCCTCGTCGAATATTTCAACTTCCCCAGACATTTTGATTGCCGTATGCTCTATGTAGCAACAGGGTCATCGAGGCCCTGTATATCATTACATCGTTTCGCACCTCCCTGTATCCCGACAGAGTCCTGGAAAACACGCCTGCGGATTCATGCTGCTTGTAGATATTAATACCTTGACCTATCGCTGTTCATTCGACAGCGAAAACTCTGCAGAGCTATTAGCTTTACTTCCAGTTTAGAGCCCACTACATTTGCAAGCCCCCAAATATCGGTCAACTTTGGCGGTTAACCCGGACAAGATCTTATGAAACGCTCGGAGTATCTGACTTCCCCTGGCTTTCACATTTGTTCGTCTATAAGTACGAACTGAATTTCAATTAAGTCGTTTATGGGTTATTATTGTAATGTACCGCTAATTTAAAATTTACGGGAGTAAGATTTTGTACGTCTAAATTACCTCTCATTTTGTAGGCGTTGTTTGCAATAGTGATATATTTGAAGCATATCTTTGTTTGTAGTTCAGTATCGCCTTCAACGCCCTGCATCGCAATGTCAATGCTGAGTTCTCCGACGGTGTTCTTTCGCAGGCGAGCCCATCTGCTAGCTTTGCTGATTACTCCTTACCAGTAGAATTAGAAGTAGAATTCTTAAGAATTGTTTGATGCTGCCACAGCTTCAAGGCTGATCCGATTAAATGTGATATTATAAAAGTTATCTCCATAGAGTTCTTTGAAATTTCCTGTGATGCTTTCGTTTGCTAGCATTTTGAAGTTGGGTAAGTATTCTCACATATTCAGAAATAAGGTAAGGTTCGTATCTCGTAGCTGAGTACCAGAATGAGTTAAATATTGTCGTGATAATCAAACCTGCTCACTAAAATTGAGAAACGTGTCTAATGGATATTTGTCAGAATCCAAGATAGCATGTTCGAACTTCTTCGCAGCAAATTAAATGATTCACGCTGGAAACTCTTTTGAATATTTTTATAACTCCACCTGTTTTTAAGTATTCAAGTGTTATAAGAAAATTTGACTTGCTCTGATTCTGCAAGCCAGTCGTCATCATCACTGCTTCGTCATCTTAAACATGGATTTTCCAAAAATGTTCTTCTAGCTTAAGAAATTGGCAGTCATCATATTTGTGGTAAATACACAATCAAATTAAATCAATAAGTTTTCAACGCAGAAGGACAAAAAAACTTTTACAGTTAATGAATGACAATCATACATTTTTTTTTTATTTCAATACATTATTATCTACTATAATAGGGACAATAAATAGTCTAGTGCCCTCATAAGTTCCAAAATAAATGTAGTAGATTTTCCTGCTAGCAGAAACTGCAGCCACTATCTAAAATTGCTTCAAAATATTTTGAAATTCTCAGATATTAGTATTTACGTCGAAGAAAGCAAACGTCGAACGATTAAATTCGAAAAAATCGGACGCCTTCTGGAAGCCAGTAAAGAACGAACTTCCCCGTCGTGACAACCCCAGGAAGTTGAAAACAGAAGTCGCAGGAATAAATAACGGAATTATGCCACCGCCATTATTACGAGCTGCGATTTGAATTTCTTCTCTGGATGCTTTACGAATTTTCAAGTTTATGGGGATATCTGAAAGACGCCAGCTTTTCTGACCATGCATGCCGCATTTGGCATGCAGTTTTCACTCCTGAAAAGCGACTGCAGTGGCTTGTCATAGTAGATCTATTTAGCAGTTCTGTCGAAATGGAGCCGCTGGATAAATCTAAACTTGGCTGTAAATAGCTTGATGGGCAATAACATCGTTTATAATAATTACCTTATGTATTGGCTTTAGAAAGCCATGGCATTGATACGTTTTTTATTAAAGAAATTAGTGTCTAAAATTTATAGTTGCATGTAATTGTTAACTAATGAACATAAGCGAAATTGACAGAATTAGAATTCATGTACCAAACCCTTGATAAAGATAACTAGCAAAGCTGGAATAGAAATTCTCACATATACTGATATAAATTTAGATATCAACGATTAAATGCAAAGTACATATTAAACACAATTACATACAACCACAGCTAAAAGGTTAGATCAAAATTAACATTGAACAAATAGCGTTAGGTTCGTTATATTTAAAATAACCCAGAAGTTAACTTATTAATATCTAAATCCGAAGTTCGTTGGATTAAAAGTAAACCTTGAGAGTTAAATTATTCGTTTGTAAAAATTACACAGGGGCTATTTATTTTCAAAGAGCACCTGTAGGCGCTAAAATCAACCTAAATTGCAGCCCCAGCAGGTGCTTGCAACAAGCTATTACATAATGTTATCGCGTTACGCACGCTTATTGCAGAGGCCTTGCAATAACGAAGCGCATTGAGAATTAATATAACCTTATCGCTTCGAAAACAATTTTAACACCATGGTGGACAATTAAAGAAAAGGAATCATGTACTATCTTAAAAATTTCAAAAAACACTATTAAATAGAATGATAATATATGCTAAATAATTAAAACGATAAGAAGAACATCGTAAATAAAAAATTCATTCCAATATAAATGTAAATGATAAATATTGACTCTGCTAAACAGCTTACCACAGTTATTGGATAATATGGTAAAACCTAAACTACCTTTCCTACGAAATAACAGAAGCTACAAAGCTTCAGGTAGCTTCCACAGGGTTCGTAGAACTGGAGACACCCAAAAGTTTATCTTGCTAGAAAAACGTTCGTAGAGGAGGAAGAAGCCTACAAATGTATTTCTTCCACATTAAAGCACGTGAAATAATGACTCTATCGCCATATTTCGGGTGGAGCTCAACCATAAGGTTGCTGGGAAATTAATAACCAATATACATTGCCGAGGGGGCAGATGTTCAGCGAAAATCAAGGAAATGTTAGGTTTGCGTTTCGTTAAGAAGCGAGATGATCACGTCTAAAAAGGTAACGTGCTTTTTTAATAACCTTGCTTACGTTTCCGCTCTTAGATTGTCACAGAAAGACTGGTAATTACCAGCAAAGGAACAAAACAAGAAACTTCAGAAGTTAAATGTGCGAGAGGTCCCTACAGAAGTGAAGTGCCAAATCAAATATTTCAAAATACATCAAAAATTAACCAAAATTAAAATAGGGAGTCTGCTCCACACACAGTCGCTTAAAGCGATCTGGTTACAAGGTACAGTATAGTTATATAAAAACAACTTTAGCAAACTTACCACAAATGGTAATATCGCAAAATTGTCAAAAAACCCATTTTGAGCTGTTGCATCGTGTCAGTTTAATTTATATATCAATGGAATTAATATTTTTCGAAGTATAAATAACCTTCAGCCCCTATAATATTTATAAAAAATTAAACATTTTACTAAGGCTTTCCAGGTGCATCAATGCGTACTTAATCAGAACTACTTAATTTCTTGCATAAAGCGTTGATGTGTATTGTTATGATGTGTGTATGATTTGATATTATAATTATTAGATTTTTATTTAAATAAAGTAGTCGAATATCTCAATGGGTTGGGTTTTCTACATTTGCTATTAAGATAATATTATCATGGTTTTCATCATTTTCAAAAGTAATCGCTTTAGCCACCGCTTGTTTATCCAATGGTACAGCTACAAAATTTGATATTTCAACTGATAGGAACAACAAACATGGTGCTCTAACCAAACAATTTATCAAAAGAAGTTAGCTTCGTATTAATAATTACATCAGTGACTACGTAAGAGTGCGTTGTTTAAGTGCTTTAACAAACGTAAGTAAATAGATGCCACAACAAAACACTCACGATGCGCTTCTTTCGGAAATGTGAAAAACCCGACGCCACTTATTAAAATTCACCAAATGCTACTTTTACGATAACGTTCTCACTTTATTTGGCTTCTCTGATGCAAAATAGGGCACCGGGCATCACCACCATAAGTCCCACAAAGGGGGCTCCTCTTTCTCTCAGTTGGCCTGCTGTAACAAGCCAGATACCTGTTCGAACGCCGCCTGCAGCTTGCACCACTCCAAAACTGCTACAACTCCATCTCTGCCCCAGTCCTACAACTCCGCGCTGCTCAAAACGAATGTCGCTGCCTCCTTCTCGCTTCCAGGGCTCTGCAAACCCCGCAACAACTCCAAAAACTGCCACAGGAACACCAGCCACCACTAGACGTACTATTCAACACGTTGTAAAACTACTGTAGGCGGGCAACGAATCAAGGCAATCCTTCTATAGCCTACCCGAAAGACACTGTACTAATTATAAAACACTGAATTGGGAAAAATGGGTATTTATTGGCTTTTAAATAAATTATTTATGGAAAATCTAAAATAACACACCCCACAGCTTGGCTTTGCTTCCCCTTTTTTTGTTTTCATCTATCTTACATTGTTATTCATTATTTCTAAACCTGCTCTAATTACATTTTATGTTTCAATCAAGGCTAATACTACTTTTAATACCGGTTTTAAACATTATTAACTGAAATTCAATGCTATTCATACAATTTGCAAAAATTAAACTAGCACAGTTACAGAATATTTTGTAAAATAATATTTGACATGTTATTAATTGCTGCCATAATTTTATAGGCTTCAAAAGTGCTCATTTCAGTATACTTCAATGTTATTGATTATCTAATTCTTGCCATTAATAACTCATTGATTTTTTTGTAAAATTGATGTAATAACACTAGGAACAAAGGTTCGACAAAATGAACTAAAACATTACAATGAATCGATGGCAATGGCTAAAAAGCGATAACAGTCAGCATTACAGGAACTAGACAAGGAGACTCACTGAGGCATCAGAAAACCATGAACAGTCTTCGAGGATACAAACTAGGAAATAATCAAATACGGGTAATGTAATTCGCAGAGCATGCAGAAAACTATCTACAACGCCTCTTAGATACATGCAATACGTATTTATCAACAACAAAAATAGATTCAGTGCTAGTAGCAAAAGAACACATTGGATGCAAAGTTGTAGTCGAAGAGCAAATAGACAAATTTAAAGTTTCCGCTACCTAGGGGTAAGTTATGTCAGTGCTTTAACGTCAGAGTATGGATTATTATACCCAAGTGGAAGTGCAATAAATTATAACATCTGGGTAAAATAATTTTACTGGATAAATTTTAATGAGAAACATGACCTATTTGATTAGATTTTATTTTTTTTTTGTCAATATTGGTCATTATAATTTAAGTTCACAAAAATCCTCGTTTTTAAATGTAATCATGCGATTTTACAGAAATCAGTATACAGTACACATCAGAAAAGAGTTTTTACCTGATTTTGTCAGTACATCATCGATTTCCTGACTTTTACGCAATATACTCTTGTAACGTTAGCCCTGGCATCAAATTTACCTAAAGCGCATGCTAGAAATTTCAATGGCGCTAAAATTGTTACAATATTCGCATACATCTCCATAGCGTTCGGATTTTTTGTAAGGCAATTCTATCCGCGACGTGCGGACGTAGCGTAAACCGACACGACAAGCAAATCCTTCTCCAAACCCCTCTAGAAATGACCTGACAACTAGGTGGCCGAATAGTATAAAAGAAGAACTCGCAGCTAGTTAACTTCACTTTGAGTCTTAAGACCTGAACTCCATCCTAATCACCATGCCCCCTTCGGCTTGGCCCCTCTTTTCTGATGCCTCCTGACCTGACCAGAGACGGTGGACTTGGTTCCCATCTAGCTAAGATTTCCGTTTAATGCTTCCACCAGTTGATTCCCCCGGCTATTATTATTATAATCGTTTAATAAACTTAATCTATAGCACAGCTTACCTGCATACTAGAAGAAACGTCCAGACCGGCAGAATAACTCAGGCATCTCGACGCAGGTAAATTGGGCCACCTGCCGTGAGTACGAACCGACCACGAACTTCCAGTGGTTTCCGGAAATCCTAGCTGTCAAAGGCGGACTTTGGTCTAAGGTACAAACTTTCAATTTATCACTCCGAGCTGTTCAAACTTGTTCTCCACGTTCGGCAAGACCTAACACACCTGCCTTGAACTTCAGAAGCACCGTAACACCCATAATTCCATCGAATTTGTCTGCCCGACAAGAATAAACTAATCATCTTGTCAACGTTAATAGCGCTTGTTTCAGACCCATCGTTTCCAGCTCAAGTGCATCAGAGCTACGATTATCCGCGCCTACCTTCTCCAGGCTTACTTCGAGTGCATCTAGGGGCAGCAACCAGGCACAACCAAAATGCTGTTTAGATTACCGAGCCTCCAGAGATATCGAACCGCTGTACCACTCCTTGAAAGGAATTTCATAATACTTTATTGTACATAGTGTTTTTCCTTAATTAAGAATTAGTTTGTATTTAGTTAAACACAATATACACTTTTTTATATATCTGTTATTCATGGCTTATACATTTGAGTGAATGGACCCTGGCATCTAAGTTTACCCGAGGAAATCAATTTGAAAATTAATTTAGCAAAGTTTGGCCAAGTTTAAATAAGCACCCTTTGCAGGGATTTGAAATTAAAATTCAAAACTTCCGCCAGTTATTATCAGATGCAAGCTTTTTAATACTCAGTGATGCAATTAAGGTAATATTTATTTCCAATACCTGCATACGAATAATATAAGAAAGTAATTCCTGGTAGCGAAATAAAATATTGAATTTATGATAACTAAAGGAAAGTTAGGTAATTGAGGCGAACCCAATACCAAATCCACGACGTGTATATGTAAGCTTAAAGCACAAATGAACAAAGCGGAAGATACGTAGAAACTACATATATAAATGAATAATACATATAACCGACAAAGGATAAGTCAGGCACCAACAGGAAAATGTAAATACCATCAGTTCATAAACTAATTTATGGCAATACATTTTTATTTGCTACAAGAATTTTTAGTTAAAGTAAAGCAACCTTGTAACGTATGTGTTAAATTCAATGTCAACCGAGGAAGCTTAAGTGGCTTCAATCTCGCGTAATTGCCGAATAGGATGGGACCAACGTAAGCAAAAGAAACAGACAACTAAGACGAGATGAAAAGAGGGCCGAAATCTATAAGCTAGCATCCGAAATCCATACACTAGAAACCCGAATTCATAAACTAGGAAACCTTCAAAAACAAGACGCGATTAGTACAGACGCGGAGTGTATTCGAAAACACTCACTTCAGTTGTAAATTGACTTAGCGGCTCAGGTTCAGTCCCAAGTACAGTAATAAGGAGGTATTGACTTATTAAGAACTATTGAAAATATGATACGTATAACATGCTTGGTACAGATTACCAACATGTTTTCAGACAGAACTCACCAGAACAAAGCTGTCTCCGCATTCATCCTCTGGATTGTGCGTTTCCCATGTTCCATGTATCTAACTAACAATGACGTTAGGGAATATAATGGAGACATAGCACCCACTCAATTACAAATCCCGCATAAAGACTGAAACGCAGTGTCTCCGAATCGTTTTTACGGGCTCAGGCCGGAAACTGAAACAAAAGAAAAGGAAATAAGAGGAAAGTGAGTGCCGTTTTACCACCACAGTGGCATAAAATAACCCTAGAAAACCTGATCGCAGAAGCAAGTTACTAAGTAAGAGCTCTAGGAGTCACGGCAAGAAGACGAATAGCTTTACGAAATACAGCAGATAATATATAAAATCCAACAGAAAATGATTGAAAAGCTAAGACGGTATGAGGTATCACCCGCGGATTCGATGAAATCAGTATAACAACTTAATAATGACCTTGAAAATAAAGTCATACATGTGAAGAAACACTATCGAAGACAGGGATCCCGTTTCAATAAATTGATTGAAAATCTCTAACGGCATATGAACAAGATGAGTGTACAACAAAAGGATCCATAGGTACCTCGAAATGGGGTTGTATATTACAGGAGATATATTAAAAACACCAAACCTTCCCCATGTATCACATTTAATGATAGCAAAGCTAGGTTAATACAGCAGCTACATGTTTCGACTAAAAAGTCATCATCAGGCTAAATGTTAAAACAGTAGTTAAAAGTTAGGTAAAAGCATAATTAAGTAAATCAGAGTTTAAACCTTGAGGAGGAGCATGTGTTAAACCATATGTGCCAAGTCACATGGAAAATTAAAGACCTAATCGGTCGTGAAGGCGCAAATTACATGCAGTGATTGATTTCGTTGTTGATCCAGGCTAGTTTACCTTTGCGGATAGCTTCAGAGGCTTGAGGGCTGTTGTTTTTAGTTGTCAGTTTGATATAATTAGGGAAGATCTTCTCTTTTCGGTAGGAGTTGTTAAACCAGATGTTAAGAAATATATATCTCTCCTGCGATATACAACCCCATTTCGAGATACCTATGGATCCTTTTGTTGAAGAATTTGCCCACCGAGCAAACCTCATCCATCAGTTCTGTAAATTAAGCCTTAAACTGAAGAGAGCCTCTCCTGACATCTGGTTTAACAGCTCCTGCCGAAAGGAGAAGGTCTTCCCTAATTATATCAAACTGACAACTAAAAGCAACAGCCCTCAAGCCTCTGAAGCTATCCGCAAAGGTAAACTAGCCTGGATCAACAACGAAATCAATCACTGCATGTAATTTGCGCCTTCACGGCCGATTAGGTCTTTAATTTTCCATGTGACTTGGCACATATGGTTTAACACATGCTCCTCCTCAAGGTTTAAACTCTGATTTACTTAATTATGCTTTTACCTAACTTTTAACTACTGTTTTAACATTTAGCCTGAGATGACTCTTTAGTCGAAACATGTCGCTGATGTATTAACCTAGCTTTGCTTTCATTAAATGTGTTACATGGGGAAGGTTTGGTGTTGTTAATATCTCTCCTGTAAGATGAGTGTATTTTTAACCTACAAATCTTCAAAACTGACATCTGATATGAAACTGCTAAAAACATAAATTGCTAAAGCTAATTAATCAAAATGACGCTTTCATAGAGAACTAACGAAACCAAAAAATATCAGATTGCTCGGGAATGCGAAGCAGCACATAAAACGACATCTAAACAAAACCTAGCAGTTAAGTAGCTGTTGGGAAAACTAAGGTGAGGTAAAGCACTAGGGCTAACGTTGATAAAAAGAAGTAAAAGTAGATACTTCAAAATGAACGTAATAACGCCTCCGCAACATTTTGAATGACTAATTTTCCAGCTCATCTACAAGCTAATCTACCCTACAGATATATTCTGCACACACAAGAAAAAAAGCTAAACATTTGCATATAGAGCCATTGGCCGGCCAATAACGTTAACATCAACAGTCATTAAAGTCTTTACCCGCACGTCATTCACCATCGCAGTTATATTAATATAAGAGAAGCATGTGAAGTGACCGACTTAACAAAATTTACAAAAAGGAAACGACTCCAATGGAATAACCACACTAGCAGAACCAAAGGCTAAAGACAAATAAAAATAGCACATGACAAGATAGTGCCAGAAAAACTAAATCCTGAAAGATCAATAAAGAGTTGGACCGAAAACTAGCAGTTCATGTTAGTCAAAATAGTGTGAAGGGACACAGGCTGCTGAGAAGCAAAGAAGAAGATGCTCCAGTAATATTTAGCTAAAAAACGTTTGGATATTCCAACCTTATCTGTTCTACTAAATCAACTATAATGGAAGGAAATATCAAGGGACCAGGAATGGATCCTTGTGGTACTCCTGCTAGATGCATTCTCTATCGATGTTAACTATTACTGTCACAAATTCTTTTGTTTTTCAGCTATATGGAATAGTGTATGCCCATATCGCTTCATTCATTACATTATATTTCTTAGCCTCGATCTTCTTTTCCTGCCTCCTGACTTTCCTACAATTTTTCTCTGCATTGAAAATTTTACTTCGAGGTACTCTTTGTGCCTCCTGAAGTTGGAATACAGGCAATCGTCCTTATCTTTATTGTGTTTACAACAACAAATTCAGTATTATTAATTGTAGTAGGTAACTGTAACGGTAATCAACTTCTAGATTGGTAATTTGGTAGTCAATACCAGTAATTATCAATTTACCATATTATCAACGTTTTTTCGTGATGGTTCCTGGCACTCGCAAACCATGTTATGTCCTTTAAAAGATTAAGGTTGATTTCGTCAAAAAACTTTCAGGTTACCTGATAATATTTGCACAGATAGAAGAAGCTTTTTTTGATATTATTATACCTTCTTCTTCTTCTTTTTGCTTTGATATTTTTTTTCCTTGTTCTCTACTCTAATCCACAATTTTACACATCAGTTTATATCGACACCCATCGCATCTATAGCCTTCACCGTGTTCTTTTGGCATGGTTACCAGTTTATGTCCATGACTTGTTGTGTTTTTATTTATCTGTCTATGTTTTTCTTTGTCAAAGTCTAGGTTTGAACATCGTAAGTCATAAAGGGCAATATGCATGTATTGAAGACTTTCGTCTTAGGACATTAGAGAATATTTCTATTACTTATCTTTATGTAACTATAAGTAGCCCAATTTCCTTCTAGTCATCGTTTAAATCTTGCATCAGTGACTAAATACTTGTTCTTCGTTAATGGTATATCATCTACATATTTCAAATTGATTTAGGTGGTACAAATTTAACAGACGTTGGCGATCAGGTTGGCAATTCTGTTCTTGTGTATGGGTTGAAGAGTGATTCTGTCACCAGTCTGAACTATTGCCACACATTGCTGAGTCACGACTTTTTCATCTTTTTCCGATTAGTTCCTCTTGTATGGTTGCTATGTAAAATGTTGTGCGTCTCCAGATTCCTCATCACGTGCTCAAAGCAGGTCAGGTTCCAGGTCACGTTTTTGACTGCTTCGATATACTTCCTTCGTTGTGAACGCTGTCTAAGCAGCATTCGTCTACAGACCTACACCTTGAAAACTCATAGTTTTTTTAAGCTCTCTGCAATGGTCAACGCAAAACGCCTTACCATTTCCATCCGCACTTCTCATGGTCGTAAAGACTGATTTGGCTTGTCCAATCCAACATCTCATCTCAATTGAATGATCCCAAGTTTTATCCAAAGTACATCAAAGGTGTTTAATCCTATGATACATTGCTTGTTATTCTCATTTTGTCATTTTTTCTTTTAATAGTTGAAATAATTAGTCACATTTGGCAATTTACATTTATTTTCTAAAAATACAATATTTTACCTATGGTTAGGCAACCATACTACCATCAGCTTTAATTGCGTACAGCACTGTCTTTATCAGTTCAAACCACATTCTGCACTCTTATAGTTTTTCTTCCTTTTTTCGGATTTTGGAACACATTGATAACCTGAGATTGTGAACTGCTTTGGCCCATATTCATTCTTTTCCATCGATTCGATCGCTAAAGTTGGTGCCCTGGGAGGCTTTTGCTTTGTTCAGCTTTGTTTATAGCTGACCTCATAGTTTCGAGGGATATGTGAGGCAAGTAGTGCCTCTTTAAACGCCATGGGCGCTATTTTGTGTTGCTGCCAGCGTTCGCTTTGCTTTTTTGTTGCGGTTTTGTTAGGCTCTTCTCCGATCAAACTGAGCGTACGCTGTTCGTCACCACTCGCGGGTTTGTTTGGACTTCTTTTTTTAGTTCGGTTGTGTACCTAGAGATTTGTATTTTTAGCTTTTAATTCTACGCCTTGGAGTTGAGATTTTTATTCTACGCCATGGAAACGCCATGGAAATGAGCTTTTTATCCTACTCCATGGAAATGAGTTTTATCACCTGGATTGGTTCTGTTCGTGCATTTTGGGTATGTTTGGATCATGCCGTGCCCCATGTGCCGGCTGGTCGCTTGTTCCCGCAGCCTAGAGGTACTGCCCCTGCAGTCACTGCATTGTAACATCTTTCGAGGCTCTTCTGCGGCCTGTGGCGAAGCCGTCCCCTTTGGCCAGCGCACCTGGACCTTTACATCTCTCCCAGCAGTGCCGTGTGAATCTGAGGTGTAGTAACGTTGTAGTTTATATTGTACGTTTTACTAGTATTGATTTATATGGCCTTTGAATTGCCAGATTGTTATTTTGTGCATATCAACTTTTGAGTGTCTATTTGAGCTCTAGATAGTGAATTAATTAGTTTACTTACCTCTGTGCATAGCAGCCATGTGTAATTTGTTCTGATTTGTTTTGGGGCTTCTCCTATTATGTAATGTTCTTAACGTCGCGTATTGCATTAACCTCACTGTCAATTCAAGTTTACTTTTCTGAAGTGTCAAATTTAGATGAACTTTGTGGTGGCTAAATTGCTATCTTCGGGATTTTTGTGGAAATTATTTAGCTTCTCGTTTTTGAATTTTTTATAGTATAGTTTAGGGTTTACAATTCCCGCAAGCAGTATTTATAACGTCAGGGAACACTTTATGACTTTCTTTTAGCATCTAGCAACCCCTGTGAGGTCTCATAACCTGCTGGAACCTTGTGATCCCTAAAGTTAATTTATTAAGCCAACCTTCGGGGATTAAATGTTGGCATTGCACCTTTTGCTTGCCCTATTCGCACCCTTAGTTTTGCACTCCGCTTCACGGGGATTTCTGGCTTATTTAAAGCCTTCTTAGATTATGTTTGTGGGTTAATGTAGTCATGCCTCGTGTCGTGTCGTTTCCCGCTTCACGGTGAACGTCATTGGTTAAATATATAGGCATGCTTTTGCGTATATTTGATTGATTTAAGTTTCTAGGTGCTCGCGAGGTACCTAGCGCCCTTCAGGCTGATTTAGTTTTTATGGCACCTTGCGTTGGTTTCATGGGCCAATTGTGTTATGTACTTGTAACCTTTAGTTGTGTTATTATTTTTGGTGATGATTTTGGTAACTTGCTGTGCTAGATTTTTATTGTTGATTGTGTTATTATGTATATTGGTGGAATGTGTGTTTTGCGTGTATTTGTTATTTGATTTGCCGCACTATAGGACCAAATAAAGAATTTTACTAGCTATTGGTTCGGTTGCTATTTTGACTTGTGTGATATGTCTCTGACCTTGGAGAGGTCCGACCCAAGGATTCGTCTACGTCGAGGTCCTGGCGCCCCTTCCCAGAGTTTTGTTGCAGCTTCGCTGGAACCCCGACCCTCGCGACTAGTTAGCCCACTAAGACCGATATTTACCAGTTGGCAAAATACCAAATAGAACTTTCGCCACCAGGTAAGGCCAAACCCTTCGATTCTTCCTCACATGCTATGGCATCATTTAGCAGTAGCTACTTGGTGAGTATCACTTATCTAGTCTGGTTGGTATTTATTTTAAACCCATTTTTTTCTGAAATGCATCGACTCTTCGATCCAACAGCAACGGTAGTTCTATACTATTCGCAATTAGATGTGGCCATTATATCGGAGGTTATTACGGAGAAAACCGTTTGTTTTTATTGTTTTTTTTTGTATCCTCTATAACTTTTTGAATATACGTTGGTAATATAAATTGAAAAGCAAAGGCGATAGAGTATACCCTTGTACCCTTCCTTTTAGCTAGAGGAGAACTCGGCTATTATATGTAAGTCGTCTTTGGTAATAGTTCTGAGTACTTGAATAATGTTGTCATGTTTGACTAGACCAAATGCCTTCTCGCAGTCGATAAAACACAAGAAGACATTTTTGTTTAGATCTCCCCTCCTTTGAATTTGAATATAGAAAAGTGTTTCTTTCGTAATTAGAACCTTCTGCAATCTGAACTCGCTCAGTTGTTCGCCTAACATCTACAGTATTTGTCACGTCAGGCTGATTGTCTTTGCAATTTCTTGTATTTTCCTTTTTCGGAATTGTAACAAACGTAAACTTTAGTTAGTTAGATGGGAATGTGCAATTTGAGTAATTCAGTATGTATCTCGTTCAGGCTCGTTCAGTCTCATCTTTGATGATAGATGATCCGGATGTTACAACCTGCAGTCTGTCATCAGCAACCAGTTCTTCTACATACTGTCTTCTGTTTCCTTAATACTTTTATATAGGTTAAACGTATCGTGTTTGTTTTCACAGTTCCTTATCTCTGTAAGTTCACTTTACTAACATTCGTTTTTAGAAAATCTAATCTCTCGCCTTATTTTCTGATTAGGTTTCTTAATATCACAATAAATTTTGTTTCTATACAGTTTACGTTCCTCCATGATGTCAAGTATGTAATGTTCTATATCCATTTTTTCCATCAGGCCTTTCTCCCTTCATCAACTATACCCATACTGCGTTGATAGTTCTTTTTGTTGTTCCACAATTTATTTTTCGTACGTACCTCACGGCCAAGAAACGTTTTTACGTATTATTCTTAGTATCTGCTAGAGTTTTTCAATTATATAATCACCGTTTGAAAGGGTTGTAGAAAATGTTTAATATAGACATCCTAGCTTCCCTAAAAAAATTAACAGAGCGCTTGCCTCTTCCGTTTTTTGGATCCAGCCGGTACTTGCCGACAATCGGTATCTCTTCGTCAGACCTCACTTTGGCATTGGTATCTCCCATTAGGGCTGTAACGTTACTGTCTTTGATTTGGGTCATTAATAGGCCTAGGTTCCTATAAAACTTTTTGAGAGCGTAGTTCTTCCTTTCCGAGATAGATGCATATAATAGCATGAGTTCATATTGATTTGACTGGTTTATAATTGCAGCGTCACTACTTGGTGTTACATCGTTGTCAATAACTTTTAAAGTACACTTTCCAGTTTCTGGCCATTCCATTTGGCTGATTCAGAGGATGGATATGCTTATCCTCTTCATTCTTGCATTGTATTCTGCATTTTGCCTTCCTCATACATGCTTTGTACATTTTGTCATCCTTTCTTTCTAATATTTTCAAAATTTTTATAGTAGCGTGTGACGCTAGCGGCTGTACGAATTAAACTTACACATTGATAATGATAGAAATCACAAATAACCCCTGCCCCCAGCCCCCAGAAACTTGCTATAACCGAAAAGACCCAGCGGTGCGTTACTTCGCGTGCAGCCAAGCACGGCGCATCCCTTCTAAGATACCCTCAGACGATGGCCCAGGTAGAGAGGCATAAGAAGATATAACGAAGGCACTTAGCGATCAGTCCAGCCAGCTCCAACTGGAGGAGCCAACAGCTCTAGGCCCTCTGCGCTTAGTTGAAATTACTTTGAGCCGGAGAAGGCTATTCTACCAAGCCTGAAACCGCCGAGTGGAACTGACAAGCGAAACAAGTCACCACGAACCTGTCCAAAGCTCCAAACACCCTCCGATACTAACACCGTTCTCCAAGTCGTTGGCTACGGTATCGAGGAACAACCTTTGCAATTCCGAAAAGGCCCCACAAGCGGTCAGCCACAATAAACAAACTCACCAGGCATCGCAATATCTAACAGTCTAATTACAGAAGCTTTCGCTCCGCCGTCTAGCGCCGTATTGAAGGCTCTCCGTCGAAGTTTCTGCCTGCGCATAGGTGCTGCGTTGGCTGCCGAACTCCTAGGTCTTCCACTGCATCCAGTAACCCGAATACACTACATTTACTGTTACAATTGCACATACGGTAATTCGTTTTAAGTTATAAACTTGACTGATAAATAACGGAGCCTAGTTTACTGACTACCCCAAGGCACATAAATACAAAACTTAATTTAATAAAAATATGCAGACCAGAGCAAGTATTACAAGCTGTCCTGGAGATTCTTTGTACCCCTGCTCTATTAAAGAGCGTCGGTATTCGCAACTGTCTTTTTAACTTGCATCCATGTCATTATATTCATTTATATTCTCTTAGGCCCGGTTCTATAAACCAAGGATAATGTTATCAGGGGAATAAATACCCTAAAAACGATGGCTATAACGAAGAAAACTATGACAATTATACCTCGGATAGCTTATTCTAGTAGTGTAGTGTAGTGGTTGTCCTCTGTGTTCTACACCGCTGTGTAAACCTGGTATAGTCTCCGAGTCATAGCTGGGTACCTCATCTTGGTGTTAGTCCACGATAGGTATTGAACATCCAGCTGTCGCTTCTCAATATCTGCTATCAAGGTAGACCTCTGCGAGTTATTCTGTTTACAGTTATGGTGCTCACTTTGTGAATGTTTGTAGAATTATAAATAATAAAAATCGAGCTTAATATAATAGTGCCGGTGCGGGTCTCAAAGGTACAAAGGTTAATAAAGTGAGACCAGATAGAGACCATATTAGAAAAAATAAGCCCTGACTGTAGTTCCATCTCAAGAAAGTATAACTAAGATGAAATGTCATTGCAATGTTCTCTATTCCACAGTTTTAAATGAACCAACCTTCAAAACTGAAATAAACCATTCCATCTAGCTTAATCTAATATTTAAAGATGGATTTAGTGATATCCAGAAAACTTACGAAACAGCAATAGCATGGCAAACATATTTTTCTATCTTCCTCGAAACTACAATTCCACAACCTCATAGTTGGACAATAAATAAATTGTATTCAAGTACACTTGCAGTACAAGAACTCCCCATTAAAGGTTAAAAAAACTAATCTCGTTTAAATATAGGAAAGAGTAAAATGCGGTTCTGCTTTATACGGGCTATTTATTGTTGAGCCATAAAACTCGAAAATAGCCCTGAAAAGCATTTACTAAAATATTGAAAATGAATTTCAGCAATATTCCAAAGCTCCTCAACATTTGGCCGGAACAGGCTTTCGGGGCATACGCTGACTATGAAATTCAAACTGCCGCTGTTAAATGTAAATAACATAAAATATTTACTTCGGAAAATGTTGCAATGTGTGTAATTTTAAAATGTGCTTTAAAGACAAATCTTGAAAAACTTCATGACTAACAATTCGAATCGAATTACACAACTATAAAAATTGTTATCGCCTGTTAAACGAAATAAGACTTCGAATATGAACAGACAGCTTTAAATTCTAGCCATAAATTTGAATTATCTAAATAATGAAAAAATAAATTGTGAAAATATGGACATTTTTGAAAAAAAAGTTAAACCGCTATTCAAATGCAAATGCGGAACTAACAAACATTCAAGGTGCGTCAATAGATTTTCTGCACCGTGAAAAGGCTCAAACCCATTTTTGAGCGTTGGTGAAACCTCCCTACCCTGATACTACGTGAATATTACGTCAGGGTAAAGCTGTCTTCTTTTATGTACAAAGGTTGCACTGATCTTTACGGCTCGTCGCTTTCTTTAGTTCTCACAATTTCCGTTATTTATTCACACTCTAGGTTTCTTTGTGTTCTGTCATATGTATCATACAACCCATCGGTATCATTGCTTGTCCTATTCTTTATTCAGTGCCCCTTCTCGCTACTATTTATTTGCAACATTTAAATACTATAATTAATTTCGTTAAAAACAGTAGCATAAGATATCTTTACAAAAGAAGATTGCACCAATATTTACAACATCAAGAACCACATCAAGACATTGAACAGGAATATCAAAGAATAATAAATTCTCTTCATTAAGCAGCACAGCTTTTGTATTACAAACTAATAAAAAAAGTACGTACAATGGCTGACCGAAGAGATTAGAGAAAAAAATTATACTAAAAATTCAGCATATAACAACTGGTAACGAAAGGAACAAAAGAAAAGTGATCTAATATAAGAATTCCCAAGAGGAGTTAGACAAAAAGCTAGAGAAGAAAAGAATAAAACATTGGAAAAAAATTGAAAATTGAGAGTAAGATCGAAGGAGCACGATCAACAGAGGTACAGAAGACAATAAAATAATCAAAGTGGACAAACGTGGAACAGCACAGTATCGACGGAGAGCTGAAAGAGACGCTACGAAACCTTCTTCACCAAACAGAGGGATCAATTTAAACATGTACATGCAACTCCGGAGGAAATCCTAGAGAATCAAGGAATAACGCAAGGCAAAAATGCGGAAATGGTAATTGATGTGGTTGACAAAGCTATAAAGGCTATGAAGAATGGACAAGCTCCGGGTTCAAGGGGTGTTATAACAGAAATGATAAAGTATTGAAGTGACCTATTAATAAGACAACTAACTAGACTAATGAACATATGCATCAATGATAATAAAATATAAAATCCATGAAAAATATTCTACATTAGGTCGCTGTACAAGAAAGAGAAAAGACACGATTCTAATAATTATAGAGGATTAACTGTAAACTATACACCGGGCTGGTTATTTTAAAAAATAATTATGAACAAATTAGAGACAGCAACTGCAGGTCAAATAAGTGAAGAATGGAGTGTATTTAAAGCTGGGCAGTCATGTGTGGATAACCTGTTTATTATACAGCAACTGTTGTTGCTAAGGTCATACTTAGAAGAAACACACGCGGCTTGTCTTGATTTCTAGAAAGCAATCATTCGATCCCCACAATTAAGGTATGGCAAGTGCTCAGCACATTAGGTATAGGCCTGTTTCAGCTGAAAACGACTTTTACGACTTTAAAGCAGTCTAACTGGGTCGCTAGGACACATTATTCTTCAATAAGGCAAAACTCACCCTAATCACGCCTTAACTTGTTGTAACAGACTGTTGACCGGCTATTGCTCAGGGAAAAGGGGGGCTCGAATTAACATGACTTATTTTAAAGCAAAATGCTGTCACAATAAAGGTTGATTCTAATAAAAATAAGGGGGAAATATGAGCTTCACGAATTTTGATAGAATAGGGGAGAAACTTTTCGGCCGGCCCTCGTAGATATTCGAAGTCAGAGAACCGATGCCACAATTCGACGCTCTTGTGCGATCTTCCGGCTGCTTGGGGACCTATCTTGCTTGTCCTGCTAGCCTAGCCGGTTACCTTACGATTAATACATCCAAGGTCAAATATCACATGTACATAAATACGTAAACATCTATACGTAACATAAATAAAAGTCCAGGGAATTGTAACGGAAGCAAATCTATTAAAGTTTAAGTATGTAGGTAAATGTTTTAGATGAATAGTTGTGAAGGTCAGCGCAGACTGCTAGTCGTCGAAACGACGTTATCAAACGAACTCGCAAAAGTCCAGGCTTTGCGTGAAGGTTCCTGTAGCCACAACCTTTGGAAAGACGACATTTGATTATCACAGTTCACTAAATTTGGCACATCAAAAAACCTCTCTCGTGGAAATCCGCCAAGGAAAGTTCAACCAAACACACCTGTACGCTAACAGCTTCAGACGTTGAGTCTCTTACAACAAAATACACTTCGTACCACTTCCGCTCGGTTAATACCTCAAGACGCGGTCGGAATGAGGAAGGGTATGGGGCGCTTTTGCTTGCTTTTCCTATCCCACTCATGCAACCGATTCTCTCTAGCGCAATATTACAACAGCTTTTTCGATCCAAAAAGCGGTACGGAGTGATAAACATGTGGCGACGGGTTTTTTGAAGGTGGGACTTACATCACCAGACTAGTTTTTACGACGTGACGTCATAGAACATCTGTACCGGGTCGCACAAGTGTGAGCAATAAAAACTGTACTATACTAGAAGAAGAGCGAATCGTCGGTATTTGAATTTGAAAAGGGAGCGCGGAATTGCCAATATTTGAAATAAAAGATGCCGGAAAGGGTGGATATTTGAACTATATGTACTGGATTTTAATCTGGTCTTACCTTATAAACATGATTAAGGAGATATATAGCAGCAACGAAGATTACGTTAAATTAGGTAAGCACCTATCAGATATAATATTTCCATCTAAAGGCTTTAGACCAGGCTGCTGCATATATCCCTTACTATTCAAGTTATATCTGGAAGCTTTCCGTAGGGAATGAAAAATAGCGTGTGGAGAGATAGGAGTTCCTATAGGAAATGATCATCTAGTATTCTTAAATTTCGCAGATGGTTAGGTGTTGATTGCGCCAGATGCTTTTAATTTGGTGATCATGCTACCGACACTATACAGAGCTTATAACGAGTGGGGGTTGCAAATAACATAGAAAAAAACTGAGTATTTAGTAACAAACTCTGACGTACAGTTTATCGTCCATATAAATGATACCTTCAGTCTAAACAAGCCAGCGAATTTATATATTTAGGAACTCTAGTAACTAAAGATGTATTAGGTACACCAGCGATTAAACAGAGCATAGAACATAGTCGAGAGGTAATCGGAGCACTTAATACAATATGGTGAGGTACGCAGCTAGCACAGACGACAAAAGTACATATAGACGGAACTATGGTACAATCGGTTTTGAATGATGGTAGCGAAAAACGATTCAATACTGTAGAACTTCATTACTTACGAAGTAGTGCCAGGTTGTAAAAAATCGACCATGTCACGGAAGAGGAAGTCAGAAGAAGGGTGGATGTATAGCAGACAGTAGTAGACAGAATAAAACAAAGAGGACTGAGATGGTTCCGTCACATACTCCGTATGTACTATCAAAGACGACCGCTTCATTTGTTTAATAGAAATCACGTGGAAGGAAAGAGGGCGCCCGAGAAGGTCTTGGAATGAAGGAAGGAGAACGACGTTAAAACAAAGAAACCTAGAAGAAGACGTCCTAGATAGACAAAGGTGGAGGTTAAGGGTGGGGATGCAGCGTTAGCTGTGAAAACCTCTTAGATATATAAATATTGTGTATTCTGCAGTATTTTCTAAATGAGCACAGTACCAACAGTTTGCATACTTAATGATTTTTGAACTCTACATAAGTAATGTTCTAACGTGCCCGGTAAATTCTGAAACAGGTAATAATCCACTTCTCAATGGGATAAGGTGCTTTGTTCAGTTCGCTTTTCCTTTTATGATTTCCTACCTCTCTCCATTTATGTTGTGTTCTCTGTTTAACGCCTGCTTGCAAATTACTTAGACGAGAAATTAAAAAATATAGATATTTCACTGACTGAATATGATTTATACTACACCCAAACTAAAAATAAGTTTGTTTATAAGCCGTTTATTTTATCCAAGATCCTGCATATATTCCAGCACACTAAACTAAAAATTATACTAACAGCATGGCAGCAATTAGGTATGAAATAATTAATGTTGAAAACTCTTTGGGTACCAGTGCAGAAATTAGATTAGCTAATTAGCGACTTAATTTAGCTCAAACGTAAGGTAGCTTTAAAATAATATAGAATAATTAGGTATCACTCTCGGCAGTTAATTTATTAAGTACGTCAAAGAATCTGATTAAACAATTAAAATTTATAAGGCAAATACTGGACAATATTTGGATTTATACAATCGAAAGAAACTGACTGGACTAGTTTCTACGTCTTAGCGATATATATTATTACTACTAGAACATATACCTAAATGAAGACATCGCATAGTAGCGTAATCACAGCCAAAAATACCTGCACTACGTCACCACAAAAATGAGGTAAATGTAATGTCCCACTTAAGAACCGTCCTTGAAGAACCTTAGATATGCAATTTCTTAAAAAAGGCTCTCTATGACTTCTGCCACAACCATCCCTGTTCCAATGGTAATAAAGCCTATAATTTTAAACTACATTTGCGGAAGCGAAACAACATCTCACCATAACCCTGCCTATTTCAACATGTAAGGAGTTGCAACTAACACAGCTTATATTGTATGAGAAAACGCCCAAAACATCTGCTTCCAACAGTTCAGCCTCAACGGATTGTTCGGCGGTTCGTGCAGTAGCCGCCGTTTTTGCCTTATTGGTTGTATCATGGGCATCATGTGTCATACTCATGTTCCTATTGAATATTGTTCCTAAATATTTCAGCGACTCCGTTGTATATCTGTTTCCTTGATTACAATGTATGCCGCCTTAGTCTGGCTTCTACCTAGTAATATCATTGCTTATTGGCCTCCAATACTTGGATGAGTTAGGCACGCATGGCTCTTGTCTTTAATATCTCTACATTCCTGCCCTTGGTGAATATAGCAACATAATAAAAATAATCCACCAGGAAAACTTTGTTGGCATAGATATTCTTATTGATCGTAGTATGGTCCCGATATAGACACTTGGGTTTTCCACAAGTCATTACCATGGTCTCTTTGTAGCATATTTCAAGCGCCCTTTTAGTTAATAGCTTCCTACTGTCTAAATTGTGTGTGGTAATATATTCCTTGTAATCATTTCTTTTATTATGCTTCACGAAAAAGTCAAATTCTTTGATGTACATTGTTGAGATGGTCTTGCCATCTGTTTTCTGGTCACAAAGTATAGCTCTGATCGTGGATCAGGCCCTTCTCCATACAGTTGATCTCTTAATATACCTTTTCCTCTATCTTATTCTTTATTCTTCCACCAATTATTCGCTCTAGTACTTTTTCCATTGTGGCCAGCATGCACATTGGTCGGCAAGCAATATTTCCAGTTCTATTCCCCTTTTCTACTACGACTAGTCGCGCCCTTTTCCAAATTTCAAGAAACGTTACTTCTGCGATTCGCTTGTTAATATTGTGGTTGACTGCGCATTAGAAACTTTATCACTTCTCACAGTATTTTTGCATATATACATATCCTTTACCTTATATATTCAAATCATTCTCTTCCTGTACCTTGTCCCAAGAATTTTCTTTCGCAGCTTTTAGTACCTCCCTTTGTTCTCCATATCTTTCAACCTCTGTTACTCCTCTCTTCAACTTCCTATCACATCGTTTTTTCTTAATTTAATTTCAACCAAACAAAAAACAATATTAACCAGGTTGATAACTGAGCGACTTAGATTGCTTGTAATTAACCTGTTAATCAACTGCTTTAATAGAATTTGACAAGACATTGCTAATTATTAGAAGGTAGCTTATATACCATATATTTTACAATACTGAAGCAGACAAGAAGAACAATAATTGATAGAAAAAAGAAGATCTTATTTTCACTGGTGATCAATTTTCGTATCAAAACAATAAAAATGCATGAAATTTACAAAAGTGGAAGACCAATACGGAAGGCTAATCTGTTAAACTATAAAAGGCAATTGGATTAGAAGCAAAATTTCTAAAGCTAAATTATTTATAAAGAGGACGAAAGTAATTTGGCTAATAATTCTTGAACAGACAATATATTCTGCTCCAAATATCTCACAGAGAACACAATGTTGTGTTTTGGAGATGTGTAACGTTAATACCCGCATCAAATTTACCTAAGGCACAAATAGTATGCTAGAAATTTGAATGGCGTTAAAACTGTTACAATAATCGCGTACATCTTCATAGCGTTCGGATTTTTAATAAAACGATCCTAGCCGCCATGCGCGGACGTAGTGTAAACTGGTACGCACGCATTTCCTTCTCCAAGCCCCTCTAGAAATGGTCCGATAACGGGGTGACCAAAGAGTATAAAAGAAGAATCCGCAGCTAGTTAACTTCACTATGAATTTTAAGAATTGAACCCGATCCTGATCAGCAGGTCCCATCCGGTGCGTAGCCCCCCTTTCCTGATCTCTCCTTGCCTGACCAGAAACGTTGGACTCAGTCCCATCTTTCTAAAGAATTAATTTACCTGCCTGGCAACCGTGGCCTGGGCCCCATCTTGCCAAAGAATTTATTTACCAGTCTGGCAACGGTGTACTTGGCCCCATCTTGCCAAGAATGCTCTTAATTCTCGCACCAACCGTCCCCCAGGTTATATCGTCCTAACCGCTTTATAAACTTAACCAAGAGCACGGCTTAGCTAAATACTATGAGAAACCTCCATCAGCCTCCATCACCAAGTGGACCAAACTTATTCACAATGGAAGTACCACGGTATCACAAACGCCGTAAAAGACTTTATTCCATTGCATTTGTTTGCCCGTAAAATATGAATGACAAACGCCATTTCTTCCGGCGCAACTATAGTTTGTTTCAGACCTACAGTTTCCAGCACGAGTACATCGGAGCTGCGATCATCCTCGCCTACCTTCTCCGTGCTACTTGAAGTGCGTCCAGGGAAAAACTAACGTGCCGCTTGGGCTACCGAGCTTCCAGACATATCGAACCGCTGAACCACTCCGCCGAAGGAATTTTATGTTTGATAATATTTTATTGTACATAGTATTTTCCTTAATTAAGAGCTAGTTTGTATTTAGTTAAACATAATATACACTTTATTTCTATATCTGTTATTCTTGTCTTATACATTTGAGTAAACGGACCCTGGCATCTCAGTTTACCCAAGGCAACCAGTTTGAAACTAAATTTAGCGAAGTTTGCTCAAGTTTAAAGAAGGACCCGTCGCAAGAACTTGAAATTAAAATTCAAAACTTCTTCCAGTTCCACTTAATAATTGTATATTTACGTACAGCATATGACTGCATACACCACGTAAATGCAGCGACACAGGCAAAAGTGGATATTTTCTCAACAGGTAAATAGCTTATTTAAAGGTTAAATCAACTGTTTTTCTTTTAAAATTATTGGTTTATTTAGATTAGCTTCTTAATACGTCGACTGCTTGTGATCAATAGCACGGGTAGATAAGGAAAACTAAAATAGTTATTTATGTATCTATCTACGATCGAAATTTTATTTAAGAATGGACATCCACATTATGCAAATCGGTTCTAAACCAGCAAGGCAATTCTTACTGTTATTTCAGCTGAACAGTATCTAGAAACTATGATATTAATAAAATAATATGTTTACAAATTATAACTAGAATGATGTCAGTGGGCAAAAAATATTTTAAAGTACACATACGAAGTGATTACGTCTAACTTTAACGTTATAAAGGCACACATTTTAATATTTTGTAAGAAATTGACTATGTTTCTAAAAGTATTGGTACAGCTAAACTGTTTTTTCAGGTTTGCTTTGAGACTATAATATTGACGGGCTTCGTCATATTGAGCACATTTCCAGAGAATGTGGGTCACTGTTAAGCTACTTTTGCAATGGTCACAAAAAAGTGGATTACTATGTTCCATCAGAGATCCATGTGTAGCAAGGATGTGTCCGATTCTTAGTCTCCGAAATATAATTTTATCTCTTCTGTTCATGCATGGTCAGTTGCCATTTTAAGTGTCATCAAGATTTCGAATGATTCTTCAGCACGAACAATACAGTTGGTGGAGAGTAGATGCCTTGCCCTTGTATACGCTACTTGAACAACTAACACCATCTTTATTTTTGGCGCCCGTTATAGTCAAAAAGGGCTACGATTCTATTGCACCTTAACTTTCCCGCCCTTTGCATGCTATTTTGGCTAACCCCCTGCTAGCACTTTGGCGGTTTATTTATTGAGGTTACCAAATCGTTTGCCGGCCTTTAACTTGTATGAGAGAAATTATCTACCCATTGTTAGGATGTAACCAGATCATGTCGTCGACTCGTTGCAGGTGTTCAATCAATTCCAGCGGCCATCTAAAAAGAGCTGCAAGAAAGACGCGAGGTTTACTGAAGTCATTAGGAGAAAACAAAAATATTGCAGCGCAAAATTATTTTATAGTAATATAATAACACAACCGAAAGCCCCCAAAGACAAAAAAAAATCCAAAAGTTAATAGCATCAGTAGCCAGGTAGGTATAGGGTCAATATGGAGTCAGTGGCCAGATACACTGTAAATAATCCATCTGTAAATCGACGGGAAAAGTAAGTAATAATAAAGCCATGGATGAAACAATCGAATTTAGATGTTGTCTTTGAAATAACTATAATACGAATCGTACAAAACATTAGCGTTGAATGCCTACAAGCTTGTGGCAGTAGTGTAAAGAAAAGAAGCGAAAAGAAACGACGCATATGCTTTGCTTCTAAGAAAGACCAGTTGGCTTCCTTTTACAACACCCAAATTTGCCACTGTCTCGCAAATATCCCAAAATACAACAGTTGTTTTTAGATGACATCATTTTGCTCTAAAGAGGTTAGCGAGTGCAGCTTCATACCGGCTTTTAATATTCAAGACCAAGTCTACCATAGAGGTGAAAACCAAATTCCTCCAGATTTACTTTGTGAATGGCTATGAGAAGGAGGCAAACATCAAATGTGGCACTGTCTATTAAATAAAGACGGGTTTGGTGTCCCAGCCGTCATTGATTTTATTCCAAAGAGTCAGAACGAGTTTCAGGTAGCCCAGTGCCGATAGAGAGCGGCGTCGAGCATATGAGGAGGTACACAAACTCACCACGCGCGAGGTGGCCTGGGTAGGTAGTTCAGGTCTACGGAAGCAGGGATATTTTATTGCACAGTACCGACACCAAATACAGCAGAATGCAATTACCAACGTCACGTTTTGAACGCCCTCGCTTTGGTCGGTCAGATATAAGAATCAAATAAGTTGGTTTAAAAAAATTGAGAAAGTTTTTGATAATAGAGTGCTTTGAAATTTCTTGTATTATTTTTATTTGTAAAGAGCAGTGCAGTTTCGGGTATTTTGTAGATTCGCAAGGTAAGTCATAGCTGGAGCCAAGCACCATATACATTCCCAATCACCAGAAGGTCTTCTGTGGCACAGTGGCGCCCTGAACAATAACATTTTTCTCGTATTAACTGGTATAACTGTTGCAAGCCGGTTCTTTCAGTTTAAAACGACTTCCATTCTAGTAGTTAGCAGTGGCAACCTTTTAATGCTGTTGCAAATAGTACTCAGATTTTACCCTGCAACAATTGGTTTATTTTTAAATTGCTTCACCAGTTAATGGATTTTGAATCTATTACTGTTTAGTGATTCATCAATTGCATATCGTAAGCTTTGAAGTAGTTACAAAGTGTAAATTTAACAATAATGCTCGTACGCAAACATTTACTACCACAAATAACGAAAATTACAAAAGGAGTAGTGTGCTTACATCAGCACTTCTGTCAACTTCGATTTTAAGTATAACGGCGATCCATGGGGACATAAAATTGTTTTAAAAGAAATTTACAGATCTCAATGTGCTTTAAACAAATTGCTTAGTAATAATATTGTATTTGAAAAATCAAAAATAGCCCCTCATTGATTGCTCGAAAATGCTACTTTTTGCCCAAGCAATTGTACCCGTGACTTGAACCACGTTTTCGGTGATGATTAAAAAATTATTTAAAACATGAAAGACATCGAAATACATGGCACTTACTATGCGAAAACTGGAAGCACAGTGTATATCCATCGGTGATTATAAATCGGCGAGTCTTTGAAATAATAATCACCAAATCGATAAAGCGGACTTTGCTGGCTATTGATTGATAGCTTTATTCTTTTTTTTTTAAATTAAAGCTGTTGTAGGCATTTGTATCACAGATATATGCAGCTTTCTTCTTCCTAACTTTGCCATCTCTATTTCCAGCTCAAGTACAACGAAGAACAGTTGGAGGTAACGGTAAATAAAGTGCAGTGGTGTTAATTTTTCTGTTTTAATCCAAACCGTCTGGAAATACACCATGAATACGAAGCACATAAGCGAGATGCAATTAATAATTCAGACTTCTTAAAGTTTCATATTTTCTAAAGAAGTAAGCAATAATTGACTTATAAATTATTTTGCTTCCGATTTCTCATTCAGCAACCATTATCTTTCTCTCTTTCTGTCTGGATCACCACGCTATAGAAATTATCCTAAACCCTTCATTCAACATAATTTGCATAAATCACTTAAGTCTAAATCGTATTTTGGCATAAATTCAAAATATTGCTGCTAGAGCTTGTAGGGCTACTAATACACGGGCGACGTTGCTACCCGTCAAAGACAAGAATTCAGGATAACGGTGTCGGATGTTGCATCCTTACATACTCACACATCGTAGACTACTTTCTCACAGACTCCAATGAAATTTCCAGGAACTTAATAAAGGTAAGAACAGGTTAATTGTGTACTTTTTTGTACACTATTTGCTATGGCGATGATTACAATTTCGTGATTTAGTGTATTACTAATTTGCAAGTACTTATTTTCCATTAGCCACTGTATTACTAACTGCAGCACCCTTAAACGATGGCTGAAAGTAGCCCGAGCTAGCTCAAACTCTCGGGAGAACATGGCATGAATAACGACTAGGCAGCGGTTCTTAAGATTACAAAATACATATATGAATTAAACATAATAGGGCGCCAGTCGTTATTCTCAACAAACGAGCAAGCCTAGCTAACAATTGGCTTCACCGCCTACCTTGGTTGTTATTTGCTTCACAATCCTAAACAAAAACACGAGCAGGTTTATGACGAGTTATATAAACATATAAAAAAGAACACCAGTAGCCGTAAACGTAGATTCAATTACCACTAAGGGGTGTCGCAATTATTAAGCATAATTAATAGGCGAGGGAGGCAGCAACATAGCAACAAATTGTAATTAGTGGCAAACCTCAAAATTATTATGTCAACTATTACACACTGGGTAATACAAAATATTTTAAATCTAGAATGCCAAGCAAACATCCTAGTAACTGCGTTGACAAAAACGGCCCAATCGCACTCTATAATCAAACTAATTTTGGAAGCTTTCACGGTCAGTCTCATTAAGTAACAAACTACTTCTGGGATTGGACCATATTATTATTGAAGTCGAAGTACTCAATGTTTCGCCTACCTTCGTAAGGAGCTTCATCAGGAGGAAACGCAAAAGAGCACGGTAACTCAACGTGTAAACCACGCCAGAGACAAAACTGTTCAGAAGAGTACCGCTGCATGGTCCTTATTCACGCCATATTCTGCCGAGAGTTAGAGCTAGCTAGGGTTCTACTCACCCCTTGTTTAAGAGTGTGGTACACCATAGAATTGAATATAGCTACCTAGCTATAGCCTTTCCTTAGTGCCACGGAAGCAAATTAAAGTGCAGCACGTTTAAAAGACCTCTTATAGCATTCAGATAACGGAAAAATGTCATTATCATTTCATAAATTCGTAATCCTGTAAATAGTAAATTAAGATTACCGAATTAGCAGTTTGTAAAACACCTTAACGTCATGTAAGACTTGGGATTCGGTAATTTTGACGTTAATGTATTGAATTTTAATTGTTCTACGTTTTTTTTTGTATTTGACGGTTGTTGTATGAGTTCTTTCCTGTATTTAAGTATAAAATGCTATAGCTGTAGGAAATCGCTTAAGGTAAGTTCCATCTGGGACAGCGCAAGAAAGGACGTAACTGCAGCATTAGCAACTACGACTGATTTTCTCTTTCTACTTTTAAGAAATCGCTCAGTATTATCATTAGAAGAGTGGTGGCGTTTAGGCATTTTCCCTTTTAAGTTATCAAGCCCTTGCTCGAGGTAACGGGCAATCCCGAAATAACCTGTGCCATCTCGACTAGCTGCCGGAAAACTTTTTTTATTACCAACATTCCGGACCATTCCATATCGGGTAATACGTTTACCGCTTACAAAAGTTTTAATAACAAATTTAAGAACTACGATTTGTGAGTACCATGATGCATGCGACTCAATAAGCAGTATATCTTTATCACACCGGAAATAGTAAAATATGATGGGAGGTGGGCGAAAAAATTGGAACAAGTAAAAAACCTGCCCTTAATAGCTGCGACACATGCTGGAAAATTCAGGAGAGTTTGTCGGGACGTACTTGTGACAGCAGATGTTCGGGGTTTTCACAGCGTCAAATGTGCTATCCAACATGCGGGTAGGACAACAATCTGAAGCCACTTCACATATTGACGAATTTTCGATAGGTAACACGACGAATCGCTAAAGCCTTATAGAAATATCAAAACAGGAACACAATGTCAAAAGTGCAACGCATTGGAAAAGAGAAGAGAGACAATGAAAAAAGCTTGAACATAAATTCGACAGCACCTTAGATCGCGTGAAAGTGAAAAAGACCATATCCTACAATAAATTGCAGGCACCCCACAGACGTTTTACTTCCAAAACACTATCACATCCTGAGGTAACCAGATGGATGCAGCAATTCACGAAACCAGCTTTTATCTATTTTACCTTTGGTCTTTTATAATTCCGATGCTATTAGAGTACTCAAGAGATAGGAGTCTCATTTTGCTACCTACACATTGTTTACGTCGGCTCCAGTAGCAGTAAAGAAAATGAGAAAAGAAAGTACTGAGAAAGACCCTAGAGACACAGGCTGAAAAACATTGATCGGCTCTGCTGGCAAACCCTTTTAATATGGAAAAAATCTAGAGCATTTTCTGTGCCTTATCGGGAATGCATCTATGGGATTTTTTAATTTAGATTAAACAGATGTAAATTTCCAGTCAAAATTTACGAAATATCGTTCGCAATTTAAAAGTCAGTTTTGCTTCCTAATCAGTGGTTTAAAGATCGCTATCACAACAGTAAGCATATTATATTACTACATGACCTAGAACTTCGAGTTCATCGCACGAACTCTCAGACAACGCCGAACTATAATTGCTTACTACTTATTTTGCAATTTTAGAATCGTTTTAGTGAACTATACCTTTGCACTTTAAAATGTTTTTATTTAGTACCTAAGCAGTTATATTGTATAAAAGCCCATTTATTTTTGTAATAAAATCAATCGACTATTATAGTTTGATTCATTTACATCGTGCTACCCTCTCCCAAGCCATAATTCATAAAACGTGAGGCTGCGTTTTAAGGGTAGCATAATTATCGTCCCTTTAAGTGACATTGACTAAGCTGTCTTAAAACAGGAATGCAGTCTCATTCCTGTGCTTAAATATTAGGGACAAAGAACCAGTGCAAGTAATAGAAACCTGATCCAGCCTCCAGGCAATTCTGTTCAGGATACAAACTACAATTCAAAAAAGAAATAGAAGTATTTCTTTAAATCAATTTATATTGAGCAGGAACTAACATTTATTGAAGAGTAGAAACTACAAATTATAGTAAAGTTCAGGATTTCATGACGTTACCTAGTAACTTATGTAACAATTATAAATAAGTAGATAAATAACAAAAATCATTTTATAAACAGTCCTATCAGCCAATAGTAATGAGAAAAATTTCAAATCGACCAATAGCTGATAGGGGTGTTTAAAAAATAATTAACAGTAATTACACAAGGGGTGATAATTTTTGGACTTTGTCCACTCGTGAGATTTCTTAATAGCAACAAAGATTCGTGAATCTAGTTAAAATTATCAAAAAATTATCACCACTTATGTAATTACTGTTGATTATTATGTTACAAGTAAGTAATCTCAAACCTTCATTTTGACGAGATTGTTACTACGTCTTCTTAAACAAGAATTTCAATAAAGTACGTAACACATTAATAATTTTTACTTATAGTGCGCGTCACAGTAAAATTTGGGTACAGAAAATATAGAAATATGCAAACCTTATAGGAATTCTATTTCCTTAAAAACAGCATTTAAATTTTTGAGAACCGCTATCAGAACGTAGTTGATAAGATTTTTTAAATAGAGATAAGCGGCCTGTATTGCACAAATAAGATTAGTTTATCATTGGCAGCTATTTCAAAATAATTTAAGGAGTAATTTAGCAACATTACCTTCCATATGAACCTGAACTGAAGTATCACAGTAAGACTAGCACTAATTAAATTCTATCATAGCTGAGATCATGGATAACTATATACCTGGTAATTTCCATATCTAACGTGACTAATGAAAAGTTAAAACATTTACAAGCCAGTCTAAACCTTGATGCAATCCCTTTCCCTCAACGCCGCTTGATACTTGAACGTACCACTACAACGAACAACGTTAGATACGGCACAATTCCATTACTAGTAACCATACCTTTCGATCGCCTAATTCATATAAATCTAGCTTCTCTGCAATTTCAGCAGTGGACATAATGTTAGGGCAATCTTGTTTATTTGCATATACTAGTAAGACAGCATCTCGTAGCACATCGTGACTGAGCTATGGAAAGTTTCAGTTTGATGATATGGTCAAGTAAATGCTATACTGTAATTACCAAGTATTTTAAATGTTTTCCTGCTTCATTGATACGCCTTCTATCTGTCGAGTCGACGACGAATATCACCCCTTTACTGTCCCCATAGTAATGGCACCAGAGAGGGGGATATTTATCACCATTGCCGATGTCCCAAATGGTAAAAAGTATATCCTTGTGCCTTATAGTTTCGACATTAAAACCACAAGTTGGTAATGGAAGTACCACTTCGCCTAATTTCAACTTATATAGTAGTGTCGTTTGACCAGATCCATTTAATCCAACTAAAAATAACAATAACAACAATAGTGTCGAACTAATGAGACAATTGCACCCATGAGCATTCTTATCTTCCTTTCACCAGAAAAAAATTTACGCACGGAGGAGGATGGCAACCCCATTTTGCTTTTGAAACTGCAAACAAACACTACATATATTGTCTACAGCGGCTACTGTAAACAATTGCATAGATATCTGTTATCTGATAACATATTCAAGATAAACACTACTGAAAAGCAAAAAAATAGTTCAGAGGTCTTTAAAATTTGAAGACCTTTCGTTGTTTCAATGTACGTCAAAAGCGGGTAACGTTTGATTGATTTAGTATTAGAAAAACAACACTAGCCTTTTGCATAATGAGGAATATTAGAACAGATTGAAACAAACAAGTACGTTAACTATACATGGAAACTGAAATGGAAGAGTGAGAAATAGCTTAAAGAAATCAGAAAAAAACATTTTCGTTAAATGGACTGACAGTGTATCCTACATTCTGTTCAAACATAAAGAAATAGTTAAGTATATGCGGGAAAGGTAAAGTAGGAATGATAAATCTATATAATCGATCTGGGAGTAGTAAAAATTTCTGTAAAATCAAAGTAGACGTTACAGTAAAAACAACAGGCCATATCAGCGACGACCATTACTTGGTCGAAACTAAATTAAATTTTAAAAAGGAGGCGAATGGAATAGATAGCACTACAGAGAACAAGAAATTAGCCAATGAGAAAAGCTACGAGAAAATGTGAAAAACACAAAGATAAAGAGAAAGAGGTAAAGGACGTACAGGAATAACGAGAAATTGCGTGAATAAGCCACGTGAACTGTGTGCTTAACACCAGCAGCGCTTATTAAAAAAAACTTAACAAAAGACGAAACCCCAGAATGTCAGCAAAATGAGTCGACCAAAGATACTACCGAACGAGAAACAAATAAAAGGAAGACATTTGGGTAACCCATGGAGCTATTTTAAATATGAAGTTAAAAATGTTATGTCGGTTTGACATACGGATGGCGCCGCCATCGCCACTGGTTTCATGCCAGCAGAAGTGGTATTTTGTGTAGAACCACCTGCGCGACCGGTAGGCGAGAAGAACTATTTAGAATATAGTACAATAAGGTCGAGTCAAGGTGTAATTTTGCCGTGGAAAGTATTTAACGACCCTCATAACAACCTACTGCACTTTAACGGATACGTATATAAGAGTGTTTTTTTAAAAAATCTGAAATTTTACCTACGTATAATACTCACCAAAAGAAGCAAAAAAGCCTTAATAAACATAAGTCAGCAAAGGAACTGTTGCAGAGATAGAGTGGAGAGATCCTGATGACCGACAAAGAATCAACAAGGGACACCCACCTGAAGCAAGCAACCCATAAAGCATTGTCGATTCAATAAGGAACAAGCAAAATAACTAATAAGCAATAGATTCTGTTCGAGTTTCTGTCAGAAAGGTACTCCATGAGTAGGGAGCCAAGATTTGTAAATCGCCAATTAAAGACTTCCATGAGATCATAATTGAGAAATTACGGAAAGTGGACAAACTAAATGGATATCTCGCTATTTATAGAAGTGGTGAAATAGATATTGACGATACAAGTGCGATTATGAGCATTTTAACGAAGCGAGTATGATTACCAAAACGAGGCGGTGAACCGAGTTTTGCGGCAATCAAACGAGTTTCGTTAAGTGCCTTAATGTATTGTTCAATATTTTATCTTCATCAATAAATTCTGGTCAAATGTATTTTTTATATAAGAAGAGTGCGGCAATGAAGCTCTCTAAAATTAATTTGGTTAATAGTCCATAACAACACCGATGAAGATAAAGTATTTAATCTTGCAGTAGACGAATGGCAAAACCAATTTAAAGAAGGGTTGAGCAAGGAAAAATGTCTTATTAAAACATCGAGGACCGCAAAGTCAACAATTCAATTCATTTCAAGTATTTATCTATAGTTCAAAAAAGATGATTGATGACGGTTATTGTGAATGAAATTTAAAGTGGTGCAATTATTCTTATTGAAAAATTTATGTTTAGATCAATTCAAAACTATCAAGACCGCGTCATTGCTTTTTGTGATTAAATTATAAGGTTGCTCTTGAAAAATATTTTTCTGTTAAGCGTTTATTTATGAGTTTCACTAATGTATAAACAATCGTCTATTAATGACTCTTATTAATGAATGATTTTTTATTAAATAATGATTTTTAAAAATCTGTTTATGTTGGTGGCACTATAATTCTATGTCAAATTCGAGGTTAGCAGGTTAGGTTTTGATTCAGTTTTGACACAAACCGACGCAAAACCTAACCTGCTAACCTCGAATTTGACATAGAATTACAGTGCCACCAACATAAACAGTGCCAACGTAAGAAAAAAATCACAACCATTTATGGTCACCCGGTACCATTAATGTCAAATGTTAGTGTCAAATTCTTTTCATGGAATAAAATTAGATTTTATTCAAATTAATAATATACGATCAACGGAAAATATTGTAACTCGTATGTTAATCGGCGATTAATAATCTTGTGACGAAGGATTAAGGGTCGACCTTATCTGGTGGCGAAAGTTATATTTGGTGTTTTTCCGGCTGGTAATTATCAGCCTAAGTTGATTAACTCGTCGGGAAGAGTCGGGGTTCCAGCTAACCTGCAAAAAAACATATGGGAGAGGGACCTCCCCAAGATAAGAGATACCCCAGCAAACCAAATGATAGCAACACCAATAACTAGTAACAGTATTTATTTAAACAACTGGTTCTGTAGTGCAAACATATATTGTAACATGTAAACCTATAAATATATACACATAAATAATAATACCGATTCATCCAAATAGTATAGATCTGCGCGAATAATTTTATAAGGGGCGAACTGCATAGACAAAATGAATTTTACAGCAATATATGCGTAAATAAAATTTAAAAAAGTAAGGTTAGATTTAAACAAAAGCAATCACGTTGGTACTCAATTTTGAGCCGACCGTGTCGGTGTAATTCCGGCGAGCAAAGAACTATAAAAACGCATGTACAAAATGAGCACACAAATTAGCACGCATCCTGTTAAGCAAGGTGCCGCAGAACAGAGCGATGCAAGCGATAAGCTAACCTTAACCTCGATTGTTAGCTCGATCTTACTTTATGACAGTACCCAAAATTTATAAGGGGCGAAATACCTTCGGATTGCATGAACATACAAAGTTCGAACGAAGAGATTTCTATGATAAACTGATTAGTCTCGTTATGATAGTTCAACTAAGGGCTTGAATGCGCTCCTAACAGAAATAGCTAATACTTCCGAATTGCAAATTACTTTCCGATCAATTACGTTTTGGTCGTTGTCAGACCGCGAGCGGTTCATGAGCCACAAACTTTCCAGTACGCGATGACGTTAATATTTGTAACTTCATCAGCTGGGTTTGAGTGCACGGGCCTAAAAATATCCTGCAGCAGATCCCGTCATTAAACACAACCAGGCCGTAGCTTAGGTAAGTTCAAACGCCATATGCAGGCTTAGGGCTGGTTCTACAAACCAAGGATAAAGTTATCCGGGGAATAAATATCCTAGAAACTATTGCTGTAACAAAGGAAACTATGACAATTATACCTCGGATAGCTTATTCTAGGTATATACTTGCATTGTAGAACCGGCCCTTAATGTAATAAATGAGTTTTATAATACATTATAGGGTGCCCAATCCCCAAGCAACGTTTGATACATACCGGAGGTAGAAATTAATAAACGTTTGAGACATTCCGTAATTAATGAAAGTAATAAATGACCATAAATAATTACCAGGACTAAAGTTAAATTCGGGAGGGCGAGACGTAACAACACCTGCTGTAGTCGCTTAACCCTAAAAAAAATCTGTCTCAGTTTCGATTATCAATGCTAGCCTTACGAGCAAAGAGGGCTCACAGAACCACAACTTCGTGGTTAAAATAGGCCACTGGGTTTACGTTACAGTATACACTTTTTTATATGGGAATATTTAATTGATTTTGTCACAGCTGCAAAGATTTGTTCTTCTTTTCGGTGTAATATTTAAAAACATTCTATTCTAACTCGAAAATGGATATATGTATGTATGTATGTATTATCTATAACCTCATTTACCTTACGGTGTAGAGGCTGGTGCTTTATAACATAAAAAAATACGTACCACAATCTAATCAAGTCGAGTCAACGTAGAAATATCTGTGAACAATCTCTACAGAATTTTTAGATATTTCCGCAAACAACTGGATTATGACATTAAATAAAATTGGTGCAAATGTCCAACAGAGAATCGTCCATTTTTGTTTTAGCCATTGAATTTGTTTCGAAAAATGGAACACCCTCGGCAATACTATTATTATGCCCTTTCCATTTTTTCAAATAGTCGTTAGAACAAGTCCTTTTCTGTATCTCATTAACGGTATAGAACATTATTTTTTAAACTCTCACATTTAAAGTTAACACTTTACACATACTAGTCAATGACAAAAGTTGAATTTCCCAAAATCTGCCGCATCGAATGAATAATGACCGTAATGAACACATAAAGAAATTTCATGATATGCAACTTCAGTCTTGACCAGGTGCCCTTATCGATACTTCGGCACACTGTTGGCGTGGGGCCGTTTTTGCCATGCCCTCTTTGAGGTGTTCGACTTTAAGACACATGAAAGCTTGCTAATATGTTGATCTGGCGTGGCCGTTATCATATTATGTTATATACATGATCGCGCCATAAGTACGACGACTTCGGCTAAAGCGAATTGGCAAAGAAGACGGAAACTAATAATTGTAAAGCTTAGAGGGAAGAAATGGGTTGAAAATCTGGCCGGCGATTTATCAATACCGTTAGCGGAGAGTACGAATGGAACAGGCAGCGCTTATAATCTGAAATTCTAGACTGTACTCCGCAAACATTCATCTTTAAAGGCAAAATTAATTCCACTCTTATGGCGCTACCCTCAAGGACTGGGAAAAAGAAGGAATGGTTGGTAAATATTCAATGGCCGAAGAAAAGTAACAATTCCTGCCCCATCATTCAATCTCTAAGGAAGAATGAAACCAATTCAATCTGCATTTGATGCTTCGTGTCAAAGTGGAAGTGTTAACTCTTCCCTTAACGATTGCTTGGAAAAAGGTTCAAATTTATTGGCAATTAACTTCCACAATTCTACTTCATCTCTGAGAAAAGACTGGTGCAACCTCCGATATCCTTAAGGCATTGCAAGTGATCAGTGTTGTTACGATACTTTTGGAGCGTCCCCCGTAGTATTGAACTTTTGCTAGCTGAATTTTTGAACCTCAATATTTATGGTTGGCTTTTGCCAATTTTTGCATGCTTTAAACTATGTATAATTGGCTGTATCTTATTTTTAATTACTCTCCTATAATTATCATGGAGTTTCGTAACCGACCCCTCGTTTAACTACTCATATCTTGCAAATTAGGTTTATTCTTGCTATATTTTTACAAATATTTGGGTACGGCCACTAGGCAACCGGTGTTACAATTATTTTAAACTATTCCATTTGTTGCTAGAGCAATGTTATCTTTTCCTGCAGTCAAACTTGCCTGACTGGTTTTTTTTGGCATCTTCTGGCCCAAATTTTGTTATCATATGACCTGTAAGCTGGGTTTTTGAATTTTTCGGCTTTCTTTTCAAGCTAAACTGTCGTTCTAGTAGGTTTCCCTCTGCAGCTAAGTGCTTCATAGCCCTATGGTAGGGCTCGCCTCTTCGAATAGATTGTTTGAGGGATCTGGAAGCATTTCTGCGTTATCGTGGGCGTTCGTAATTATTGGTTAGCTACTTACTTGCGTCCTTTAGATTTTGGCGGATCTCCTGGAACCGACTTTAGCACGCTTCTTTCGGCTCCACCCCCAGCTTAAGGTAAGTTTAGGCCAGTTTCTTCTTAATCGGGAATACATTTGGGTTCTATGAGTTTTGCCATATCCGGTGGGAGTTAGAATACTCCCCATCTGGTTGAAATCCTTCCTGTCTGGAGTAGACCTACCCCGTTCGACTGCACCCTGCTGGAATCCAGTCCGATGCACTGGGCCCCTAAGATGGTCGCATCGCCTGTGAATTTTGCAACTCTTGTGGGCAACGCTGAAGATTGAGCAACTGCTTTACACCCACCGGCAAGCCATTTGCAACCTCCATAGCTGGCACTGCATCCCGCAGCTGCGGCCGTCCTCGTTGTTTCGCTAGCTACGTCCAACCACAGGGGAGCAAACGGAGAGGTTAAGTTCTGGTGAACTTTGCTGCATGCAAGACGTTATTGTAGTTAATATGCATTGCGCCTGTTGTAACTTATAATTGAATCATACTGTTTCATGCCGTTAGTACTTAGAGCATGTGTGTTTTCATCAGGACGGATCGTGCGATAGTAGATTTCGTGCATCGTTAGCTTATTAATATTTGTAATTGTGTTATTCTTGTTAGGGCCGCCGCGCAATGACATGCGGCTACCCTCTGCTACTTGCTAAATTGAGGTCATAAGGTTTACCTGTGTACTGCTCTGGAGTTGTTGCTTCGGTGGGCATCCGTTTTGTCTGGGCCTTTGAGCCTCCCAATCCACTGACCTCTGCGTTATCTGAAAAATTTATAGAGTAGAACTTGTAGGGCTTTGAGCTTCAATTGTGTTCTATCTGGATGTCGCTTTTACTCACCCGCTTGCATAAGACACCCGGGTTTGGCAGCATAACACAGTTCGGACGCCTTAAGCTTCGCTATTTTCATGTCAAACGTTCAGTGTGAAGATAGGCACACCACAGTGGCTGTGCCGCGTAAACCCGCTACGGGAGCATTGTGATTATTTGCCGATCTCCGCTAACCGAGTAAGGGGCAAATCCAAGCCTTCGCTATCATTAGCATGTAAATATACATACATATACTTTAATGCATTTTTAATATGGACACCGTCGTTCATGTGTGGCCACGCAAACGCACGTTGATTCCGACCAGTAGAAAATTTTGGATATAGATATAGCGTCATTTAGGGCTAACCTTCGGGGTTAAAACGTTAGCCAAGGTGGACTTGTATTGCTCCGCGACTCGCGCTTACTCAACTTACATTATTTTAATTGTCTCCGCGACGCCCTGCGTACCCTCGTTTCTTTTTAGAGTGTTTTTATTGTCCAACGATTCGCGGCCTAAATTTAGCCTTACGAATATTTGCGTGGTAATATTTATTTTTGGCTCGAAACTTCATCTCTTCTTTTTGCATGCATTTGTTGTAATTTACCTAGATATATACATTTACATTGAATTTATAATTGTTACAACTTATGGATACGTATATGTATTTGAACGCCTGCCCGATTTATTATATAATTGTGATATTTTTATCGGTGGTTGGTTTGATTATTCTTTTTTGTTCTGCTGGAAATTGTCCTTACCTTGTGTACGATCCGGCACAAGGATTAGATCTGAGTCGAGGACCTGGCGCCCTCTCCTATTTTTGTTATTATTCTCTTTTAGCATAGCTGGAACCCTGCGACCCTCGCGGCGAGCTAGCCCAACTAGGCCGATAATTACCAGCCGGCAAACTAACAAATACAACTTTCGCCAAAAGGTAAGGCCGACCGTTTATCCCCTCTTTACAGTGTTCCAGAAGATTAGGATTACCAGAGTTTGGTGGGTCAATAAGAATAAAACAAAAATACTGCAAGCTTTCCGACGTTGCAGGTCATTTTTGAAGACAACTACAATCCCTTTCTTTCAGTCTCAGTACTTGATCTCATTTAGGGTTGGTGGAAGACTAATGTTATTGTTAATTGGCGAAAAACTAGAAGAATTCAAGATCACGAAAAGATCTACCCTTTTTCTTGCAGCACCAATATTTCACCTTATTGGATTTACCTGTCCTATTGTACTTGAAGTCAATAATTTAAGCACTTTTTTTTAAATGGCCGCAATCTTAGTTTTTTGGAAGCCACTTTTGCGCCCTCAAAAACCCTTTAAGAGCATCCTAAAGAAGCGTTCTACATATTGTTATAAAACTGTACCTGGTTTAATCGTTAAAATTCTAATATCGGATAAAATAAAAAACCTGTTAAATAGAACGATAACTTATATGTCAAGATAGGAGCTAAATGAGTTTCAGGTGAACGTGATTGACTGAAATTTGGAGCACGTAGTGTATAAGGGACTAATTACTGAAGTGAAATGTTAACAGATTGCTTTCAGATTAATACCAGATGGTTTCACATGTAATAAAGATAAATATGCAAATATAATCTAACTACGCAAAATTTTACTGTAAACTAATTTTAAAAATAACCTAAATACTATCATATGCATGCTAAAATTAATATTGAACTACAATTTGTTTAAAAAAGAGTAAAATTGGTCACATAAAGCAAGTCGATAATTACATAAATGAGAGCACAATTTAGAAAAATTTCCACATAAATCACACATAATAATGTGTAATTATAAATAGAAAAGAAGACAGAAAGTACCTGAAAGCAAGATTAAAAGCGGAAAATAATTATAAAAATTTGTGAGGGCTGTCAAATTGTTGTGAATTACAAAAATTAAATTGCATCTAGTATTAAGTGGAAGTAAATTAAGTGAGATGTCAGTTACTAGAAATAATAATTTAAAATAAGAAATAACAAGCCAAAACATGGCCCCTACGAGTAAAAATTATGATTGACGGGGCTGGCAAAAAAACTGTACTAAAATTAAGTTCGTTGCAGTGGTGCTTGCAGCCATTAAGGAACGACACATATTCCTGACGGTGGACTTCACTGGTACTTGGTTTCCATCTGCTTAAACTCAGGGGTACAATTGGAAGTAATGTCGCCATAAGCAAGTGAACATCTGCAGTGTTAGTGTACCTAGTAAACAAGAAACGGGTACCTAACATCAGAATTCATTTATCGTATGCAAATAAATAAATACAAAAAGATAAATAAACGGAATGTAATTAGTTGCTTTCAAAATTAAATTCAATTGAGGTTATTTCAAGGCGTGAACAACGTTTCACTTGTGATAGTGCGAGAATATGATTTAACCAATTTAGCATTGGATCTTATGGCAATTTAATCAAATTATTATTTTACGCAAGTGTCAAAACCTAACCCTGGTTGAGTATTCATGTTCTACCAAGCTAGTCAACTGATATAAAGGTTTAACGACTAAAGGGCAGAATACTTGGTTATTCAATTAATTTGGACCTAATATTTATTTAAGCAATTTTTCATTAGCTACAAAAATATAAATGCTAAACTAATATAAATAATAATAATAATAATAATAATAATATTCATTACAATATGGTCAAACTTTATTATAACCTGATACTAGCGTAAACTTTTAACGTAAGGATTCACGCCTGCTGCTGCATTCGAATTACAAAATACAACTGTATACTTTCATCATAAAACCCATTTGATATACTAAACAAAACAGAAATAATACTCTTTAAAGCAGTATAGTTGAGGAGATGAAACTCATTTGTGGATTCAGTATCTAATACAGACGGTATCACATTTGCCTAATGCAAATTTTAAATAATTTACTACATTGTTATACCAACAATAAAATACATTCGACTGGCAACAGTGACTTGTGGTGAGCCATAACCTTAAAATTTCTAGGTATATTTACACATATTAAAGTTACCCTAGCATGGCTTGCTACTGTACAAAAACCAAATGAGCGGATTATCTACCAGTATACTGGCAATTTTCCGATTATTCCCCGTATACATTTTTCCAAAACGAAACAAATCGGGGCAGCCCTACCTCATGGCCCGAAGAAGGCCCAAAGCGCCGCTCGTGCCCCTACTAAAAATCAATCGGGAAAAGTGGCAACTTTTGACACGTGAGAGGGTGCCTGCAGGAAGCATTGCGTAAGAGGAGCGTGATCGAAGCCCGCGACGTCGGCTTGCAACGAGGGAAGTAATGAGTCGCACGTAATGTGTGCAAAGTCTATACATCTGAGTGATGTGTCGGGGAGACGCCAGCGTGACGTCACGAGACGTCGGCGTCGGCCGGTCCGGCATCCCCTCGCCCTCCCGATACGATGCCGTACTCTGTCCTAGACCCTACCCTACTAACAGCCTACGTTTACAAGTCATGTTTGTGTCATTGCTAGTGAAATTATCCTTGCTATCGGCGATTTACAAGAGCGCGTAAACAGGATCGCGGAATTAAAATTCCGTGGCCCGGATTTATCCACACCCGCGAAATTGTTATGAATTGCCAAATCCCGTCTTCCCTGTCGGGGTTATCGGCAAGAGCAATTTATAAGCGCTGCTTGATAACAGCGCATGTCGGGTTGCTCTATTTTTATTTAGTTTATAATTGCCAATAAAAGTTCTTATTATCTATAAGAGGTAGCTGATTTTCGTGGCCGATTACTCCTGACTGACGAAAATCGAACATGTCCAGTCGATTAGCCAGTAAACTTTAAATGTATAAAACAGCTTTTCACTAAACACGAAACATTAAAATAACGCCACAAGAACGTGCATGCTCTAAGAAGATATAATCGTAATGTTAACGAATGCATTGGAACTAGTTCTGAGATAGAAGAGCTATCGCCTCCACTAATAACATTTTTTTAAATCTTACAATTCAATAAAATGCAAACTATTTTTTCTGCTTTATTATTTTTAATAGAGATTAAATTAAAGGATTTATCGCTGTTTTCTCAATAACTGAGAAACGAATTAAAAAATAACGTGACTTCTAAAGTAATAATTTTCATCATCATTATCACCATATCCGTCAGTCCTAGACTTGTTCCCGTTTCCTGCTACCTCTTTCTAAAGCTGCCTGGATGTCTTCCTCCGAGAACATGTCAGCGTCTGCCCAAACTTCTCGTTTTTCTGGATCTTCCAACCACTTTTAGCGTGGCATGTACAAAATACATGTAATTATCTAAAATCTCAATTTAATTATGAATTCAAACACCGAGAAACAGTAATGAACTTATATGCACAACTCGGCTGCATATTGACATGCTGTACTAAACACCCTCAGGTGAGTCAGGTCAAGTTCCCGTTAAATCATATACAAAAAATGTAGAATAAATAATTATAGGTCACAACTATAGAAGAATTGATGTCTTAAACAACTTTATAAATATATACAGACGAATAATATGAGATTTAATTGAAGAAAAAATACCGAAAGGGAATTAAAAAAACAGATATGTTTTAGGACGGAGTTGTTTTAAAACAAGTAGCTCCCGTTAAACCAATGACTGCCCAAATAATATAAAAGAAACAAGCTACGGAAAGGTATTGATGTAAATAATACTCTGTTTAAAGCCGTAGAAAACTTGAAAGAAATAATAGTCACTGTCACGAAAAATAAAGATTAACATTAAATATTGAAAAGACTATATTTTCCTCTAGGGATGCAGATGGAAGGGTTATAACTAGACACAGGAGAGGCAATAGAAAATATAAATTTGGGAATGAGAATACGAGATAAAAAAATGAAAGCGAAATATATGAATGATAAAGGAAATTATATTTCCACGTGCAGAAGTGAACGAAGGGCCAGCAAGTTTTTAAAGGTGAGTTCTAGAACCAGTTAAAAGCGAGCGTCCCCACATTTTCCTGAAGAAGTAGGAGAACGTTTCTGTTTGCCGATTTCAAAATCTGACCAGGTAACAAAGCGGCAGCATCGTTGAGTGACGCAACAGTGGAAGCATCGCCGGGCCAAAAATTGAGAGCTAGATACAGGTAATGAAGCAGGTGAAATTCGGCTATTACAGCAACAGCAGAGGCTGGACAATTTTTTAGGTTTCAAAGTACGTGAGTGCACGATTTCTTGTATTTGCTACGCACTGCGTTTGAGCACATGTGCAGTAAACTCTCACCACAAAGGCGTCGCTAGGAACAGCTGTCACAGCAATTTAACGTTGCTGTTCGGAGTGCACTGTGGAGTCTGCGAAATCGACTAGTAGCATATAAACATCGGCTGAAACTTAGCATGAGTACAACTCAGCTTCTAATTCATTTCAGCAAAGCCTTCCACTAACCACGAACTAAGATGAGCAGACTAAGAGAGATCTAATTGCCATTGAGCTAGCTCACAAGAATAAAGCCCAAAATTAATTCAAAAACCTCTAACGGCTTCAAACCGTCATGAAGATATTTATGTTTCGTCTACCTTTATGAAAAACATCATCTCCGATCAATTCGTGTGCGATTCCAGCTAGTCCAGGCGCGTTTTCTCGGTTTCATTGCTGTTTTCTCTATTGTACTTTATATTCTTTCTATATTTCTAACGTTTCTATTTTACACATTTTATCTTCCATTAATAATTTCCTGCAGCATTTTTTCACTATTTTTCGTTGTTTATGTGGGTATTTATCTTTTAGTTAACTGGAGATTATATCGACTGTATGAATCTCCAGACTTTACTCGTTCTTTTTCTTTCAGCGTATGTCTACATCTTCCTACATCTTGTTTCTCAAGTAGCCTACTTCGCCTTTTTTACTTTACGTTTAACTAGTTCTTGTTGTACTTTATATGCTTCTTATATTCTCTCCCTTCTTTGGTCTTAATCATCTCTGGCGCATTTCTTGCTTGACCTTTATCTCGTGTTCGATCTCTTCGTCTTACCAGTACGTTCCCTTCTTTTTCTTTCTAGACTCATATCCTACCTCTTCCTAAACAGTTTATTGAATTCATCCCTTAATATATTTCTACATTTCTATACTTCCTTTAATTCCTGATCTAATCTATTTTGATGTAGGTGGTATGCACTTGTATGTTCCCGATTCTTTAAATTGCATTTTCCCCTTTCTGTTTTTTCTGTCTCTTCTTGATTTGGTATAGCGCTTATGTGTACATGTGGAAACATTATTGTTATTTTATCTAAGTAGTCAACCGTTCCAGATGTTCGTCGTTTCATACACTCTAAAATTTTCGATTAGATGATGTAGTTGACTGTTGATTTCTTGAAACTTCTGTTCAATATGCTTTTATGTCTTTACTGTGTGTAGCAGATAAACTTTACCTCTATTTACGACTCTATCTCCGTTTTCGTTCCTTTCGCTTCTTAAAATGGTTCTGCCACTTTCTCGTTGTTTTTTCTCCCATTTTTTCCATTTTCATTATAATTAATTATCGCAGAGCTATTTTTATTTGTAGAAAAATATATTCCCACTACTTTCTGATGTTTATATTTCCATTTAGATACCTTACGAACTTCTTACCTAAATGCATTCTTTGATATTCCATGCATGGCCATAACATGTTAATTGCCTACCTTCCACTGTGTCCTTTATTGCTCCCTCCCCTCCCCTACCCATAATTCTCCTTTGGTGCCCATTGTTTTGCTTCTCTATTGTTTAAATGAGAGCCGATACTCGTAATAAATCAATCTGAAGTGCATTGAGTTGATATTTCGTCGTTGATACTGCAATAGGGCCTATGAGAAAAAAAATGCTATTTGAGATTAAGATGCCAAAGTAGCCAAAACAAATTAGTCTATTACCATGCAAAACATCGTATGTAGATACCCAATAGAAATTCCGCTTTCAATGGCGTAGCAAGGTGACCTATGTAATATAGGTTTTATATTAGCTACCCCAAACAGTTATATATGTGAACATCCTGGATAGTTGGCAACACGTAGGTCGCATACTGGTTGCTTCAATTAGTCGTATGTAAAGAGTGTGTGTATGTTTTATGGGAAATTTGTTGTAAATTGTGCTATGTGTGTTACCATAACGTATAATTGGTAAGTTGAAAGTAGTTAATAGTTATTATATACAAGTTCAATATCAATATCTTCTTAACTTGTAGTTGTAAATTTTCTAACCTATAATTAGTCCTCTTTTCTTGAAAAACTTATTGTTAACTAGTATTACGATGCAATTCCAGTAGGCATTGATAGAATTAGCACTACAATGCTTCAATATAATGTTAATTTTTCGAGAAAAGTTGTACTGTTGTTACAGTATTAAAACAACTTTACGACACCCACCCAAGGTGAGCATCGCACCACGGAATCAGTCCTGGAAAACTGGCACACTTGCCCTGAGATTTGCTAGAAACAGGCTAAAGGGCCACGGCTGGAACGCTCAGGGAGTCGGGCGTGAGTCACACGATACGTTCTGGGCAAGCGTGTTGAGGCATATATATAGGGTACGTCAAAATTATGAGGGCGCCACCAAGCCTGTCTTAGCTCGAATAACCGGGCCTGGGCGGTTAAACGGGAGCGAAGTGTTCAAGATACTCCGTCGATAAGAATTCTCATGAGCTGCAAGCTCAAATAACAATTTCGTACTGGAATGGTAATATTGGGACTCTTTGGCCGAGACTGCGCAATTACTGGACCTACCTGCACGCTCTGATCTCTCACGTCTCGCCGTACACCAATGTTTACACTGTAAAAGGCGCTATCTGAAACAAAGCATGCACAGGTCGAATAGGAATAATACGTCCCTTAACTAAATATGCGTCTATTGATCGCTAATTACATCTGGGCAGCAAATCGTGCCGCCAAGCTTATGTTACTGCTTACGTTAAGCACCAGCTGATGGACGCGCTATGCTAATGAACAACACGCTATGGGTGGCCGGCCGCAGTGGGCTCGACCCTTTACATATTAGAGTACAGTTTAGAAATACGCGCTCCGGCAAAAGGGCGCGTTAGTGCGCGATAACAGACGCCGACCTGCGGTTAACACCTAGGAAGCAAAGCACAAAGCCCTCGCAAACATAAACAAAGAAAAACTCGAACAGCTTAGGGCGCGCCATGCCCAGCACGGCTAGGCGTTAATTCTATTTAGGTATTAATCGGTACAATATAGCAAAGCTCGCGCACCTAACGTTACTGAATTAAAAATTAGCACAAACGTAACACCAAATCATAAGCGCAGAGTTCTTTAGCTATTTAGGCGATGAAACGCGAAACTCGCGCACATGAACTTACTAGCAGGCTACCAAAGTAGCGTCTTGCAGCATGGTGGCCTCAAACCGGCATTAAAAGCCGCGATAAGCAAGCAAGGGGCATGCATCCGCCCACATAAAGTTGAGCACAAAGCACCAACGCTCGCACACGTGACAGTTACTATGTTTAAATGGTTGCAATTACAAATACCTTAGTCCGCAGACGATCCATGAGAGTGGCGTGCAGTCAGTTGGTAGAAGGCGGCAGTCTGTGGCAGCTCAATCGCCAAAACACGGCATTAGGGGTAAACGGGCTGGAATCCGCCAAGATGGCGGCGTTAGGACGCTCTCCTAAGAGCACACTACAGCGGCAAAGAGGCCTACTTCATCCTGCCTAGAAAGATCCTCGAAACAGCGAGTTGCAAAGGGAAAGCCCCCTTTCTCACCAACGCAGAACTGGCCCCAAGAAGCCCTTCACACACCTACGCCTTAGCGTAAAACGTGCCACTCACACAACCACACGCGACCTCTTAAAGGATGGCATATTCGACAACATTCGCTGAAACAGCACGAGACGGGAAAAACAGGCTGGCGTCCCCGCAAATAGCGGGAACGCCGCGAAACGGCACACTCTGCGACTTTTTCGATCCACGGCCTGACTTGCACCTCTCAAGCAAGCCGTGTTATGCCCCTGCAGTGGCGTGAGCCAAACGGCCTTGCCACGTGACTCTCGGCAGCCAATGGCGATGCGCCTCAACGGAGTGATTTCTAGAAGTTTCGGAATTCTTGCGAGCGATAACACCCGGCTGCCAAAGTAGCAGCAAAGGGGTGCTCCAACTGACGAGAAATACTGCGTTTGGGGCCAAATATGTGCAAAATCATTATTGTAGAATTAGGCGATGGAGCCAAATAAGTAACTAAAAGGGTTTAGCATACGGGCACGCTGCCCTAAAGCCTAGGTGGCTACTTAAAATACCAAAATGACCTGAATCAAATGTGCGGAAGATGAGATTGTGCTAGTGCGCAAAAATTGAAAATGGTTTTAAAATAGCAACAAGTTGCCCTAAAGGCGTGAAATGCAATTAAGCATCTACAACAGCAAAATGACTTAACACTGTCTCCTATTTATTAAATTAACAATTACATACGACATATTGCGGTTCCTACTTAATAAAATAATTAGTACATACGACATATTGCAGCGTAAAGTTTATTTGTTCCCTCTTTACAGTACGGAAAATGAGCAGCAGAGGTAGGATAATGGTAGAGCTGGCACTTGGTCAGACTTCTTTAACATCAATTCATGTGAAAACCAGAGATACAGATGTTCCTGACATTGCCGAAAACAATATTATTGGTATGGACTTAGAAAGTTGTATTCATGTGGAATCGCAGTTCGTTGGTACTTTGGAAAGCTTCGAAATTTATTCAATAGAAATGACTGAAAACCTTTTCCAGAAGGATGAACCATTTCAGGATTCTGGTTCTGAATGCGTTCCATCTGAGGGTGATCCTGAAGAAGAAGAAAAAAATAAGTCAATAGTTAAAACTTATGATGAAGACCGCAACTAGAGGATGAAGATCAAGGACCTGTTGATGAAAGAAAAAGATCGAGGAAAATCAAAGGGCAGGGGGGTCCTGCTAATTGGAAGCGAGCCAAAAATTTTAGTGCCCGACTAAAGGGTGATGCTTACATTGGATTCAAGAAAGATGCGTCGGGTAAATACAAACAACCAATCGAAAAAGAAAAACGTAAACTCGGGCAGAGATGTGAGGGTCACCCACGAACTGCTTCAAGAGGCCCAAGACAAAAATTTGAAGCCTAAGCGACTAGTTTGCAAAAAAATAATTTTGTCAACTTTAGGAATTAAAGAGAAAACTGTTAGGATTTGGAGGCTTGATCATGGTACCCCTAGTACAAAAGATCAGAATAAAAAAGCCCCACCTCCAATGCAAGAATGTTCAAAGAACTTTCGTGAGTATTTAGACAGTTTACCAAGGGTTGAGTCGCATTATTGTCGAGCCTCATCTAGCAAATTTTATTTGGAACCAATATGGACCAGTTACAGACTTCTTTATCGGGAGTTTCTTCAAAACTGTGAAGCCAACCGTACACGATCATCTTCTTGGAGAACATTTTTAACAACATGTAGGTCTATGAACTTGGAAATTTATAAACCTAAAAAGGACCAGTGTAATTCTTGTTTAATGTACAAAAATGGAAATTTGGAAATGTCTATTTACGAAAAACATCAAGAGAAAAGATGAAGCTCGTAAAGAAACAATTAAAGACAAGGAAAGTGCAGTTGAAGAAAATACATGCGTATACACCGTTGATCTTCAAGCTGTCTTGGTGTGTTCACGCTTAATGGCATCGGCTATTTATTACAAGACGAAATTAAAAGTACACAATCCTACCTTCTATAATATGAAGAATAAAGATGTTACTTGCTACCTATGGCACGAATCCAGTGGCGGTTTAGAAAGCGATGTATTTACTTCTATAATGGTAAAGTTTCTCAAAAATGAAATACAAACGCACCTTCCTTCCCGTGTCGTTTTATGGAGTGATGGATGCTGTTACCAAAACAGAAGTACTAAGTTATCTAATAGTTTTCTTGAATTCGCTATTGCAGAAGATGTTATTATTGAACAAAAGTATTTAGAAGTCGGCCACACACAAATGGAGGTAGACTCCATTCACAGTGCTATAGAGAGGAAACTAGGTAGAGGTCGGGAAATTTGTGTCCCTGCTGACTACGTTTACATTATAAAGTCGGCCAGACAGAAACCCTTCCCTTATAAAGTTGTACAACTCACATACCGAGATTTTTATAAGTATGGTGGAGGAATCTATACTAGTATACGGCCGGGAATTAAGAAAGGTGATCCATGCGTTACAGACATTTGTGATTTACAACACAAACCTGAGGGTATTATAAATTACAAATTGAATTTCAATGAAACGTGGAAAGAAATTCCCAGGCGGCCAACAAGAAACTCATCAAAGCCTGCACCACCTGATAGACAGTCCCCTCTGTATCATGCTCCGTGTCCCATTGAGTTGATCAAATTTCATCACCTCCAAGATTTGAAATCTCTAATTTCAGATGACTACCACGAATTTTACAATAAGATTAGTCATAACTGTGGATCTAAAGAGTGCACTCATATTTGAGCCATAGCTAAGCCGAAACAACGTTCCTCTGCCATATGGAGTCAATCTGAAGACAGTAATAAATAAGGGATACAGAACTCTGTTTCCTATCACATAAAAACTCCATTAGGTTAGGTTTTATTTTTGTTTCTGTTTCGGGTTGTTTTTTCACAGTTCTCAATGTCGATTAAAATTTTTAAGTTTAAGTTCCGTTAAGTTTTTCTCAATAATTTTAAGCCTTCAAGTTAAGTTTAAGTTCCTATAAGTAGCGCTCACTCACTTTACAATATTTCAGCAAAATGACGTATGTGTCATAACTAACCGATTTTGAGTTGTAAAATGTCTTATGTGACTTTTTTTCTGAAAAAAATAAAATAAATTGTGTCACACTTTGTCATATTAAACTAAACCTAATTCAGAAATGTTTAACAAAATTTGGAATTATTGGTATCAATATTGCCTCTACACTGCGGTTTTTTCCTTCTTCTGAACATTCAATATTTTTGACATAGACATTGCAGTATCAACGACGATTTGTTGTCTCTCATCCATATACCAATACACGCATTTTTATAGTTTTCCGATGATTCTATCCGACCAAATCCTATTCAATGGACTCACTATTTGTTTTCTGAGTTTAGTTGGTTTTTATTTGCACTTTTATTTCGTTTGTCAATTTAGTTCGAGATGTATATGTTACAACTTGTATAATTCAGTTGTTTTATATAATGACTAGGTATTTTATGTAACTTCATAAATTGCCGAAAATACTAGTTCGTCTATTTAATATTTGTTGATATTAAATTATATATTATTATATTATATATAATGGATATGCATTTTATATAATCACCGCACAGTTGCAGACGATAAATATATTATGTTTGAAGTTGGTGGTTATATTAAGTAAACCGGCATCGCTTATTCTCACCTCTAGGCTGTGTGTCGTTTTGGCTTGTTTAGGTTAGTTGCAGTATTTGATCGCGTGTATTATATATGAGTTGGCCTGTCTCTGGTGGTGAGATCACCGGCCATTGCCTGATACCGGTGATGAGTTAGCCTGTCATAAATAAGTACAAAATTCGCTAGGGTGATAAGAGTAGGCGTACTCTCAATTTAAACCCATTGGCTAATGAGTTCTAACTTTTATATATAATCCCTAGGCAATATACGAAAAATGGTCTTAATGGCTGCATTTCATAAACTGCCTAACTTTGCTAGGCATTATGTAAACTACCTAGTCATTATACAAATTGACTGATTTATACAAGTTGCCTGTAACATATACATTTACTGTAAATGTCGTTTATCTCGATATTAAAATTTTTTAACTTGTTTATGGTGAAATTATACGCCCTTTACATATTTATCCATTTTTGTAAACACCCTGCGTACTAGGAATATTTAAACGAAAAAGATATCAATTTGAAATCAAGAAATAACGATTTCCAATTTTTTTAAATGTAAAGTAGACGCATAGGCAGCCCAATATACGCAACAGTCCTCAAAAAATCTCAGAAGTTTTGTAACAATAAATGCAATCGTCAAACAAGAAATTTAAAAATATGAGAACTGTGAAGACATACTGTATATCAACAGACACTAATTTAAATTTTTCAAAAGGTATATAACAGTAAATTTTCACAACCATGGCTTTCAGTGTGGAAGCTCTAAGGAAATTAAGGTAGAATTAGTTCTAATGTATGAAGCAGAAGTTTGTTTCATTGAGTAGTATGAAACTATACAGAGGCCAAGAAACTACCCGTATAAGTCTGAGGAATATGGGGTGAACTTTCAGCATATAAAGAACGTCGGAGTGCGCTCAACTGACTCCTGCCGATATTTTACATATCGCTCCCTTTTCAGACGTAATTATCCTTGGCGCTGAAGCGTCCTCGATTTGCAGTTTTTTGACGGCCAGGGAGCACTCTTGCTTCTTCTGTTTGTACTTAGTGACGAGTTATGGTTTCCTGAGCAGAAGTTCCGGCCCGGAAATTGATTTTACAGCGATCCGGTATAATTTTATTAAGAACGATTAAGTTTTTTGCGCACTCACAGTTTATGTTTGTGTGGCAGTTTAATGCTAGCCAATTTAATTACGCCGCTGGAGTAGTCGAAAAAGCAATTCTAGTTGAGAAACTCATCATAGCACACGCTGCTCACTTTCATAACGTACTCTACTTCATTCATTACCACTAAGTTTGCTACAAAGAGCTTTAGAGCCCTGTTATCGCGCAATTTCGCTAAATTCTAGTTACAATGTACATACAGCAGCTCTGGTATTTTTACGGGCATTAGACTGGTTCGAAGCGGAAGTGTAAGAACTATTCTATTTCCGGGATGCTTGTATATAGTGATGCTGTCATGTCGCAGTCAATTATTCGCAAGTTTATTATTTAAAAGAAAATATTTCCTATACAACTAAGGCAAGTTGGAAGATGAACTTAGCTACTATATACGTATTAAAGTGAAAAGAGTTAATTTGTCTACGATTTATGTCTATTCTATTCTATATAGGCGGTACTATTAAAAGAAGTAAATTTTAAGTAAAACAGGAACACATTACAGATTTTATGAAAAGATATAAGCCAAGATTTTGCCAAATATTTATTTTCATCTAGTTAAATTACTTGTTATTAATAATACCTTATTTGCATACCAAACTAAGCAGAAAAAATAGAATAGTTGAATTTGTAATATTTTCGAACTTGAACACCACTGTTAAGTCACAATCGGCGTTTGAATTTTATATGTGCGTCGACAGAGTGATAAAGACACAAGCTCAGCGCTGAACGAGTTTGCGTGCAGCTAACTAGGACTTATCCCCACCTAGATATCACTAAGAGGTGATCCCGATAGTGGGAGGATCAGAACGGTATAAAACGAAGATTATTGGCAGCCTGTTAAAGGCCAGCGACAAGTTCACTCCAACTCGACCTGAAGGTGCCAACAGCCGCTAAGTCCCTGCGTTTATTCGACGTTGCCTGAAACGATAGACGGCTTTGCTGTTGAACTGGAAACTTTCACTTGATTCCCCCAAAGTCAAAACCCGAAATCACATTTTCGACTTTGCCGTACCCTTAAAGGTGAACCACCGCCGGAGTTCATTAAATTTACTCGGTTTGTGAAGCAAACGATAAATTGAAGGCGAAGTGTAAAGTAAAATCTACAGTATCCTGGGGGATCTAAGTAGGTGCTGCAACAAAAGAAATGAAGCACTTAACGCACCGGATTACTGGCTACATTAGAGTTTATGTCTCAAATAGCACATAGAAGGTTAGGTTCGGCAGCCTTCCGTGAAACAACGACGGCGTTTAAAATGAGGCTCCAAACCTGTGGCTATAAGGAAATACCCAAACTAAAATCAAAAATGTCTCGACGCAGTACGATAGAAGCTTCAATCGACTTACCTCAAGATTAATTTGGGCTACGAGCAAAAGGGTCAACCGTGCGCTTTTAGAAGGTCTGCCAGAGTTGACGTGATAATAAATTTCTCAGTAAACTTCCAGGGTTGCCAATAAGCCGCCACCATCAGCGAGGGAAAATTCCATCAAACGTAAACTACATGCCCGCAAAACCACTGGACAATTAAAGGAAGGCTAGCTGCTGGCCATCATAGCACAAGAGGAAAAAAACGCGAAAAACGAAGGCAAACTATATTGTTTCGCATACCGATAAAACAAAAACCAACCGGAATGGTTGCGCGAAATTCAAAATGTGCGTCACAAACCCCGAAATAAAATAAAATATGAGCATAGGAGCTGCAAAGTTATAGAAGCGCATTCTAATCGTAACACGATATCAGACTAGTTCCTCGTATGCATCTGCAGGTATAAATAAACCATCATTAGCAAATAGGATGGAAAAGCTCATGGATAACCCCGATACCTAATAAAGGAAAGAAGCGAGGATAACAACTGTTAAAGTGTATCGGTTTTGAAAGGGTCAGTTCAAAAAACCGTGCAGCCTACCACAACGGAAAACTCATTTTCGATGTTAGTTTCTAGTGTCGTAAACCGAGTGATTAGCGTCGAGAGTAATAAATAACATCCACCACTCCAGTGAAAAGCGCGTAATTTAAAACTCGGGTCTCAGCAACATTGTGTCATATGCAAACTACACGGGATCTCAGGCCAAAACAGCAGGTAGTCGCGCAACCTGAACAGAAGACGGCTGCAGTTGAGCCCGCGCAGATGAAGAGGCGAATAATAAAACACTCGAGCGGCGCAAGGCGAGGAGATGTCCTGATGCAGCTAGAAGGCAAACAAACCAAACTCCTATACCCTGGATTACAAACGGTACAATGGCTAAATCTCTAGTAGACGAAAGAGCCATGTCATGAACAACCCTCTATTTACGCAACTGGAAAAGTTACATAAACCAGACTGGGAAGCATTCCTTTTTTGATCAGCATTTGGTTCATTCTCCTTCAGTTCGATCACCTGCTTTTAGTTTACAACCTTCGGCACACATTTCTTGCCTATTCACTAACATAGCCCTTCGAAGTATCAAGCCGCGCAACTGTTAGCGCTTAAAGTCGTTTTAACCGCGCACTCTGTATGTTTAGTTTATGTATTTATCTTGCTACATATATGTTTATATGTGTGTGTTCGTTAATTACTTTTTCAGAAATAAATATATGGCTGTCGTTGTCTATAAAATGTTATCATTTCTAAATACTCAAAATGTTATTATGCAAAGGCACATGCAGAAAAATATAGTAGATTTATTACTGATTAGACAATATATTAAACTTACTCAAATAGTTCTGCTACCGTGCAAAATATTTCAACGTAAGGGCGTTATATGCCTTAAAATTCAAGAAAGAGCATAGTGCTATCAATAAATGATTGGTGACGGTTCGTAGACAGATAGACAACAGTCAGTGAACAATTCACAGAGCTCATGTCGTGATGTGAAAGCGATGACGAACATTTTCAAAAACTGTGAATTTATAAAACGTGAGGATCCCGTAGCATCGACATAATCTGCAAAATTATTTTTGATACTATTTTTAATGGCAGATCTAAGAAACAAAATTTGTTATAATTGACAATGAAACCAAGCGATTATAGACCTCCTACTTAGAATGATATATATGCGTTAAGGTTATAAGAAAGAGAGCAACATGGGAAATAACACACATTTATCATGTCCTTTGGGAATGTTATTAATAATATTACTTAAAGTTTCATATAATAATTCTACGTCCTTACAACCAAATTGCACCTGCAACTACAAGACTTGTTATATGTGTAGTCTATAATTGAAGAATTAAAAGATTTACATAGAATGAACCTTACTTTATGTTCAGTATTCTTTGTATGGAGATTTTACTATTATAAAATTTGTTTTATGATCCTTCAGCTCTGCCAGACTGAATCAGTCTGTACCTGCACGAGGGGAAGAAGCCAGAATCTAAAAAGCCAGCGATCTGCTGTTTGCAGCGAAAAGTATGTAGACCATTAAAAAAGTTAAAGTTCCTGAATTTCTATCAGAAAAGCAATCGAAAGCCGACATAAGAACAATAACGTAATGTCGTAGCAAGATTGATGAGAAGCAGAAAAAATTCAAAAGAAAAATATTCCTTCAGCAGCAATAAATATATATTCAAATGAGTAAGCTTTTTTCGACCTTTAGGCTCACATAAAGAAGCGTGTTGGCCTAAATTAATCCATAACTCTCGCAAATCTGAGGATCTCGGCTCGGCTTAGTTTTCCAGTAGCGAGTCGTATCTACTTCACAAGTGAATAGAGTCCTTAATCCACTTTGGTCCGGCGCTTTCATGGCGCAATCGCCGTCTTTAACACCTCTTCAGCAGAAACGTTTCCCGCGCGCCCGAGTGGGCCTTTGAAACGGTCGCAACGGCCCAAGAGCGCAAGTCTGCTCCATTATTCCAATTATTCTAAGTAGCGTCCAAATGCTTCAGAATAAAACCAGCCATGCGATAAAATACCAATAACCACGGCTAAACAGCATTGCTTCTTGTCATTTTTCCTTATTTTACAACTTTTTCTATTACCCCTTATGTACTCAATCCAAATCGGCTGGAAAATGCGCGCGCGATAGAACTCGGTCCGGGATTGCATCACAACTGCATTGACTGAGAAAGAGTAGGGTTTGATATTAAAAAATTACCAAATTCTACCGTCATTAAAATGCTACGAATCAGGAATAGTCTACAACAGGATTTCAGGTATAATTTTGCATACTGCTGCCACTCTGGAATTCTCAACAGAGAAGCTAAACTGCTAATAATCGAGATTTCTCATTGATAGCTAGGTTATTTTGTCACTATCGCAAATTATTAGATCATTTTGACGCTATTGGCTAATTTATGGAGTCTTTCTTTTACCTGGAGGTTTGTTTGTAAAAAAATAACGGTTAGGAAGCGATTAAATCCTAGAATGTCAATACGAACTTTTAATTTTACTTATAAGCCCAAACACCAACAAAGAGGTGAGTCAATTTTATGGCATAACGCTAAAGTACTTCACAAGTATTTTCCTACAGCTTGATGTACCTTTTACTACGGTTTTTCTACATTTTGTCGACTTTTTCGACGTTATTCTATGTAATTATGCTTGTTCGTCTTACTTATAGATTTATTCTGAGTGCAGAAACAACAGCAAGTTCTCACTGTTGGTGATGTTTCCAGTTGTGAGTCCAACCTGGTGAGCTGTGTTGGAGGAAAGACGTCGATATTTAAGATTATGCGTAACTTGCACTAAATCATTTCTTAACGTTTGATAATCTTGAATTATGTCCATATTTGAGCTGACAATATATCTTAAATACTTGAAAGTTTTACTTGTAACGAGTTTGTAAACTCAGCGTAATTTATATTGCTTTACGTTCACATTTACTTGTCAAAACCACTCGGACGTGCTCAAAAATAACGAGGCAAGGCCTAAAGGTTGCCATAAGCCTTTTTGTGTATCTTAATGTTATTAATACTTAGAGCCTGTTTGATTCACACAGATGCGTGCATCAAAACCTTTTTGCTTATAATTATTCATGTAATTCAAGTCATAACTGTTCTATCTCATTCAAAGGTCATGGTAAAGTCAAATTTGCATCTTGCCGTATTTGTTTGCCTCTGTTAATATTGGAAAGGAATTTGTAAGCTTCCCTTAATGGCTTTTAAGCGGATGGATACACTTTCTAATAGGACTTAAGCCGACTTAGCGTATTTGGGACTCATCTGTTTATGGATTTCGTTCAATACAAGGCCTCATTGAGAGAGCTTAGCATTAAGATTTCTTAAAATAAGCATTTATTCCTAAACAACGTGCGACGCTCCGATTGGCTACGCAGGATCGCCTCAGCCAATAGTGTTTGAGCCTTCCCCTCCTTGTTGAATTTGCGAGTTCAGCTCATTGTCAATTCAGCTTCAGTTAGATTCAGAATTTCGAGTAAGCAAGTTCAGCTATGCTTTGTGCTGGTTTGCGGTCGGTCTAGCTCCCTGGTAAAGACGTTTCCAGGTTGTTTTGTGTGACGGTTACGCGCAATTCGCTATTTTTGCGTGGCCAATCCAAGCGTGTCACAACAGTTGAAGCTATTGTAAAAAACCATCGGTCCATCAGTGACGTTTGTAATCGTTGTTACTCAATATACTCGTGTTTGTTAAGTCTTGTTTCACTCCAACAAATAACTGAACCCAAGTCAAGGGTTATTAAGTGGCAGTTCCCGGCAATCCCATTGAACCGGAATTCACAGCGGAGTAACTGGGGGCCCCATTCGTGGAAGCCTCTTTTCAAGTTAATCATACAAAAAACAGAGCTATTATTTAAGTTTACGAATATATATGTTGGTATATAACCACAGCAATATATTTACTTAACCTATTTAATATAGTCGTTATTATTAAATATATAGTTAAGATCAACATAGTTACTTCGAGAGGCTCTTTCGAGGTATCTTAAGTCGCGTGGCAAAGCCCGACTCCCATTAGATAATATTGTAATCATAACGATTGTTGTTTTATTCTATATTGAAGCTATAACCACTCTACGATTCTTTTAGTCTGGAGCTAATGGATATTTAACCAGCTGCCTAAGGTAAGATTTGGTGTTTTAATTTATGTTATTACAGCTGTCCATTATTACACATAACAAAATACCAGGTAAGAACACTATTTGGCTAAGATAGATACTACAGACCACAGAAAACAGAATGATAAAAGAGATAAAAAAAATTGAGAGCCATTAAAAGAAGTCTTAAATGAAGACCTAAAGTTAGACGGTCGGACAAAGTACTGGGCGATATAGAGGTAATTTAAGTAATAATTTGAAGGAGTAAAGTGGAAGCATAATAGCATGAAAGAAGGTGGTAACTGATACTAGATCACAGAGGAAATTATAATGAAAAAACAGTAGGTGAAGATAAACTAAAGCTAGTAGTTTCAAATTTTGCAATCGAGAGTACCACGACCATCAACACCAATTCTTAAGACAATCTTTGCCAGCTATTACTTTGAACGTTTCCTCAATTGAGTTAGGGTAACCACTTTTCAGACGGGCGCTCAAAGAAAGTTCGTCGAACGTCATCTTATTTGAAAAACGAAACCATCGGTTAAATTAATATGAGAAAGAAGAAAAGATGTTCAGAAGAAGCGTGGCCTTTCTGACTTCAATAGAGAAACAAAATCAGTTTTTATTACAGCGAAATAGTTATTTAAAATAGTCTTGACCACCCCATTACAAGTACAGTAGTAGCCAACCTAAGAGATAATAAGGATAATATACCGTAAAAAATAATGTAATAGATATATAACAGCACATAATAGGGATAATAAGGGTGATGACAATACTATACCGATTATACAAAAACATAATAGTTTTTTAAGAAGAGCATGTTACTGCAAGAATACATTTTTCCAAGAAGTCTTCCCAACATAGTTTTGACATAGACCATATGGAAAAGGCAGTAACTTATTCGACTCTATTACACACCTTCTAAGAAAAAATATTAATAGCGCGGACAACAGATATACAGGGTGTCCCAAAAAAAGGTAAATCGGATATACCTTACTACAAAGTCCTTTCAGTAAGAAGTTACAGGGCTTTGAAGTTAAATTTTTTATTTTTTGTTAATTTCTACAAATGTAGAGATATCAATTTGAATTTTGGTACACATACTTACTATTATGAACTCCACTAATAGAAAAAATTTCATATACTAGACTTGACTGTAAGGGGTACTTTACCTATCTTTCAAAATTTTTTTAGCTCTAACTTCGTTATATGTACCATTTTTTTAAATTTTAGGTTATTATCTGAAAGACAATTAAAATACACAAAAATAATGTACGCTTAGTTCTTAAGCCTAAAAGCAACCGTTTACCTTACAATGCCCATCAAAGGTTTTTCGTTGGCATTAAGGGAATTACCAAGTACCTAGTCATGATCACAAAAACAATGGTCATATAGTAAAAAACAATGATAAATCAATTAATGACATTAGCGACATAAGAATTTGTTCTTTTATGTTTAAGAAACTGCCGAGACATAACGAATTCTCCAATGTTGAAAGGTATCGTCATGTCGCAGCATTTTCGTAAGTACAAAAGACAAAAAACTGATGTTACCAATGTCATTAATTGATTTCTTGTTGTTGTTTATTAGATTACAATCATTATCCATTGTTTTTGTGATCATGACTACTTGATATTGCACGTCTTAATCACAACCAAAAACCTTTGATAGGCATTTGAGGGTAAACGGTTGCTCTTACGCTTATGAACTAAGAGTACATTATTTTTATGTATTTTAATTCTCTTTCAGATAATAACCTAAGATTTTGAAAAATGGTGCAGATAACGAAGTTAGAGCTAAATAAAGTTTTGAAAGGTAGGTAAAGTGCCCCTCACAGTCAAGTCTAGTTTATGAAATTTTTCCTATTAGTGCACTACAAAATAGTAAGCATGTATACCAAAATTAAAATCGACATCTTTACATTTGTGGAAATTCAAAAAAAAATTGAACTTCGAGGCCCTATAACTTCTTACTGAAGGGACTTTGTACTAATGTATATTAGGTTTAATCGATTTATTATAACATAAGAAATATATGCCTAATCGGTGTATTATTCTTTTTGGGACACCCGTATATTGTACATAGAAATGAGAAGAACTATGACTAAAAGCCTTATGATAAAGACTGAGTGTGCCCAAGAAAGTATTATACATGGAATAAGTCTACGAAGTCGGATCGAAATTGATGCGAGAATAATTGAAAACTTTGACAACAGAATACAGTAGCTGCTAAAGCGCAGACAAAACTATAAATGATCTATTAAGCGAACAACGCAGTGAAACGAAGCTGAAGTGATAAACGAATCCTGGTCAAATAAAGAAAAAGAATATACCTTCTCAATAAAAGTAATAAAGAGTCGAAATAGTAAACCACAATAACTTTACGAAATAAAAGATAAACTATAGAAAATTTTACAACAAAAAGCAAAATCTGCCATGCTTCCACACTCTCAAATGATTCTTTAAAAGCACGGTGCCTATAAAATGTTGCCATGGGCGAGTTTACAAGCACTATGTTTTCTATTACTTAATTTAAAAAAAAACAAAATTAGAAGATGCCAAAGATAATCTCTAAAACCTTTTTGTGACATGGTATAATTCATGTTCTTTTTTGGGTATTTCGTCATTCTGAAAAATTGAAAATATTAAATATCGAACGTTTCGAGGAACAATCTGCCCTCACTATCAACGATTAACAATTAAAGCTAAATATGAACAAGGAACTTAGCTTTTCACTGGGAAAGAAAAACGACCAACCTCCAATGAATTGCTTCACACTGACATTTGATTATCTATACCTACTTGATTTGATTAAGAATCGACAGTCAACTTTTGTCTAAAAATATTAAAAAAGACGAGACGCATTTTTCTTTGTTAAGTATTTTTACGTTTAGTTAACAACGATTCTTTAAACAAGATCTTTGAGTTATGCATTATATTTTGTGGTTGTTAATCTAAGCATGTTCTGCCAGCTTAGACTTATTGAATTGATACGTTTTATCAACTTCTCCGCCACTGCTTGCATTAAATTGATTAACTGAAAACTTTAGATTCTAGGACAGTTTCAGTAACAGCACATTTTTATAGCAACACTTACCTTTTCAATCAGCTCCAAACGTCTAGCACCTTCCACAAACTAATTGAAGAGTAACGGCGCAATCAAAGCGCTGTAAAGCGGTAAATTGTCCAAAAGTGCGCCATGTCCCAATGTGCCCCACCCTCCCCTATATTAAATACTACAAATAAATAGATCGATACGTGTAGAATAAAACACAAACTTGGAGATTGCTCTCTTCTTTTTTATTCAGAATATAAATAAGACGCTTGTTAGCCCTTAACGCACGAGGTAGGTCTTTCATATCGATACGAAAGCTTTAGTCGGCAACTGATTGAAAATGTCAAATATTTATATTACTAGGTAGCGTATTTCTTTGGCGTTTTAAATTTCTTCCCGTTGCAAAAGCGCAAAAAATCTATTCAGTTATGATGTTGAGACTAGAGACCATATTTGCTGTACATTAAAATGATACACCTGAATTACTAGTCATACCGGCAAGCTCGGTAGGTAGTAAACATTTTTATATTCCCCAAGTAAGTGTCAAACACGCAAGTGTGGTGGCCGAACTGCGGTTACAAATATTAACGGCGGTTTTTGAAAATTGTTAATAAAATCAAACATTTTTTTAGGACCCTAAACACCCGACGGAAATTGTGTGCCATACTGATAAGAAGAGTATAGAGAGCCGCCATACTAGGTCAAACTGGTAATTACTTCCTTTTACGATAAAGGAAGTATTGGATTCACCTCAAAAATTCGAAATTGAGTTTTTAACAGATCTTCACGTTTTAGAGTCCCCTGAACCCAAAAAACATGTTTTCGCTCATTGGTCTGTGTGTGTGTCTGCCTGTGAACAGAATATCTCAAAAACGAAAAAAGATATGGCATTGCAATTCTATATATAAGTTTTGTGTAGTATCTAGATGCGACAGCCAGCTTTTGCATAACCGGAAGTATGGTGTTTACTCTTGTGATTTTTCAGTTTTTTTTTCGATTTTTTCAAAAACGGTTTTAACGATTTTTTTGAAACTTTACATTTTTAATGTGTATTGACGTGAAATAGGTGATTTTCCAGTTGAATACCTCTAAAATGGGTTTCGCCCCAAACGCTACAATTTCCAAATAAAGCATCGGTAATAGAATCAACAATTTCTAATACAAAATTAAGAACTACCTACCCCGTATAAACAAGCAACGTGTATCTGAACAATGGTCTGTGTTTCCTTAATCTGTCATCACGACTTGGAAATAACTTCTGGAAGAACGATAACTACTCTCCTATATGCCTCTAGTAGTCTTCTTTTAGTAACAAACCATTCAGGAAAATACGCGAATACCTGGGTTCACCGTATTACCATAGAAAATCAATGTTTTGTTTTCCAACCAAAACCGATCAGCCAAAACAAAACCTGTTATTTTTCCCCCGCTGTTTCTATAATCGGTAACTTAACTATTATTTTTACAAGCTAAAACTGCGTAAACTAATAAACCAGTTTATTGCGTCTTTGACACGTAACAAAATAAAAGGGGCGAAAAAAGGCTGAGGCTCAGGGATTGTTGTCACAAATCAGAGATATGTTACAAAATAAACATTTCGGCATGGGGGGAGGGCGATTATTCTTATGGAAAGTGTTACTGTAGAATCTTGATTAGAAAAGGAAAATTTCCATTATTTTAAACAGCTTTATGAAGCACGTGTTGTTATTACCGAGAATTTAAATTTGGAAAACATAGTAGCAAATGCAAAAGAATCAGTCAAGAATCAGTTATACTTTCTTATCATTTTAAGTGAACTAAATAATCGATTTGCGAAGCATCCGAGAAGATTGTTGATAGATTAAAAAAGTATTAAAGTTTGCAACTAAAACCCAAAATATTAGTATTGAAATTAGTTTCTAAACATAATTATACCTTAAGTTATATGTATCAGTATTGGCATCTTAATTTTTTTGTTGGTTTTCATATTGTTCTTAGTCTGCATTATGCACTTATTTTTAGCCCTGCATATGCTTAACTAATATCGATGTCCTAGTTTTGAAAAAAACCTAACTCTAAATTAATGTTGGCCCACCTTCAAAATTGACCCCCAAGCAAGAAATTCTCGCAACGCCACTGATTACTTCACTGCCGATATCTCGTGATTTAATGACGATTAGTAACCAACTGCAGTGTGTCCCGCTTTCCCGCTGCTCACCCATGTTGAAGATCTAGAGCTGTAGCGGGAGGTCATTGTACTTCTGTGTGGCAGCCTGCAGCGACGGAGCTTCGCACATGTGTTGTGTTGTGAATGTTGTGTCTACAGTCAATCGTGTATTTGCGTCTATAGGCGACCAAGTAGAACTTACTTTTAGTTCCTCGGACGTAAAAGTACTTTAAACCTAGGAGTTAAAAGTGTTGCCTAGCAACATCCCTAGTAGCACAAAATGGTTGGGCCAACGTTGGCTCATTGAAGTGTCCCACAGTTGGCCAACAGTATGTAATGTCCTCTTTTACAGTCAAACCCCAACCATCGATTTCCCAACTGAGGGCCAACTATACACATTAAAGTATTCCCAACCAGCATCCAACAATTTAACAACCAAAAGCCAACAAATATCTAACTCAGCTTTCTGTATTAATCGGTAGGTATCAAAAGACAAATAAACAAGTGTAAATAAAAATGCCATTTATTATACATACAGGAAAACATAAATACAATACTTACAAATCTTGTATAAAACAAGTAAGTTATAATATATTTGAAAAACGAATCATTTTCAGCAATATTAAAAAGCACCAAGTATATCAACCTTGCAAGGTTCAGAAAATAAGGTTTATGTTATTTTATTTTATTTATTTTATCCCCACTATCATCACTGCTGTATCAAATTCTTCTCTTCACCTTCCTTTTTCTCACCTTCGTTTCTTCCGATGCAGAAACTAGTTCTGATTCACTTTCGGCCTCCTTTAGCGTTTCTCTTGCTTTTAAAATATTTTCTGGAAATGCAAAGACAAAATTAATATTAAAACCACGTCATTTAAATTTGACCCGCTACAAATATAAATCGCACTTCAAAATACAAATATAATTATTATAGTTTAGGCAAGGTTTATAGATTTTAAAACCTTATATTGCTATTGCATTATCTAGTTTTAAGTAGAATTAAGGTTGTAGTGTGGGGTGCTAATAGTTATTAAAGTATCAAGGGCATTATGAGCAAAATAAGCCCCCAAAATTGTTAGTGTACAAACCTAGATCCTTTGGCCCAAGGTGTGTACAACAATCGCGGCACTTAGTTTATAATGCTTTCAACGTTGTATGTCATACCAGTTTTCTTATCTAATTGAAGTCAAAGTGATTTTGAATTACATTTTCCTAGTTATCGCTTGTAATTTTCAATGGAAACAAATAGTGTTTATTTTATCCTATTATGTTACTATGATTATAAGCATAACTCCTTAGCAACAAGTTGCGTTAAGTGCATTTAACAACACTAGTGTCGTTAAGAAAAATAACATACAATTCTTTATTAGCATTTAATCACATGTTGGCACTACTGACGTGTATTGTCAATCTATGTCAAATTCGATGTTAGTAGGTTAGATTCTGTTTGTTACTTGACACAGACTGACGCAAAACTTAACCTGCTAATCTCGAATTTAACATAACCTGACGGTGTTACCATCTTACCAGTGATACCACCACAGCCGATATAAGTCTCGCTGTTGTAAGTGACACTAATAACAATTTTTCCTTTTTTAAAAAATAGAATTTTAGGATAAAATAAACCGTGTTACGATATACGTAACGTTATCTGCTTTCTACATTACTCGAGAATTTTAAAGAACCCGCTCGTAACGTCGCTCGTTCATTCATACTATTCTCTTGTAATGTAAAAAGCTTGATAACATTACTTGAATCGTAAATTACTATTACTTTTTCATAATAACATTATAAAAAAATAATTTCCCTGGAACGTTATTTTGTTATAACATACCTTAAAATAGAGTAATTATTATCAATTAATATACCTACTGGTATGATGTAAACATTATAAATTACATATGAGATAAAGATCTGTTTGTATGTAGAAACAAATTTGTATTCTCGATTTTTCTTGAAAACTGCTATTGTTTTAACCGAACTCAACAAAAATTTGTTTACATTTTCTTTACTACTTGCAGACAAAACTAAGCTTTTTAATTGGTTCATTAACGATACTGAAAATACAGAGCACAGAAAACAATCCTGTATGAAAGAAATATTGCAACAATCTATTTTTCAACTTGTGCTACTTTGAGACGTGTTAATATAGATCCAAAAACTGCAAGATTACTGTGTAACGTTCGTATACTGACCAGTACTAGAAAATATTCGCTTTACAGCGTACACCATCCACGTTTCACATGCAGGATCTCCATTAACCAAACATTTATTGTGAAGTTAATTTAAACGGAGGCCAAAAACTTTCTTGCTTCCTCGATGTCAACCACTCATCATCTCGAACTAGTCCAAGCAGGCCTCCTTCGAACTCCACATCGTGAAACATGTTTGTGTATTCTTCTAAAAATTGAGAAAAACAGTTATAATATTGAATATATAAGAAACAAGAGTGATCACAAAGTACAAGATTTACCTACATAAATAAGTAGGTACTCATATCGGCCAAAATTATTTATAGCAAATTTGTTAGGTTAGGTCTCTTTTCTATTTATCCATAATGTGGGTTATTTCAAAACATAAATAAGTTACAGTACATGAGGATCATATTATTGTTAATTTTACTTACCAAATCTTGGATATGTAGAAAGAAAAGGACCCACAAGTACAAAAACAAACAACGCAAGCTCGCATGGATCATGGCGCCGGGCGGCGGGCGCGTTGCAGAGGGCAGAAACCACGAACAGCTAGCTGGGTGGCGGTTGCTTGGCTCGCGCAATGCGCAATACGTCATTAACATCACGGGGCATGCGTCAGCTGTTGTACACAAACTGATTGATAAACGTAATAGACAAATTTATTTATGATCATACCAAAATTTGCCATAATTACTGATGGAATTAATAAATTGCCAATTGATGAATTGGCTTCAGTATTCACTCATTCAACTTCCCTGTTATAAATAACTAAAATTCACAACAAAATATTACAGTTGGGCCAACACACGGTTATTGTTAATAAATGAACAACTATCTTCCTAGCACGCTGATGATATCCCAACGCTGGGGCAACATATGATTATTGTTGACAAATTCAACAAATATTTCACTTTATACCAATGTTGGCCCAACGTAGGATATTAGTTGGCAAATCTACCAACCATTACCCAACCATGCCAACTATATCCCGACGTTGGCCCAACAATCTGTGCTACTAGGGATCTACCTTCTTGTACTCATATTAGTAAGGGAAACATCATTTCCAGTGACATCATTTGGTATTAAAAGTAATGTTTTTGAAGACGGTTGCAAGAAATATTTTTACGAGAAATCAGTAAATATCCCTTTTTGTAAGCTATTGTAGTCAATTTGCATTTATTTATTTTTGCGTCTACTATCTGATTGCAACGTAAATTATTTATTTTAGACTTTTTAGTTCGGTTGCGGGTATTTTATTGGTTTTACATTTGAACATTCTATTCTGTGTTTAAATTTTCAAATAAAAGCTGCGATTCACATCGTGAGTGGAAGGTCACGCCGTGAATGTGAGTGAATGTGAGCGTGCGTGAACGTAAGTGTTTAAATCAAGCGTGAAACGCGCGTGACGTGAGTGAATACCCACTCACGCACCCATCTTTACACGGTGCCATTTCTAATAAAGTTCAAGGGCAAGTTGGTACAGTGCGATTGTAGTACATTTTAGACAAGAGCGACTATGATTAGATTAGCTGACATACATGTACAAGGTGTTAATGAATTGCAGGGACAAACTTCTAGGGATTAAAGTATACATGAAAACAACCATTTTTTGTAGATAAATATATGGCCAAAAGTATTTCCTTTCAGGGATAGAGCCAAGATATGTAGATTGTGTACATATCTTGGATAGAACTTCTCAAAGATTCTTTAAGAAGCGCCAAAATGTAAGCAACTCAATTTACTACCTGCTATTTGTTTCCATAAAGACGGACATTAATACAGGATAAATAAAGCCCTCTTTCCGACTTTTCAAATTCAAATTAAATTTAAAATAAATTAATTGACAAAATGTTTCAAAACTAAGCAATAGAAAAACGAAAATAAATCAAAAATCAACTATTTGAACAATTTACAATAACTAATTCAAAAATTAACAAAATTATAGTAAATGTTCAAAATGTAGCCCCCCAGCGCACATGTACGAAGTAAATTCCTGCGCACCGCTCCAAATATACCAAGAGTCTGTTGAACTTCTTCACATGCAGCAAGAATACGCGCCGTGAGTTCTTCTACCGTTTTAACTGGAGCAGCATACTTTTAACATGACCCCACAAAAAGTCGGGTCAAATCAGGAGAACGTGGAGGCCACGCCACATGCCCGACTCGACCTATCCATCTGTTGGGAAAAATGTTATTTAAAAATTTCCCGACTTCCTCCGAAAGATGAACAGGTGCACCATCGTGCCGCAGCCACATTTGAGGTGGAACATCTATTAAAAGTTCAGGCAAGACATGGCACAAGAAGTTTAAATAAATTGCTCATATTCACCTTTGGGGTAGCAGATATGGTCCAATGAGTCTATCGCCAATAATCCTGGCCCAAATGTTCACTGAAAATCTTTGCTGGTATCCTTTTTGACCCACAATATGGGGATTTTCATCGTCTCAAATGTTACTGTTTCTACTATTGAATATTCCTTCTTTCGTAAAACAGAACGTCTACTTGAAATTCTGGATCCTCATTTCAGCATCGCAGGCTTGAATCATGGCTTGTACCTTTTGTAGATGGTAAGCATGTAGCTGCTGCTCATGTAGTACCTCCTATAGTGAAACATGGTTCACTCCCATTTCATAAGCATTGGATCTTGAACTAGTAGAAGGATTTTCAGCCACTCTCTCCAAATTTTTTCCTCAAAATTCACCGTTCGCCCTGTTCTGGTAGCTCGACAGTTGTGCCTGTTGATAACGAATGTATCTTCCTCACTCAGCCGATTTGAAACTACACTAAAAGCCTTGTGCGATGGATGATTCCTATTCGGAAAATATTCTTGGTACAGGCGAGCAGCTTCGTGTGCATTGCCCCAAGCAGTCCCATACATGAACATCATGTCATGCAGTTCGGCAAAAGTATAATTCGCCATAACACAAAAATAGAAAACACAGAACGAAAATGACGACGAAAATAATTATCAAAAAATCATAGAACGAAAAAAACAGATTATAAAAGGCACAGGAAGAAACGAATGCGAGAAAAGTAAAAAAACCATCACAAAAATATCGAATTGTGTCGAAATTGACGTTATTTGAATGCATGTATGTCTAGATCTTTCTTTTTAAATTCCGTGTGACCTGTGCAAAATAATTGAAAAAACAATTTGGGTTGCCTACATTTAGGCGTTTTTTAAAGAATCTTTGAGAAGATCTATCCCTGAAAGGAAACACTTTTGACCATACATTTATTAACTTTGAGCCTTAGAAGTTTGCCCCTGCAATTCATTAACACCCTGTATACAGTTAACTCATCTCTCAAGTTCACACTTTCCAAATCAAGGTGATTCTATTTAAATGGTTTTGTTACAAAACAAGATTTATTTTATCAGTCATATTTTCGAAAATGTTTTTATGTATGCTTTGAGCCTTAGAAGTTTGACCCTACAATTCATTATCACCCTGTATACAATTAACTCATCTCTCAAGTTCACACTTTCCAAATCAAGGTGTTTCTATTTAAATGGTTTTGTTACAAAACAAGATTTATTTCATCAGTCATATTTTCTTTTCGAAATTAGATCCAAAAAATTGTAACTGGAAATGCAGCACTCAGGCTTTATATTAACGAATTTAGATATGTTTTTATTATTGACAAAAAGGCAACAGTTTATTTGTTCATTGTGCAGTTGAAAGCTCACCTGTCGGCCCTGGTCTAAAAAATTTATTATAATTTCATCGTACTGTAGTATGAGCAAAGGGTGAAAGAACAATCAAACAGTGGTACAATGCTTAATAAAAAATGGGTACCTGTACTTTGTATACAGCTCGATTATTTTAAATAATAATATAATTTTTGTGTATTTAATTGGGGCCCAGGCGGCAACTGTCCATTTTTTTTAAGTTAAAGCCGCCACTTATAAGAGCACTGTTATTCAGTTTGGGGTTCCTATGATTTGACGAAAGCAAATGCAACATTCTCCCGTACTGTAGGAAAATGTACTGTATTTCTAAATACAAAATCGTTTAAAAAAGTGGTACTTTTCTGAAAAGCAACGACAAATCGTTTAGAAAAATGGACTTTTCTGCATAGCAACACTTTTCAGCACAGCAACACCTAGTTTAATTTTTAAATGTTGAAACAGGTCAATTCGTGCCACCTGTATTTATTCAAATTATATCTTTTCATTATATAATAATTAGCAATGAAGCCTGACAGTAAATGCTCTTGTATTTATGCACGTAGTTTACTACAATAGAGTGATATTTAATGTCTACGCTGTCGATGACTATAAGGGCGTTGTGCCGCGAGTTCGTGAAACAATGCGCCGACCAGGCAGTTTTCCCGCGGGAATAACCGGCCGATAAGTGAATCAACGCTGGATGCCTGCAAGAGGCATCATTCGCGCCCAAGCCAGCAAGCTCGGCGAATCAAGCGATTCGCGCCTAAGCCAGCGAACGCAGAAAAGCTAAAAGACCTGCGAACAACGCGGGCCAATTTGGTTCGTTCATAGATAACAAACTAGGTGAAATAGTACGTGATATCTCCACGGTTTAACTGGAGACCTTCGCCTGGGACCAGCTAGGAACTATAGCAGCCTCTGGAAGAAGCTAACGACTGCCAAAGCTACAGGGTTCGGCAGCGGCTCCGAGCTACGAGAGGAACAATAAAAGACCACCTGGTTAGTTCTGTGTGTTAATTGCGAGTCGGCCGATCATTCCTGAAATAAACCACGGCGCAATAATCAGCGAATCAACGGATTGATAGGGGAAAATTACCGTACGACTGCACGTTATTTGCGGCGTGTGCATTTTGAAGCGTGAATCACAATGCGTCCTCGGTAAAACAATAATAGACAGGGGCGACTCTATTAACCGTTTGTGGTTTATTATAAGGTACTCTATTCTGCGTAGTATATACCTACGTTGTGTATTTGTTTTTATGTATCTTTTCCTTGTGTGTTCTTGTTTATTTACAAATTATATGTATTAAATGAAAATTGTCGGGTTTTTTATTGTCATTCATATTTACGTTGGTGAGTACATTTCAGGTGTGCACGAGCTGGCCTTAAATAATATTAGTTTGGTCTCAAATAACATTAGCTCACCCTTAGCTGCACTGGGAATGAAAAAAGGAGTCTCATAGATACCGACTGAATCAGTTAGCGAAACCAGGGCAAATTAAAGTAGTAATTCAGTAAGTGTAGGTAGGTAAAAGAGGGGCAGTGTTACAATGCACAACATTTCACATGATTTTTTATATTTGTACATCAATTTTTTTGGCATTTTCCTATAGTAAGTATATGAAAAAATAGCATTTGTAACAAAAAAGTGTTTTCTGTGTCGGTGCGTATTTTCTCGGCTTCTTCTCAATTAAAAAGTTTTCGTCATGCACAGAAAAACTATGGATGAATAATATGTTGGTCTATGTCAAATTCGAGGTTAGCAGGTTAGGTTTTGCATCAGTCTGTGTCAAAACTGACAGAAAACCTAACCTGATAACCTCGAATTAGACATAGACTTACAGTGCCACCAACATATTATTCAGTCGTTTGAATTTCCACAGCCGTCCCTTATAGACTTTTTAAATGAACATGTCGTATATAATTCCAATAAGAGGAAGGAAATAAATCGTAGTTTATCAATTTCTAGGGATTTTCTAACTCGCAAACTCATATCAACACACTAATTTTTTGCCCAGCATTACAAATAGCAAAATCAAATATTACGACGTGGCACATAAAACTTTTTGTAAAACTTCCTTAATTCATTTTTGCCAAGTTCGTCAATTCCTAACCTTGGGTCAATATGGCAGAAATAAAAACGTAAGATTTGGCAGAAGCAGTGCCTGAACAGAAGCATTCACCGCATGCGAACTGTATTTCAAGCCAATTTTGAGAACGTCGCCCGAATAAACAGACTAAAAGAAGTGACAAGACGACGAAATTGTTATTACTTTTGCAGCCGTTTCTGTCGTTTGCGTGTTTACGTTATTAACTCCAAACTCGCGTGGCTAAAGACTGCGCTGAAGTGGATTCCACGATTGATTTAGCATGTTGCAGCTACAATTTGTTACATTGTAACTTGTAATGTTGCAATCGCCCACTATCTATACGATCGTGCCGCTATCGGCGCTATCAAAAGTCTCGGTAAAGATTGAGTAACTAATCTTTGAGGGTACTTGTGCAGTTAGTTCAACTATAACTGCAAGCCGACGACATTTGCTTTGAAAACGATTTGGCACGAAAAACTTAACGACTGTCACGTCGCCACTTCCAGTGTTTAAAGCTTGGCTGGAGGCCGCCCTCTATGAGCAAGTAGCTCGACTAAGAAAGTAAAATTGTGCTAAACATATCAAATAAAAGAAAGATCTCTTTTTCATGACTCCTTATTTGTGGTGTGATACAGGTGCCTGTAAAACTTATGTAGTTTGAAACCTGTATGTTAGAAACTTACATATTCTAGTTTTACTTCCCAATACTGAATTGCTTACGAAGTTATAAAGAATAATTATTTAGAGCAGCTACTTAGTAGCACTTTAAAACATTGAACTTAAGTTCGATGTAGGTACCTACAATTCCTTTTAATGTACATACACCGCTCCTAGCTAGCCCAAGGTGTTGACAACACAAAACAATAAAAACATTTCTTGTCTTCCTCTCCCTTATGCCTTTTAGAGCGCCAGGTTGTTTGAATTCTGTTAAATTTTTGCCTCTTTGTACCATAATGTTCCTATACCTTGTTCCCATGTTTCTGGAGACTACGTTTTAATTCCGATCTTACTTCTAATGTTCTCTTCGGAGTCTTCGGGTAATTATGTCTAGCCATTTTCACTACGTCCCCATACCACTTCAGTTTTTTTTCAACTTCGTGGATGAGTTGTTCGGTGCAGAGCCATAACTAAGTATAAGCCGAGTAGGCCCCTGCCTAGGGGCGCAAGCAACAAGGTGCATCTAAATGGCACTGTAATCAGCAATTATGATCCAATCCTTAAACATCACAAAAATCGAAAATGATCTCAGCAAAATACCAGAATTCAAGACGGTTATCAAAAAGCAATATTTGTATGTTCTTTTGGTTACAACTTGTGATCGCCGTACTAGTATTACTCTAGTAGTACTAGAATAAATTAACGATAATCTTGCAACACTTCAATTTAAGCATGTTAGCAGGTTGTAAAAACCCAAAACAGTCTCGTAACGAATAGCTGAGCTACTTCGGAGGAGGGAGTGGGTTAACACTAAACTGATCAAAACCAAATACGGGCGTCACAATCTTGTTGTTCAACAAATCGCGAATGTAAGTTGAAAGATTGCCCTGTGATATAGTAACCGAAACGTACATTAAAGGGAGATATCTAAATATTAAATTTATTAGACGTAAGCTCTTTGATAAGCTGTAACCTGTTATAGAAAATAAAAAGAGATAATACAGCGCAATTCGAGTCATATTAGTTTAATGTTTACCTGCCGGCAAATAATATACGAGAGTAGTTCCTCGCACCGAAATAAAATATTGTATCTAGGGTATATAACGACATGGTACGTACGTAATTGACTCAAATCCAATAGTAACCCCACGACATGTATGTTATTTATAATATAATATGTAAGTTTAACTCACAAATAGACAAAGCGTAAGGTACATAAAAAATACGTATATAGATCACTACTGTATTAATACGTAAATAGTAAAACCAGCATAAACAGTAAAATTTCAATATCGCCTATTCGCGCCAATACATATTTAAAGTGCAGCAAAAATATTTAGCTAAAGTATTAGGTCGTGGCTTATTTGTTGAATCCAGCATTCAACTGATGTGACTTCAGCCTCGCTTAGCTTCTGGATAGAATGGTACCAACGTCCAAAAATCGTGCAGATTACGAAAGCGAAGTTAAAGCTGAGCTGCAATCGCCACTAATTCCATAAACTGGAAAATTCAGATAGCCAAATTCACAATGAGATTCAAAATTCATCCAAAAAACCCCTTCCCTACGAAAATCCGAAGATCTCGACAATTCTAGTACGTCTAGACAAACTATAAGAGCACTGTAACGAAAAATACGGGCGTTGATTTATCGAAAACCATCTAGAATACACTTAAAATGTGTAAAACCAAATTTCCAACACCAAAAAGCTGTTGTCTGTCTCCATATCAAATCCACCTACATGGTCTTTCTGTCAGATGTCATTTACTTAATCCAACGATAAAAATTAGGGAAAAATTACGAATACACATCAATCACCGAATCACAAATCCCCCTATTAAAAGGCCAGTCGCGATGTGTTAAAGACTTCGATGATTGCGTTTCTATTCCGCCGGAAGTTATTCAAAAGAAAGCAAACAATATACGTTCAACCGATAAGCCGAAATCAGAAAGGCCTTTAAACGATTTTACCACCACAGTAGGCTGAAATTGTAATATCTGGCCCCTGCTTATAGGGGTTGTACTATTTATCTACCACGGGTTAGCTCATATTTCGGAGATAGGGTTCGATCGCTAGCTCAGATATACCATAAATAAGCAAAACACACTAACGGAGTATCCTGTATAACATTTATTTTATATATCTATCATACATAAGCAAATTGTTGTGTACTGAGTTAAACGAGATGTAAATTGCTCAAATTAACGATAGTATAAAATCGCGGCTTCCTGGTTCAAGCGGCTGCGGATTCCACGGACAGTAGCGGCTTCCTGGATCTCGCGGGCGGGGCCTCGTGCACGATTCGTTTGGTGACGTCTTGATCGGCCGGCCCGCAACTTCGTAGCTCTTCGGGACGAGCTGCGCGCTGAATGCAACGCCGGGCAGCCTGTCAAATTTCGCCGATTTGCGGTTTCTGATTTCTGTAAACAAATAACAATTAAAACTGCTAATGCGGGTTTTCACCCTAAACGTGTAACTACAGTTCGGTGGCGAAATACTTCGAGGAATTCGCCGCACGACGGGGCTTCGCTTGAAGAACGAAACTCCGGATCGGCGTGACTTTTGAGGTTAACAATCCTCACCACCTGCAAGTGAACTCTTTGGTGGAGCTAACGGTGCGGCCCGCAGAGTTCCCAAGCAAAACGGCCGCTACAATTCTCAAGGATTAATTCAGGTAAATTCTACTTAGGTAGCTTGAAACTTTTAATTCTGCTTGAATAACAAGGCGGTGAATTTGAAATGCAAGGGAGCTGGGATTTCGATGTTATGTTATTTATTTCTGGACTACAGGCGGTTTCCATTAAATAATATTTTACAAGGAAGCTATTGCCGGAGTGTCAGGCGTTTCTCGCAAAACCACTAACTTGAACTCGGCTTATCAGGAGCTTTCGGGAAAATATTGCTGAGTGTCAGGCGTTTCTTTGCGAAACCACTAACTTGAACTCAGGTTATTAGGGAGTTTCGGAATAATAATGCTGAGTGTCAGGCGTTTATATAAAACCACTAACTTAAACTCAGGTTCGGGACGGATCCCCAGGTACTAGTAGAGTTAACGGAGAGACTCTCTGGACAGGGCAGGATGAAGGATTTGGGAACTAGGTGTTTGCTGGAGGAGTATCAGGTATCTCTGGGAAATCTCTCGGGAATCTCTCTTGAAATACACTCTGCAACTAGTTTTATATGTCTTGAAAGGCTGTTAGGTGGGGAGAAACGGCGCGCGTCATCACTTTGTTTGCGCTGTTTTCACGGGCGGAACTTCGGTCTGGCTATCTTATCTCGCTGGAACACACCGGGTTCTTGATAACGCTAAAGGTCGGCGACGTTTAAATCAGCAAATATTATTTAATTGAATTAATCGGATTCAAACGGGAGCTAGCGTTACAAAATGACACTACAACTTCTCGCGAAATAGAATGGGCAATACACCGAAACGCAACAGAACACGTCTGATCAGATATATACGAGAGGTCACTCGCAAATTAGACCAGATATTGCGGGGATGAACTTCAATTAGTGACGCTCCTGAGAGGCAAGAGACACCGCCTATTGCAATCTGCTGCACAAAACGTCACTAACGGCACTAACCTCTAGAACATCTAAATAAACACTTAATTTAGTAGATAAACATTGAGGAACCAAATCTATTTAATCAGTATACATTTTCAGAGGGACTAATAAAACTCGGAGACATCACATAACTCAAGGAGAGAGTATGCGAGAATCCAGACCAAACGCATTCCTGCACTTAAACTTACACGTTAATGGTATCGGACGAAACCACCAACATTCTTTTAAATTTACTTAGCACTTAAGTAGCTTTTATAGAAACCTGAGATGAGCTAGATCGCTAAGGCCAATATTAGTAAATACAGCCAAAATAGATGGAAATATCAAACTGACCGTAACAAACTCCTAACATATCGCAGGCAGAACAACTCTCATCAGGGCCGTAGCTACACGCTTGGGGGCCCTGGGGCAACAAATAATTATGGGGCCCCCATGTTATCTTCCCCTTTACCTCTACATCACTTCCATTTAGTAAGACTTTTTTAATAGGGTTACTATTTGGTGTTTTTTTCTGTTAAGATAGAAGAATGGGCATTTAAAACAGACAAAACACATATTTACTTCACATTGAGTTTAATATAAAACTGTATTTAAAGTTTAAACAGGCTAAGTTTAGTTCAAAACGTTTTAAAGACAATTTCGTAAAAAACTTCCTCCGTCTTCGGGGGCCCCTATGTTCGGGGGCCCCGGGGCACTGCCCCGGTTGCCCCGGTGGTAGCTACGGCCCTGACTCTCATTTAGTATTAGATATGTTTTCTAGAAGTATAACAAAAACGGTTATTCTGTGACTAATATTTTGGAGATAAAGTTGATATTTTTGAGTTTCGATATCCAAAATATTAGAGGTCAGGCTTGCAACAATGGCTCTAACCTGGATAGGCAATATCAGGGTGACCAGGCTAGAATAGTGTAACAAAACATCACAGCAAGATTTGGCCCATGTTAACCACAGAATTTAAATTTAGTAGCGTTGCATTGTGCATCAATTAACTATGGAACTATTCAGAAGTCCTACAGTACAATTAATATTTTTTGCTACCGCTATCATTAGCATATTGAGGGCTTGCCTACCGTACAATTTTGCCTAGTTACGGTCCTGGTTGTGTGTCCAATTTTTCTCTTGTTGTTATGTTTTTTATTCTGTCTCTTTTTGTTTGTCCCGTTACCATTCTCCTCAGGAAGTTCGCTTCAGTTGCTACAACATTGCTTCTTGTTTTATCCTACAGTTTTTAAATTCCCCAGTCATAAGTCAGTATGACTACATCAATACTTGTATATACTCGTACACATAATTTTGCCTCTGTTCTTAGTTCTTTATCTGTTACTAGCAAGATGCCCGTTCTTCGTACGGGCTACAAATTATTTTTCTTCTAAATCTCAAATGAATTCCAGGGCGCACCCCTATCCTTCATTCAATACGCTAAACTAACAAACGCCGCAAAACAATATTCTAGGTAAAAAGGACACAGAATTCTTCCAAAAAAAGGCCTCCGCAACTATTTTATGCTTCATGTACCCCCTGGAAATGTGTACGTAATTGTCATTCTAAAACTATAGTTTTTCTGCTCAATGAATGTAAAGAAGAATTCGGTTACAAAAATACCTGGACCTTCGATGGCAACATACATGTATTCCTAAATGGATACAAGAGGAAGATAAACTGCTATGGTGATATTCAGAAGTTTAAAGGTGATACCACTCAAAAATTTCCGATTAGGAATTGTGTCCAGGTTACGCAGCCCCGGGGAATTGTTTAATTTCATTATTCTTATTTAATAAAACTATTGAATATTTTTGTCTTCATTTATAATTTTCATTTAGCTTTAGTATAGATATTAAGATAAAGCATTTTAGGAGGGAATTTAAGTATTTTTAAACGGAGAGGGTTTTAAACATATATTATTTTAGTTTTAATAATGGCCAATAATTTGTTACGTACTTTAGATGATTTTGATGAAATTGTCACGGTAACTTGCACTGATATACATAATTTTTCATTGTTACAAGAAAATAACAACGATTTGTTGATATTTCACTTGAATATTAGAAGTCTGAGAAAAAATTTTGATTAACTGTTAATATTTCTGGAATCATTAATAAAAAAACCTTCAATTATTATACTATCTGATACATGGGAAGTTACAAATATTTCTAATTATAATATTAAAGGTTATTCAACATATTACAATGAAGCAAACTTCAACAAAAATGACGGTTTCGTATGTTACATAAGTAATGATTATTCAGCTAAAATTGACTCTGTAAAAATAACTGAAGTCACATTTACAAAAATTCAGCTTCAGGTAAGTAATTTAAACTATACTATTTTTTGTTTGTATCGTCCGCCGTCTGGAAATATCACAGCATTTATGAATGATTTAAAAGAAGTAATTCAAACCTCAGGGCATGCTGATGTTGCCATTATGGCGGGTGATGTAAACATTAATTTACTTGATGAGAGCAGTAACTGTGCTAATGATTACTTGAATCTTTTAAATGGTGAAGGATTTAAATCATTTATAAGCATCCCAACACGGCAAACACTAATTTCAGAAAGCTGCATTGACCATCTTTTTGTAAAAACTAAAAGACAGATCAATGTTACTCCTGCAGTTATTGAAAATGCTATTACCGATCACTTTACTGTGCTACTGAATATTCAGCAGGCAAGTGGATCTGTAAATAACTCCCAAACACGCAGAAATTACTATGATAAACACAGAATTGATTATGACACTTTAAGATCTTTTTTAAGTGCGCATTCATGGAATAATGTGTTGAAACTAACTAATGTGAATGAGGCTTATAAATTATTTATTAACCAACTACATGAACTCATAAATTTGTCAAAAATAGTTTTCCGTTATCCATCTCCCGTTGTAAAATTAAAACCGTGGATTACATCAGCCATTATAAAATCAATTGAAACACGAGATAAAATGAAGAAAAAGTACTTGTCTGACAAAAATAATATCCTTTTATTTGAAAGATACAAAAACTACCGAAATAAACTTACTAAAATAATAGATACAGCAAAAAAACTTATTATACAAATAAATAAATAAATCCCGAGGCAAAAGTGAAGAAGTATGGCGAACTGTAAACGAGGCGATTAATAAACCAAAACAGCAGTCGTGTGGCGTGGTGTTAGAAAATTGCGAAGGAAATCCTATTACGGACAAAAATGAGGTTGCTGGTATGTTCAATAAACATTATGTTTCTGTTGGGAAAACATGGCTCAAGAAATCAAAAACAAAAATCTATCCACAACAACAAAATTTATCGTTAATACGAAAAGTCCGAATCAGTCTATATTTTTATCTAATGTAACTGAAAATAAAGTACAAAAATACATACAAGAATTAAAAAACAAATCTGTAGGTGGGCTAGATCAAATTTCAACAAAAACTGTTAAGAAATGAGTAATTTTTTACTCACCCCAATTACATATCTTATAAATTTATCTTTTAAAACAGGAATTTTTCCAGATTCACTTAAAAATGCTGTAATTACTCCAGTCTACAAATCTGGAAGCAAACTAGAAATAGCCAATTATAGGCCCATTTCTGTCACTAGTAATTTTTCCAAACTTTTGAGAAATGTTTGAAAGGAGGATACTAAGCTATTTAAACAAAAATAAGTTAATGTCAGCTTCCCAGTTTGGTTTTGTTGAAAACGTTTCTACAGTTGATGCCATGTTTTCCCTTACAGGTAAAATCCATAACTCGTTTAAGAACGGTAGTAGATGTCTTGCTATTTTTTTAGATCACGCAAAAGCATTTGACACCATATCGCACGAAATGCTGATCGATAAATTAGAAAAATATGGGATTAGGGGAAATGCATATAATTTAATAAAAAGTTATCTGAATAATAAAGTCCAACACGTTAGAATTAAAAATTACGTTAGTGGCCCACTAATTGTAAAATATGGAATTCCACAAGGAACTGTACTTGGCCCTTTGCTTTTTAATATCTACATAAACGATTTGTTGAATATTAACATAAATGGTCAAATGATAGCATATGCCGATGACACTGTGCTTTTCATAGAGGAACAAAACTGGTCTACAGTTAAGCGGGTAGCTGAAAAAAAACCTCCAGATAATACAAAACTGGTTCTACCATAACCTCCTCACAGTCAATCTAAAAAAACAAATTTCCTTTGCTTTTCAATAAATAAAATAGGCCAGCCTGACTTCAATAAATTAATTATACACGATGAGAGTTGTTCTATAAATGCAAATTGCGATTGTCAAACATCTATAAATTTAGTTGAAGAAATAAAATATCTGGGAGTTATTTTTGATTCATATCTAAAATGGGACAAACAAATACAATACCTAGTAAAAAAGATTAGAAAATTAATTTTTATATTTTTAGAAATAAGACGCCTTTTTAATAAAAACCTTCTTAAAACAATATACCACGCCCTTACAGAATCAATTTTACAATATGGAATATTAGTTTGGGGTGGTGCGTATAATATAAGCATTAAATCTTTGGAAATTGTACACAAATTCATAATAAAAATTATTTTAGGGAAAAAGAGACGCTATCCTACCAACTTAATATATGACGAATTAAACGTATTGGACCTCAAAGGATTATATTTAAAAAATGCTTGTATTTTTATACACAAAAATAAAAACCTTCACCAATTTGCAAAACATAGCTATGATACCAGATCTGCTGCCGGTCAGGATATTCAGCCTGCACAAATTACACGTATATTTGATAAAAAGTTTGTAACATACATCGGTCCTAAAATGTATAATATGCTTCCTGCCGATATGAAAATAATCAATAGCATAAAGCTGTTCTCATCAAGAGTAAATAAATTCATTAAAGAAAATATTGAAAAAATAAAAAAAGAAATCAAACCACCAGAGCTTTGACAGATTCAAAACATATACTCAGATATTACTTCAAATAATGAAACAGATTCCCTGAAATTGCTTTCCCTCAGATTTTTTTATTGGTTCATTGTTGGCTGTATTAACCTTATATACTTATGTACCAATTGGTTTATAAACCTTTCAGTTTCATACTTTTTGCATGCTTGTGTTTATATTTATATTTATATTAATAGGCTTTAGTTTTAAAAAATTCTGTTGGCACATACGACAATAGTCAGGTGCCATTCTATTTTTTACATTTACTGTACATTATAAAAAAGAAAGGAAAGAATAAATTTATTATTATTATTATTATTATTATAGTATAACAATGAGATAAAATTAAAATATATATATACAAACTAAATGTTGTATTCATAAATTAATGGAATTTCGAAAATCCTCCTATTTATTCTAAGAGATATCGAGTAATTCGTAAAAACACAGTTTACTCCCTTTTCACCCCTTAGGGGTGGATTTTTGAAACATTCTTTCAGCCCATATTATCCTGAAATAAACCCACAGCGAAAAATAATTAATAAATTTAACTCCCTACGCCTTTTCAGTTTTCCCTTTTTACCGCTTTAGGGGTAATCTTAAAATCCATTAAACCACGTTCTAAATATTTTAAAAATACATCTATATGCCAAAAAAATGGTCTAACTCAATAAACATAGGAGATAAGAAGGGTTCTTTAATTCAACCCTAATCCAGATTTGCACCTTTAGGGGTTGATTAGGGGAAAATCTTGAAATATGTTTTTAGACACTTGCATTTGATACCTATGCGAGCAAACACCAAGCCTATATCTTATCGGATTTAAGAGATATTGAAGAATTCCTGAAAACACGGTTTACCCCGTTTTACCCCCTCAGGAATAAATATCTAAGTCCCCTTAAACCGCTCTCTAAATATTTTAAGAATACATCTATATGCCAAAAAAGAATCCTCTAGCTCAATAAACATAGGAGATACGAAGGGTTTTTTAATTCCCCCTGAATGTAGAGTTGCACTTGTAGGGGTTGTTTAGGGCAAAATTATGAAATGTATTTTAAATACTTATATTGGATACCTATTCAATCAAACGCCAACTCGATATCTTATAGGGTTTAAGAGATATTTAAGAATTCGTGAAAACACAGTTTACCCCTTTCCACCCCCTTAGGAGTAAAATTTTAAATTCCCTTAAACCTCTTTCTAAATATTTTAAGAATACATCTATATGCCAAAAAAGAATGCTCTAGGTCAATAAACATGGAAGATAAAGAAAGGGTCTTTAATTCACCCCGAATCTAGATTTGCACTTTTAGGGGTTGATTAGGGCAAAATCCTAAAATTCGTTTCTAGGTATTTGTATTAATAATCTTTGCAAGCAAACACCAAATCGATATCTTATCAGGTGTAAAAGATATTGAGGAATTCGTGAAAACACATTTTACCCCTTTTCACCCCCTTAGGGGTCGAATTTCAAAAAATCCCTTCTTAGCACTACCTTATGTAACAAATTGAACCTTCCACCCAAATGTCAAGTTTCTAGTACCAGTGGTTTCGTCTCTGCGTTGATTAGTCAGGGTTGTGACTTTCCTGTATATATATATCGAGAGATCCAAAAAAAACTGTTCCTCGGCAGGCTGTGGAATGAAAAGTCACGTCTTTACTTGTGTCGGATAATAATTAGTTGTCAATTTCTCTACAAATCTGGCAGATTGTTAAAAGATTTCTGCTCCTAATTTTTTTATTTAACTAGTGAATCACCCGAGTTACGCTTCGGTTCGCAAATTTAGAGGAGATTCATTAATATAAATTTAAAAAAAGATGCACCGGTCGGGAATCGAATCCGAGCCGCCCGCGTGACAGGCGAACATTCTACCACTGAGCTACGGAACTTTGTTGAACTTCGCGCTGCTGTAGTGGTATAAGTATAATGAATCAGCTGAGCTACACTGAATTTTGCTAATTTGCCAATTTAATTAAAACCTTTTTTCAAAATAAAAACCGCCCTACGATCTAAGTCTAACAATTAGCAACATTTTAAGCCATCATACAACTTAATCGGTCCAGTATCGTCGGAGGAGCTAGCGAACCAAGATACAAAGAGATCAACGATTTTATGTAGTGGATTCCAGCTGACACAAGTAAAGACGTGACTTTTCATTCCACAGCCTGCTGAGGAACAGTTTTTTTTGGATCTCTCGATATATAGATTATGGATTTGTATATTGCACAATAAATTTTATTTTCTACTGATCTATTATTTGTTGATTATATATGTAAGACAAGTTCTATAAAGCAGTCCATAATGCCCTAGGGCGACATTATGCTCTCTCATAATGAGCGCCCGCTCGTTACGCCCTAGGGACTTATGTACTGCTTTTCGCGCTTTTCTATTTATTTACGTATTGAAACTGTAAAGTAAAACGTATAACCCACGATGTTTATATCCCTTCGTAACAGAGGCTTTCGGGCTTGTACACTTATCGCTCTAAATCGGACATAAACATCTTTATAATGCCCGTGTTACTTAACAATTACTCGCTTTATCTACTTTGTCTTTCGTACTATTTTTGTTATTTTTTGTGCCTAAATATTCATAATTTTTGACCGCATCTAATTCTATTCCTTTACACGCACTTCTAGTATTTTCTTGTTTCCTCTTTTGTTATTTGTTTTATTTTACTTTCGTATTTATTTTCATCTCTCACCATTCGATTGCTGCATTCCATTTATTTAAAATTTGTTATACTTTAGTGGTTGAATCTGCCAAAAATATTACGCCATCTGTGCACACTATGCTCTCTCTATATCTGTGTGGAGTCTAAGTTCCAGTTTCCTATTTTAACATTTAGTCTTAGTTCTTCACATTCTTGTATTATATATAATGGGCGCAGTGAATCTCGCCTTTTTCTTTCTATCATGTTAAAGTTGACTGAGTCCATTCATTTCATTCTAACTCTACCTCTTGTCTCACTGTATAGTTTCTTGATTGCTTCTTCGCATTTAGGTAAGTATTACTCCTAACTCCCGCAAGGTAAATGAGGTTAGAGATTATACATACATACATACTCCTAACTCTTTTAGTGCTTTCCAAATGCTTCTTTGGGTATTACGTCGAATGTTGCCTTAATGCCGAGATATAGTTGTTTCCCTCTTTCAAGTCCATTTTTTATAGCAGTTCGTAGCAAAAAGATGTGGTCATGTGTCTGTGTTTGAGATCGAAATGCAGTTTGTTGTTTCAGTATTTTTTTAACTTCGTCTTTTTTAAAATGACAAAATGTGGAAGGTACCTTAGACAGTATGGATTTTCAGTATCGGGATCCCAAAGCCCATAAAGAATTTTTACAAGGCGTCGTTGAAAGTAACATGAATATTTTGAAAAAATAATTAAGCAGCAACATTTTGTGTCACTAAGATGTGACGATAGCACGGATCGCACTCAAAATAATAAAATCTACGTTTATGGATAATGTAGTAGTAAAATCAGGAGACTTGAAGATCCGCTTCTTAGAGGCAAGTGACCCAACTTGCCGTGGAGCATCAGGAATTTTAGAAGCTGTAGAAAACTCTTAGAACCATTTGAGTGTTACAAATAGTGCATTTAAGTTAGCACGTCTGCTTAGCATGCGAGTTCGATTCCAGCGGCAGTCTGATCTAATTCAGGTTTTTAGGTGGTTTTCCTGAGTCACCAGAGTACCTTCTCTGAGGCGAATGTCGAGTCAGTACCAACTTTCCTGGCCTCTCTTCTATTCTCCACCCCTCCTTTCTCCCCACATTCCGAAATTCCCGTTATTGGTTGAATAGGGACGCAAGGTCCTTATAACAGCCCTCCCTCAGTTCGGGGTTGAAATGACCTTGAACCTTTACCTTTTAGTAACAGATAGCCGTCGGCATCGTCAACCACGCATTAGATCTCCTGGCCTATTCTGGATCAACTGCCCATCTTCTAAGTGTACGACATTGCGTATTCCTCTTGGGCTATATGGCAAGGTTATCCTTGGTAGACCACTGTCGTCCATTCTAGCTACATGTTTGTGCCATTTCTAATATTTTTTCTTGTACTGCGAATGTATTACATTTTTTTCTGATGTTCTCATTTCTTATTCGGTCCAGTTTTGTACAGCCTTTCACTGATCGCAAGAACTTCATTGTAGCTGATTGGATTCTATTCATATTCACGCTTCACTGCCATAGAGTATAGTTGGTCTATATTGGAATTTTAGTTGCGTTTTTTTCATACAGTATTTTCATACAGTTTTTTAGCAAATTCTTTGTAACTAGATGTCTTACAGAGAAAGGTGAATAGGTAAAGAATTAAATAAATAACAGGCTACATTCCTGTCGAACTTCGTGGTTTACGTGTATAGGCTGCAGCCGTTTGTCAGAATTATTTTCTGTTTAATAGCGGTGTTTGTAGGTACAAACTTTTAGTAACTTCTGTTAAATGTAACAGTAACAAATGGTATAACTGTAACTACTGGACCAAAAGCAGTATTGTGGTAGCTGTTTGATACAAAAAAGCACACCAAAACAATACAGGTTTGTCTCCACTATTAGAAATTTAGTGTACAGCACATCCTGAAAATGTTGCCAGGAAATCAACTAGCAACTCGCTGCCTGATATAAAATTTTATATATGGACTAGTGAGTCATCTGAACTACGCTTCGGTTCGCTAAATTAAGAGAGATTCATTAATATAAATTTAAAAAAAAGTATACTTCCGCCGGGAATCGAACCCGGGCCGCCCGCGTGGTAGGCGGGCATTCTACCGCCAGACCATTATGCTTGGTTGAATGAACAGCTGCTGTAATAGCATATGAACATAGTGAATCACCCGAGGCAACAGCTGCCGCAGCACAGCTCACCCCCATACACGCGATTTAAAACTTTTTCGCGCTTTTTTTGAAAATAAAAACCGGCCTACGATCTAAGTCTAAAAATTTGCAAAATTTTAAGCCATCATATAACGTAATCGGGCCAGTATCTTCGGAGGAGATAGCGAACAAACATACACGCAAACATAAGTACATACAAGCAAACATACAGAGAGAGCACCGATTTTATGTTATAAGATGTACGCGGCTGGCGGGAGGGTTGCAAGCCCTGGACAAAAAGATGCAGAAACATATGAAAACGCATTTTGAAAAGATTTATACTTCACAAAAACAGAGAGAGACGACTCAACGAACATCACAAATATGTCTCATCGAAGCAAAATTATGCAGCCGTTAGTGTGTCCCAAGCAGCATTTTTGGTTAAAATTACGTAATTTATACTTACAGTAGGCATCTTAACCAATTTCAAATAAACCTTATTCAGCTAAAATTTACCTAAAATATAAGTAAGTGGGGAAGGTGACCTCCTAAATAGGTATATAAGGAATAATTCCCTGTTGGTTAGAGAACGTATTTCCCTAAGTAGGTATTTGAAACCTAAACATTACGTGGGATTTACGTCGTATTTTCGTATTTTCGACAAAATCAGCTATCTTTGTTTAAATGCCGACTTTCTTTATCGATCGTCAGTTATCCTCATTACAGTGCCTTTATATACACAGTGGCGTCAATGGGGTGTCCTATTTTTGATTGGCTCCCTAGATCACGTGGTTTTAGCCGCCATGTTTAGGCTAAATCACCTGTGATGCGTGTTATACTTTTGGCAGTACTGAAGTGTATTGTCAGTCTATGTCAAATTCGAGGTTAATAGGTTAGATTTTGCGTCAGTTTTGACACAAACTGACGCAAATCTTAACCTGCAAACCTCGAATGTTTTCAGTACTGCCAAACGTAAAACACGTATCACAGTCGACTCTGATCACGGATTTAAATGAACACCCGTTAGAAATTTGCCTAAATAAGGCGGCGGGGGTGTGGCTTAGTTGTATTGTCGCCACTGTCTATATAAAGGCACTGTAATCCTCATTATTTTTGACCAATAAGAAATACTGCTACAGAATAAACATATGAAACAAGACGCCGGCTATTAGACCAAACTTATATCGGTATGAGTTGTAACCGTCATTATGGCTAGGTTAATGGTTACTATTAATATTAGGGACTTTGTACATGAAATTGCATAAGTTCTGTAAAGCTGTTGTAATTGCCAATCAAAATTTACTGTTAATATAAGTAAGTATTGTACTTCCAAAAAATTGGCGCGCGCTAAATATCTTACATCTTAAAAGTAATAATAATAAATATTTTATTTGTATTTTTAAAATTTTTGTGCTTAAAGCTACCAAATAATTTTATATGGTACCTTAGTTGTGTTAATACAAAAGGTTTTTATTTTATTTTCTTCGGGTGCATAATTATTTATTTATTTAGTAACTAGATTTCATTCTAAAAGAGGCTCCTACAAGAAATATGGCGGATGTAAAATCATGTGACCTAAAATTTTAGATTCCCTAAAATTTAGACCTAATGAACAACTTTCCCATTGATAAGGTCCAAATTACTTAAACTGAAGAAATGTCGAGTAATACCTATTTAGCTAAAATTTACTTTGAAGTTACTAGACTAGAAGTTATTTGGACCTAAAATGATCGTTTAACCCGAAAGAGGTTTATTCGACTATTAGGATATATTTTTAAAGTGAGGTTATATATGTACATGTAATCAATGCTGTTTAATTTAAATTTATTGTCGACCATGCAATGTTTGATGCAGTTGCTACTGATGGTAAAGTTGATGATTTCACAGATTTAACAGTTGTAGGAGTGAATGTTGGATTCGTACGTTTTATTTTGCGATAATAATCTGTAGTGAGTCGATATGGTTTAAACTTACTATTTAATGTTTTCTTTATACGGCCTTCCATAATCGTTCACAATAATAATACACTTTTGGAACACGACTCTTCTAACAACATTTATACATACGAAACTGTAAAGCATAGAATATCATCAACGCAACGTTATCGACGGTGTTAAACCCTTGTAAAGACATAAAGACCTAATTTAAACTAAGAGGAAATTTACTAATTGTTATTGGTTAGGTAAATTAACTTTGAAGTAGTATTTGTTAGGCATTGTGACTATTAAGTCTAGAAAGTAGGTATAAGTGGTAATCATTTACCTATGTTAAAATTACGTCAACCATACGTAAAATAAGAATTAAGATTGTTTAATAAGTTTATCATTGACTTATACATATTTGACTTCAAAGTTAAGTCAAGCTTCGGAACATTTTTACGTCAAAATTGAGTAAATTGCCCTTATTCTATTACTAAGCCAAAAACTTTGACCATGAAGTCAGTATTTAGGTCACCATTACGTATTATTTCCTTACTGACTAACCTCAAAGTCTCTCCAACTTTTTGGTTAGATTTTAAGGAATTACGACGTATATTTTCTTACAGAATTACCTCAAAGGCGCTTAGACTTTATAGTCATTTTTTATGGAAAAATTACGTAAATACTACTAAACAAACTACTAATTGGAAAATGTGCGCTGTAGGTTAAAAGTAGAAGTTCAAATTACTTACTTTTGACTAAATTAAGTTATCTTGGCTGTAATCTGGTAAAAGTAACTTGTTTATCTGCTTGGGGTAGCAGTAGTCGACCCTCTAGAGGAGTTTTTTAACTCAAAGATTCGAATTCATGCAGGCACATTTGAAACCGTTTATAAATCGAGAACCTTTAACTTCTGTAAATATTGAACTGCCCATCGTATACTAGAAAAAGAGTACGACTTGGTGCAACTCAAGTTGGATTCTGATGACATTCTAGAAAGTGAAGAAATACAGAAGTTTATCAAAATTACACTTTCGAAATTGGTGACCTTTTTAGCAGCTTCACCAGATTTTCCGACAGCAATTACAGTTTCAGCACCTATTTTAGCTACCAAACCGCATAGGTAGTTCGAATGCGAAAAAAGGGAACTACTGATAAGTACTAGCAACATCTACCCTAAACGGTATGTCTCAGAGGAGTTTAAGTTTAGAATCTGAAGTTCTGTACGTATCATAACAAGCCTCATTTGTTAAGCTGAGATTTCAAGACGCTACAATTCTATGGCTCAATACGCGGCAGCACAGATTTTATAACATATAGTCAAAGCCAGGCCAAAACAAATATTTAAAGGGTTGTTTGCAGAGGCTAAATCTGTAAATCGCTTTACTTAGAACTTTTCTCGCAAGTAAACATTCTGACACTAAACAATTTTAAAAATCAAAGGAAAATAGGGGTAAAAACATCTCCACGTTCATAATAATACTGAAACAATAAAAGGAAATACTTGGTAATGCGAAATGCATCAATTTTCAAATAAAAAAGCATCAGCGACGGTGGACTTCGAACACCAGCGCCTGCGAATGAGCCTGCGAATGAGCCTTCGAATGCGATTTTAACAATTGGTGGTAGCCCGCAAATAAACCGTCCGGTCGCTGCACTCTGCCACCGAGGACTCCTCGCATCGGAGATGTGAGGCTGCCTTAAATACAATGCATGCATTTATTGTGTATTCCTTTTTCTCTTTTAGCTCTGTATCTGTGGGGTCCCATTTTCGTCAAGGGAAAATTTTGAGTTATGTTCAAATTACCACCGTTATCTATTTCCCAGTTAAAGAAAAAATTAACAAAGTTTTATTTTTTAAGGGGCTCACCCAGTATATGTTGGGTCCAAAATATACCCATTTTCGTCAAAGGTAAAAACCTGAGCTATGTGCAAAATATTACTTTCAATTAAGTAATAGTACTTGAGTTAAAACAAAAAAAAAGGCAGAATTGTATTTTTACAGTGCTCACTCTGTATATATTTTACCGAAATTTTCTCGGTTTCGTGCCAGGAAGGCATATAATAATCATGTTAAATATCATCTTCCTCTAACAAATAGTTTTTGAGTTATACTGACAACAGACAGACAGACACACACCTCAGGCTTTACTCTTGACTGAAATAGGACCTAACAGATACAGAATACATGCAATAACGCAAGAGTTGTTGCAAAGTCTTCAAAAGCAGGAATGTGGAAATTTTCAAGATCTCTTGTAAATGTATTAAATGAATTTATAAAGGTGTATTTTATTTAATACAAATAAATAATGTGTGTGCTTTTCATAATTTTGCTTTATGTATTCGAGAACGAATAACATTTATACAGGAACCCATCAAATTTTATTATGTTGATATTAAACACATGATAACAATTTCTTATTTCGTAGTGTCATAACACACAACTTTAAAATTTCGTGAGCTGCTGTGACAGAACATGTGCACGAAAGCACAGAGTAGATTTAATTACATAATATAAATTCTTTAAGCATTTTAGTAAGTAGAGTATACAGCTACGCAGTATATAAAAATCAGTAAGCTAAAAGGGTATTATCCAAGCTTAGCTGAAGGAACAACCAAACTATATTTTAAGGACAATCATCAAATAGTATTTGCAGTCTCTTTACATAATGATGGTCTAAATCTAAATTAAAGGCTGCCTCATTGCCATTGAACTACATTTCTGACTAGTAAAGTTTTAATTACTGTCTTAATGTTGATTGCCCGGTGCAGCAGCTGATTTTAACAACTTTCTCTCCATTTTATTAATAGGTTTTGCATATGCAGCCTTGCATCAGCTTTAGAATCTTATACTAATAATTGGCCGTCGAAATCGCAAGTAAAATTATATTTAATACTTTCGCAGCCTCCTTACTAGGTTCAAGATCTCACGAAAGACTTTAATTAATGCGGCCATGTCTGATCGAAAAGACGTTTCGAAGTAAAGCCATTTTAAGCATCGAGTTTAAAGAGCCCATAGGAAAAAATAGCTGGCAATCAAACTGTTGTTTGACATGCTCAATTTTCTAGATCATTTCATGATTTATACCAGGCGCGTAGGAGCGTTTTCTAGACTGCGGGGGCCATTCTAATTTCAATAAAGGCTTCCTAACTTGATGCATTAATACGAGCTATAATATTTCTGATTTCATGATTATCAATTTTTAGTTTAATACTATAATAGTATATTTTAGTCACTAGTTACTTAATAAGTACTATTTTATTAAAAAAAAAACACTGTACTATAAAAAATTAATTAAACAATGAACAATGTTTATTATCAGATTTTTACATACCTAAGCAAAGAATACACATGCATAAGCAAACTTAAATGAATATACAACTAGTTTTCAAAAAATAAAAAGGGTGTAAGTAAAGATTTGAAATATAATAAATGTATATAAAACACAAATACAAAAATGAATGCAATTAAGAAACTATCATTTACCAAAAACAGAAATATTAGTTGGTAAAGTACCTACGAAATCGTTTACAAAATCGTCTAGATATAGATGTTCGACCTCCTCTACAGTGTCCGCCAAAAGTCGGCATAATATGGGAAACATTTTTATTTTTGATTTTTCAAAAACAATTCTTAGGTCAATAATTTGTGCTTGTCTAAAAACCTATTTAGCCCCTATCATATACTAAACATAATTTCTGATTGGCCTATAGAAATAGTCAAAATGACTGACTTCCGATTTTACCGGAAATGATGCCAACTTTGATTTTTTAAATGGAACACACTGTATATTTCATGTTTTTTCTGAATTTACGAGTCAAACTACATTTCTTGAAAACGATCCACCTGAGATATTTCAGAAACCAAAAGGAAATTAAACATTTCCGAAAACAGGTCCACTTATATGGGGAAACGGTTTGACCTATGATTCACACTTTTGACGTTTACCCCTGCGCCCCCACGAATACCTCCCCAAAAATTTTAAATGGAATGACGCATCGCGTGGTATCTCAAATGAAAGCTTATCTTATAAGGATTATGGTGATGTGTCACTTGCCCACGTTTTTCATTTTCTCATACATTTTATGAGAAAGTTTATCATTGCCACTTCAGGAGAACGGTAAGCGCTATCGAAACCTGATTTTAATCAGGTAGGCGTGGAAAAAAAGAAAGCAAGCCGTTGACGTTTTGTCTAACAAACTGTAGCATTAGTTGATAAGTGGACCTGTTTTCGGAAATTTTTAATTTCCTTTTGGTTTCCTTTTTATTTTTTACTTTAGAAGGTCTTGACTGGGAAAAATCTATTCTAATTGACTTTAGCAACTCTTAATAATAGCTATTTTATCAATAAGGTCAATAACAAACATTTAATAAAAGAATATAGTTTGCTAAACTGGTTTTTTAAGAAAAAGTCAGTTTTCTTAAATGGCACCTACTAAGGGCCATCTCGCCATTAGATAGAAAATGTAATTACCAATCTAGCGATATGCATCATGCACTACTTTATCTTTATCGGAAACTGAAAATTAATTAACCATATATTTTTTTAAATTTATTTAAAAAACCAAACTGGTTTCACCGGAAGTGACACAAACTTTGATTATTTTAATAGATCACTCTATATGTTTTATGTTTTTCGGAATCTACGACTCCAATTACATACAACAGTGTTGCCAAATTTGCTTCAGTATTATTAGTTATTACATAAAAATATTTAAAAAAAAAATGAATTTTCAGTTTCAGATAAAGATAAAGTAGAGCATGATGCATATCGTTAGATTGGTAATTACATTTTCTATCTAATGGCGAGATGGCCCTTAGTAGGTGCAATTTAAAAAAAAATGACTTTTCTTAAAAAACCAGTTTAGCAAACTATATTCTTTTATTAAATGTTTGTAATTGACCTTATTGATAAAATAGCTATTATTAAGAGTTGATAGAGTCAATTAGAATAGATTTTGCCAAGTCAAAGCCTTCTGTGGTAAAAAATAAAAATTGACAAATTAATTTTTTTGTTTTTGTTTTCAAAATATCAGATACCAAGACTTAATGTGAAGACTTTAAAGATTTATAATTGGCAAAGATAATATAAAATGTTAATTACTTCTTTAGATTTTTTATTATTTACCAAAAAGTAGAATGTTTGCATAATTTTTACGTTTGTTATGCAAGGTGCTTTTTAGGAGAAATATTCTTCAATTCTAATTAATATCTATTTAAATGGTATCTAGAAACACTAATCTAGCCCTGTTAATGAATTACTGTTACAAAAATCCTGTAAAGGTTCTTTTACAGTTGTCTAAATAAGGAGATTTTTCTTTATCCAATTATATGTTCTAAACAGTATCCGACAGCACCGATTACTTTCTGGAATAGTGAAATTTAATATCGCTCACTCAGCGCCGATAAAAAATAATGCGATTTACAGACGGGGGAGGGGGGTTCATTACACTTCAAGTTCATATATGTCCATGTTAGTGGTTATAAGAAATACGTAAAATTATAAATTATGATGAAACTAGAAAAAGATATTTTTGAGGGGGCCAGGCCCGCTGAAAATTGTTTGAGGGGGCCATTGGCCCCCGTGGCCCCCGCGGCTCCTACGCGCCTGATTTATACGATCTGATGTTAATTCGATCTAAATATAGCATTCCATGTCACTAACAACTTGCCTGTATTTAGTGGAATGAAAACTTATTACAGTTAATCCAGCTAAGGGAATTTGTGGCGTAGATAATGGCTTTACCATGTTGCTGTTTACTAAGCAGTTTTAAAAAAAAATATTGCAAAGTGGCCCTACAACAGTGCCCTTTTCTTTTAAATTGATAAACTACTTCTTTCAGCTGCTTAATCGTCTTCAATTATAATGTATGATGTAAACTGATCAATTCAATTTAATTCTTTCAACATTTACATACCTTCGGCAATGATGTATTCATTATATATGTATATGTTTTCAAAATTCACTCTATACTCAATAAATTCCTGGCAATACATAAGCAGCTCCTATGATAAACAGCGGCATAATAACATGTTTTTACGTAACAGTTGTTATAGCACGAAACTTACCGCGTAAGAGCGCACCGCATAGGAGTAAAAACCGTTCCTAATAATTCTGAAATAATAAAAAAGCATTTGGTAATAGGACTTACAATTACGGACCCGATCGCCAGTCCCGTTCTGACACGAGCGAGCCTCTAATTTTCATTTGTGGCTACTTTATATAAGACACACTGATAGTTGCACATTTTTGTTATTTTTACATTAATTCTATATCTGTTGGGTTCTATTTTCAATAAGGGTAAAAGCCTGACATACATTCAAAATATTACTTGTATCTATTCCTGCTTTAAAGCAAACATGGACATTTTTAAGGGTCTCACCGTAAATATGTTTGACCGAAAATGTATCCGGTTTCGAGCCAGTTACACATATAATCCGTATGCAAAATATTGTCTTCTAACAAATAGGTTTTGAGCTATGCAGCCAACAAACGGATAGACGGATGAACAGATAGACCGACAGATGGAATTGAAAAAACCTGTTTTTCGTCACCTACAGACACATGAAAATCTGTAAAAATCTTTTTAAAGTGATTTTTTCAGGGTTACAACAAAGACCGTTCTTTTAATTTTGACGTCTAAGTCAGCGCTGAAGCGTTCATTGTGAACGTACCACATCAGCTATTTCAACCGAAGGTCACTTCGTGTATTCTGTTAATGAAATCTACGTAAGTACAGTACAGTTTGTTTTAATAGTTTTAACTAAGACAGAATCTTTTTTTTAGAACATCACATTCTCTAGACACAAAGACCTATTCTGCCATCCATACCTGTCAGTTGTTTATGTTTGGTAATGTAACCTCGTCAATTAAAATGGATTTCTACAAGAACAAAATTTTTACGATCGAATCCTATTTTCGTAACGGCCGTCGAACAAAGAAGGCAGCGGTCATCCTCCGAGAAGAAGTAATTGAAATTGTAAGACAGATTACGGAAGATGCCCCTCGAACCTCTGTAAGTCATTTGTCTCAGCAAGTTCAGTTGGCAATTGGCACCTGCCACAAAACATTAAAGAAAAACATACAGGTCTATTCCTACCATTTGCAGTCTGTACAACAATTGCACCAAGCTGATTATCCTCAGTGTGTCGAATATTGTCAGTGGTTCCTAAATACCCTCAATGACGACTTATTGAAGACACTTTTTTAACGAACGAAGCCTGGTTTTATTTAAATTGATACATTAATTCTCTCGCATGCATTGATGGAGTTCGGAAAAGCCTAATTTTATGGTACAGATACCTCTTCATCCTCAAAAAATAGGAGTATGGGCGGTTATTTCAAGGCGTAGAATAATTGGGCCATACTTTTTTGAAGGTAACAGTGTTTATTTGTTGAAAAATCAATGAAGAGTTTTTTTAGGCACTTTGACTGCAGAAAGGTATCGAGAAGAGCTTTTACGGCCCTTTTTCGAAGAGCTTCATGACGATTAACTTAGATTTGGTTTTTTCCAAAAATACGGAGGCACAACATGTGCCATCTTAAATATTATACGAGAATTTTCCGACAGACGGATTATTAGTCGAAACACACCAATACCTTATTCTGCGACTTCACGGCATGCGATTTCTTTTTGTGTGCGTATTTGAACTCCATTTTCCACCAGCCAATACATGACCTAAATGAACTGCAGCACAGGAATTTTAAAGAAAATTAATGAATTTAATAGCAATCCGAATATGTTAATAAATGTCAGCAATGGGATTGTGCGAAGAGTTCGTACGTGCCTGGGTGAAGGCGATGAACATTTTGATCATTTGTTATGAATTCTTTTTTATTGCAATAAATTACAGTCAAGTTATTACTATTTGTTGGAAATATAGTGCCTTAAAGTTAGTTTTTACGTTTGCATTTGAATGCTTTCCTTTTTTTTAATCCCGTATATAAAAGTAGAGTTAGGTACGTTTTATATGCTCACAATGAACTTTTTAGCGCCGACTGCTACGTCAAATAATTGAACACCCAATACTTCCTTGGTCTTGTAGACGAGGGTAGTAAAAAATAGGTACCTAGTACCTATCACACTGCCTTAATAGTAATTTTTGTATTAAGTGCGCGAAGTAAGTATTTTTTATCGTGAGAAGCCACTTTTTTGACGAGGCGCCTCGTCAAAAAAGTAATTCGAAAGCACAAAAACAAGAATATCATATTATTTCGCGACGTAGTACGCGATAATTTTAGCGCTCTAGTGCACGAAAAGCATTTTTTCACGTCGTCAGTGGTAACGTAAATAAATATCCCGTTTTTTAACACATTAAAAATGGCACACTTCGCGCATTGATAGTGATGCGCGAATCTCTCCCCTTTTTTACGGTTGTCGAAAAATTAAATTATTTACCAACCTTCGACACCTATGTTTGAGTATTAGCTGAAAATATGCTGTCCATATTATATGTTGCTAAACTTTGTTGTTGAAATCGCTTTATCTAGTTGAAAACGTTTCTTTAGTTTTTATTGGCTAATCTTAGGTTACAACAAACTGCACTTTGTTAACGGACATTTCTTAATGTTGGAATTCTGGCAGTAAAGTTACAGTCTTGTAACACTGCCTTTTACCTAGCCCTACACCCTACTGAATTACTACGTTACAATGCCCTGGTTCGCTAGCTTATCCAGTCGGTGAGCTATGAGACTCTATTAACATCGACAGTGCAGCTAAGGGTAAACTAACACTGTTAAGGTCATCCCGTTGACACCTGAAATTTTCTAATTACAAACGCAAACGCCAATGGTAATAAAAACCCAACAGTTTACATGAATACATATAATTTCTAAGAAAATAATAAAAACACAAATACATGCAATCAAATACATAAAACAATTGCGCACTGTGCATGAGAAAATATATTAATTAAATGCTTAAAGTTCAGTTAATTGTGCGAATACAAAGTTCACAATCCCGAGGTATAAAATAGTTACGCGCACCAGTAAGTTGAACCGAAGCTGTCGTTTCTTTATAGTGCTTGAATGCATGGGAACCGGATCTGCCGAGTTAGCATATGACATGATGCGCTGCCGGTCCTTCCCCGTTATCGGGCGGCGAACAACTTGCCAGCAGTTGCGATATTATTTATTACAATGCGAACTGCTTTCTTATTTTATCACGAGATTACAAGCAGGAGCTAACCTTGTATATGTTCATCAAAGAACGGGGACAATGTTGGATGGTTTCTTTAGGTAGAAATCGCCGCTTCTAGCGATGTCAGACTGGAACACCACAGTCTCGCTTCTGGGCTGTTTTACTTGAATAGCTTGCACCTGGGACTAACGATGCCCTTCTTCTGGGGTTTGCAGTCGCAGAAACTCAACGACCCTTTTAAAAGGTCGACCCGCGCTCTTTATTAATTTGGGAGAGCACCAAGCGATCCGCGATGTTCACCTACTTGAGCGCGAATACCTTCCTTTGCAGACCTCAGCGTTGTTTCAACTCCGTTGCTTCTTGTTCTCCGAATTAACTTACATTGTTAGTATATTTTCCCACGTAACACTAGCGCATTAACTCTCGGGACTCCATAGTTTGCGGTCGCGCACACATTTCTTACTTATAGTGCAATACTACGTAAATAAACATAAGAACACATACTGCTGAGCTTTATTTGGGTACACAATAAAAGGTATGAAATAGGTAAGTACAGGTGGCACGAATTTGCCCATTTCAGTCTTGATGGACAATAGATAGGTATGTGATACCATTACGTATTTAGAACAATTGTATATTATACACCAAGGTTAAGAAGATTATTACTATAGTTCAAGCGCCAAGTTTGTAAGTCGAGAGCAACGGAGGAGTACAAGGTGCGAGGGCTATTATAGTTTTTTCGACCGCGATGTACATACTGTTTTTTGCACTAATAGCAACCTAAATCTTAGCATTCACAGCCCGCAGTAAATGCAAAGGATTAGTAATATCCACAAAAATAAAGTAGGCCAATTTTTAAGTCTGTATAGGTATCTGCCACGAAGAATGATCAATGTCGTTCACCGATTGACTCCATTATTGACAGTCGTTAAAGAAGGGGTTTAACCATAAATAATGCTACCTAATTATTATTCACCACTGTTATATAGTAAAAAACTTCTCAATACAAAATCGGTCAATAATGGCGTGTTCTAAGACTAGTGGTGCAAGAAAATATTTTAATCTTACCTTAGTCTTTAATTCTTCAGTAACGTGAAAACACTTTTTATGAAATGTAACTATAATTAATATCAGAATTCGTTAAAACCTCTCACCACACAAATATTCAACAAGTGCTAGATACGTATTTCGACAGCCAAGTTGCCATCATCAGTAGCTAAGAAAACTAACACAGCAAAATGGCAACTCTATGCTCGTGACCAAATCGCAAATGGAAGTGGACGATTTCCGTGCATTTTACAACTATTTATACTGTCTGACTAGGAGAGCGTGGCCGAGGGCCATTTAACATGGCCGACGGCCATTTATCTTCAATAACTTATACCAGATGGAGGAAGGGATAGATCCACCGTCTTTGTTCAAAAGTTTATTATCTCGGTTCTTAAAAATGGTCAAGCTTTCAAAAGAATTTAGTTGCCTTGTTGAAGTTAATACCTTTACAATTTTTAGGTCATCCTTCTTTATACTATGACCCGTTTCGTAAATATGTTGGGCAATACTGGATTTTTCGAATCTGTTGAATCTAAAATGAGATATATGCTCTTTAAACCTAGTATCAAAATAACGACGTGTTTGCCCAATATATTTAGACTCACAATGGGAACATTTAATTTCGTAAATTCCAATCTCTCCAAGGTCCTCAGTTTGTCTTTTGTATTTCTCAATAAATGTCTAATATTGTTGTTTGAACCATACACAACTTTATGGCCCAATTCTTTAAAAATGTTTGCTAGGCCCTTTGTAGCCTGGTGAAACGGAATTTTAATGTACTTGGGTCCTTCACTCCTAAAACTGACGAGAGTTGTGGAATTTCCAACGTTTTTTTTTGTTTCCTAATCAAATTGTCAATAATTTTAGAAGGGAAACCAGTGTACACAGCGATGCTTCTTATAGTCTGAAGTTCTGTGGTATACCTATCTTTGTTTAAAGAAAAGGTTAACAGTCTAGCACTAAGATATCTAGAGCAGCCATTTGGTGTTGAAAACAATGATTTGAATCCGCTAAAATGAATCTGTTTACATTGGTTTCTTTTCTATAAACATCGAATTCCAACTTATTTTTATTGCTTATTACTAGGTATCTAGAAATGACAGTTGTCCTTCGTTTTCCATGTCATATGTGAATTTTATGCTAGGAAATTTGGAAGATCGGTATACCACCGAACTTTGGATTCCACAACTCTCGTCAGTCTTAGGAGTGAAAGACCCAAGTACATCAAAATTCCGTTTCACTCTGTGAGAAAGGGCCTAGCAAACATGTTGACAGAATCTGGCCATAAAGTTGTGTATGGTTCAAACAACAATATTAGAAATTTGTTGGGAAATCCAAAAGACAAGCTGAGAACTTGGAGAGATCTGGAATTTACGAAATTAAATGTTCCCATTGTGAGTCTAAATATATTGGACAAACACGTCGTAATTTTGGTACTATGTTTAAAGAGCATATAGCTCATTTTAGATTCAACAGATTCGAAAAATCGAATATTGCCCAACATATTTACGATAGTATAAAGGAGGATGACCTAAAAATTGTAAAGGCATTAACTTCAAGAAGGCAACTAAATTCTTTTGAAAGCTTGACCATTTTTAAGAATCGAGATTATAAACTTTTGAACAAAGACGGTGGACCTATTCCTTCCTCCATCTTGTATGATTTATTGAAGCTAATGGCCGTCGGCCATTTTAAATAGCCATCGGCCACGCCCTCCGAGTCAGACAGTATAAATAGTTGTAAAATGCGCGAAAATTGTCCACTTCCATTTGTCTTAGTTTTCTTAGCTACTGATAATGGCAGCTTGGCTGTCGAAATACGTATTTAGCAGTTGTTAAATATTTATGTGGTGAGGGGTTTTAACGAATTGTGATATTTTCAAACCACATGCTCCAGCAGTATTTTATAATTAATATATTAAATACGTTACACATGATAAATACTTAAATTATAACCAAGTGATTTTGAGTATTATTTGAACTGTCAGTGTGATCGCGAGGTCGCGGCTAGCGAGCTTTCTTTGTCTTCGCTGGCCGATGGTAAATTTCTGTCCATTTGATCATCGCCTCAGCGCTTGCATGCCCGTCATTTTTCAGCCCAACCTCGATCTACTAGGATATTTCTTTTGTCCCGCCAGGTGGAATAGCTATTTAGTTTTTTCCGCATTAATGCCCTCCTGGGATGCATGGTTCATTCCCGGCAATCCCAAATCGTTTAAATGGGTTCGATCTAAATGCGCAGCGGGTTGCTGCTGTCGCCCAGGAGCCTGTAATCTGCCCAGGGAACCGTCACGCCGAGGGAGCGAGCGTTCAGTTGGTGGGTTTAATAGTTATTTCATGAACTTGTGAATTTTGTCTAGTGATTCTACGACTTAGGCTCATTTCTTCAATTCTCCGTGAACTTTAAATTGCGTCATTTCGATTGATACTTTATTGCTGTGCCGAATGCCAGCGTGTTCGACTGAATCCGTTTAGGGTTTCTCGAATTGCATCTTCGCTTATTGTATACTTTGTACTTTGATCACAATCACAGAGAGAACACATTCTCGTACGTTGCATCGTGCGTTGTGCCTTGGCTTCAGCTTCTTCCATGAGTTTCCCCTAGGATCTCGTCGAAGCTTATATTGCCTTAGTGATTATATTCGCTCTTAAACTTTAACAGTTTATGTAGTTTGTCGACTTAAGGTAATTGCTATTGCATTTATAGCATATAATAAAAAAAACGGTCAAGAAAGAATAAACAAACTACATGTGTGGTATTTATTCAGAAAGTAGGTCATTTTAATTAATACAACTATTAGCTTAATTTGACCCAAACTCAAACCGCTTTTTAAACAAATTTTGTACATTTTAAGTTACGGTTTTCACTGATCATCAAATACTATGTATGCTAAAAATATATTTTAGGAACGTGGAACGAGTTTACCCTAATAGAGCAGATGCAACATTAGGTAGTTCGAATGTTCCAAATACAAGCAGAGATATGTGATTTTTCTCTAGAGCAACTTCGATTAATCGTTTGCTGAATCACATATTACATTCGACAATTTAAATAATAGGTTTGTGCAAAATTAATAGCCGAACCAAAAGAAATTATTAATCACAAAAAGGTTTGCTATGTGCAAGTAAATGAAGCGTAGAATTCAATTAAACGAGACAGTGAAATTTTGCGAGGGTTCTAAAAAAGGTATAGAAGCCCCAGAATGGCATAACAGCATTGCGAAAGAGCATATAAGGAAGAAGGCAGGCAGAAAATGCATTACAAGAAAAGCAAGTAAGGTGCAAGAAACTCTTGAAACTAAACAGTGCAATTTATCGTGAGTGAATAGCAGAGTAAATAAATAAAACGTGTTTGCGAGTGGCGCAAAGAGACGATTTTAATTATTAGAAACAGACAATAAATTTAGTTTATAAGAAATTTGTAGATTTTAAAACTATGTTATCAAACTTAATTCCATGATATACAAAAATTAACCAAAACTGATTTCCGTTTGTGTAGTTACCATAGCAATAGTTTATATTTTGTTTTTAGTAAAGAAAGATGACAAATGAATAAATTATAAGAATGACATTGTAAATTGTGCTCCACCTTAATCACATTTTTAAAATAATAAACGAGCATTTTTCAACCTAAAAAGTTTACCATTTTATCGAGTGCACATCCCAGTTTGTGTGATATCGTTTGTGAGAGTTTCCGCCACCAAAAATTATAAAGTTCTACGAGGGAGCCCTTCCGAGAATCCAGCAGCCGTTCCGCTCAAGATTTGGATATCTGGGTGCAGCCAAGATAACCATCGGAGCCACGAGGTCTGCATTCCAGGGATTAGTGCAGCTTTGTAACAACGTCTCCAGGAGATTTCACATCAAGGGGGCCCGTAACAGCTCCGGAATTTCAACAGCGTCACTCCAGCGACCTGACACAGGTCGGCGAAATATAAGGTACCAAATTTGGCTAAAATTATCCACGTTAGGGCCGGGAAATTTACGTGCATGTGAGAGGAAGCATTACTTAACAAGATCCAAGCATTTCCACGGCTATAGAGGAGATGCAGTTCGGAAAACAAGCAGATTCCATTATTTTAGGTTATGCGAAGAAAGCCAGCCACCGGATGTGTCCGAGAACAATTGCTAATTTCCGCCCGCGTCCCTACTGACGTCTTGAAATAAATTAATGCCTAAAACAAATGATGATTATTGTCGCCAAAGCGAACTTTCATAATTCCACTATTTGAAAACGTCAACAACGCATTCTTGCACCGGCGATCCATTTTGTAAGTTTATTTAACCGAATTGCAAATATTTAGCTTCTGCGTATTGGAACTACTGCGGTAAACAGGACCGTATTCGATCATTTATAATTCATAATCAACCAGGAACCCAACTGAGAGAATAGAGTTAGTGCTTTACTGAGAGTTAGCGTTTTATTATCATTATTGGCAGGTAAATAAAATATAAAAACGGGCATATAACCATTTATTTAGGCGTTCAATAAGTACAGCTCACGTTTTAATCAGCCTAAGAATTTTTATTTCAAACCAAGTATTAGGTGAAGGCTCTCACTTACAAATCAATATTTAATTAAATTTACCCCAACAATTAAAGCGCATTTCATCGCAAATTTTATGGCGCCGCAACGTGGGGCGAAAGCGACGTAAGAAATAAATAAGGGACCATCTCAATATTGGCTTTAAACACACACAAATAAACAAAAATAGGAATACAATTACACATAAAATAATTGGCCATTCACGACCCAGACGATTTTAATTAATAACACGAAAACTACGGGCAATATAGCTTGATTCTATGTGAGTTTACCAGTTAAAGCTACCAGCATTTACAATTAGGACTGGCATACATTTATGTCTAAAGAAAATTAGTCGAATTGTCTTATACGCGAATTGTGAGTCGCACTAAAAACTCCCCTGCCTAAGAGTCGGCCCTGCTCAAGTTATTCACCGAACCTGGGCAATATGTAACTTTCTTTACATAATTTAGGGATAACAATTCCTGGCATATTTGTAGTTTATAAGGCCTTGTGCTGAGATACCGAACATATTTCTAATTTGATTATCTCTTCTGCTGCTTTCAAATTCTTCCGATGCCGACTTTGCTTTTTTATATTTTCCCTTTATTCTTATGGACCACCTTTTCTTTGCTCGGTATATATTCCTTATCTCCCATATCTTCCTATCTCCCCGTTTTCAGCCACTTTGCTCTTGCATCTCTTTTCTGTTTTGCCATTTCCTCACATTTTTCATTGAACTTTTTTTATTACTTTTTTGTTGTACACCCAAGTACTCTTTCAGCTGCTGCTAATACTGGTTTCTTTATATTCAACCGTCACCGCAAAGAAAAATGTATATTGGCTTAGCCTCTGACTTCTTGCAACTTTGAATAATTAATTAAATTACATATAAGTAATAGTTCTAATAACGTCGCTTGGTTTCAGGTGCTTAAGATAAACAAACATATGCGGAGTAAATCTAAAACAAGAATTAGGAGGCACATTTCTACAAAAACAGGAGCATTCAAATATGCATCTTTTCAGGGGTCATTGGGTTCAAATTTGCACTCATTTGTAGGATCCCAATCAATAATGTTCCAAACAAAGAGAATATAGTATCGTTTCATCGTGATTACAGCCACCGCCATGTCGGTCATTGCTCCAGTTCATCGCTTATAATGTTTCTATGAATTCAGCATGATGATCCCCGAGTAGCGATTGCGAGACAATGTAGTTTCTGTTGACTTCGCTCAGCTTTGTAATAGTTGATTAATTCTCTGTTCCGTTATCATTACATTATCAAAGAATCACCTACGCATGATTCAAGCGTCGCATGCCTGTATAATATAACGGCAAATATTGTATACGCCCACATATAGAAGAGTTGTTGGTAATTGCCAACACCAAAAACCACTTAATAAATGTATTAGTCCCTTATTTGTAGACTTTGCAAATCAGATAAGTACTAGTTAAAACGACACACGTAGGTCATAGTCAATGGAAGAGTAGTTTGAGGGTGACAAAATTGAGATAATTATATTTTTGAAATTGTATAGTACAGTCAGTTTGTAGTTTCGCATGTGTAGGCACATAGATTCGGAGTTCGGGGCTAATTAATTTTTTCCTTGATTTGGATCGGTTCGCATGCATAAATTTGCAGGCTGGCGACTTACTCAAAAATTCCGTAACGTCCCTTTGGTCCAAGGGTGTGGATCAGAAACACGTCCTGGGAAACGCGATCGGAGGGGCTTTACATGTCGCATGGTTACACAGACTTGCTCGTAAATACAAAACAACCAACTTCCACAATCAGGAATTCAAACAGGAATAAATAAGCATTGCAACATTTAGCAGTACTTGTGCTTAGTAATTGTACTTACGGGGGGGGTTTGAGGCCCCCAGCGGCATTCCCGCGTAGCGTCTAGTAGAGTACCCCGTTCAGGAATAATTTACAGGTGCACCACCGGTGATGTACCGATAAAATCCTGCAATACGAATGCTTAGCGCATCTAGTGCCTAGAGCCGAATACTAACTAGACGAATGAGCTACGACTTGCATTTGCGGTTGTCGTCCCCGAAAAAAACCAAGGCATTTGAGATGAGCACCTCATGGGTATCCAGATGCGCTTTCTGAATCCATAATAAGCTAGGTGCTTATTAGATCAAGGGCTAGCGGTCATCTCGCCAGATGTCCGCTATCCCAAATACGATAGCACTATCAGCGGTACCTGGTTACTCACCAACCCAACAATAAATAATGAGCAACAATCCAAACAACAATGCTGTCTACAGTCAATATCAACAATGAAGAAGTACATAACCCTTACTATCTTAGCTTAAGTCAATCTGACATTTAAAAAGGTGGACATTTGAGCAAGCTTCCGTGGAAACTAATTTTGATACCAAATAAAACTAGAGTAAAAACATTCATTTAAATATCTACTGAAAGATAATATACTATTGATATAGATGAATGTGCCATTGTTACATTTACGTAAAGTGAAGGGCAAAGACACCACTTATTCTACAGCTTAATTTATGTCACAACTGTAGGTAAGTAATATTTTACTCTCTTATAAACGTGTTTAAAAATTCTTTTTCCTCCCTCAGGGTCTGTCTGCAAGGTTCCAAAGACATGGAAGCCTAAAAAGCTCATTGTACTCACCCTCGCAATTTTCCACACGCTACACTCAATCAGTGATCTTGGTTCCGTGTAACATAAAGTGCAGGGTTCTCACTGGGTCTGTGTTTTCCTTGCCAACCCATCGTACTTGCACAAGATATGTATTGCTGCTTATAGCTTCTCACTGAAAAGTCTGCATGCGATGTCTTCAATAAATGTTTGGATCTTCCAGAGGTGACGCTCCCTAAAACAGTCGCGTATCCTATTAGGATCCATGTAACGGTCGTGAGCTGCTTGCTGCTTAAAAGTAGCAGTTCTGCAGTTCTTTTTATGCAGAGTCCTAATCTGCCTATCCAGTTTATATATATTTTGGGAATCACCTGCTTACTGAATTCAGAAAACCTCTAAGATTAGTTGGAGTTGAGTTTATATAGCATCCTTCACCATATCTCTCTCCACTGTTTTCAGTCCGTTGAGAATCTGGGGATAGCTGACCACGTTAATCCTGTGACTTCTGCCGTTTTCCTTACCTGTTCTTTCTTAGTTTCTTTGTTCTTTTTATTTCCTTTTTTCCTGTTGTTTAGCTTCGCACACTTTCTGAATTAATTTTTCTTTCTTCATCGCTGCTACTTGACCCAATCATGTTAGTTAATTTTATTGTAGCTTTATCACTATCTGCGGTAGTTTCAGGTCCTCTCTATGAGTATAGGTATCCTCATTTATTTACCGTCTTCTTGTCTTTCTTTTTCTTCATTTTAATAAGATTCTTCTGTACTTCTATAGTTAGTTTATTTATGACTTTTTGTTATTGCCCATGATATCATAACTGAGTATTGGTTTGATCACTTCCACCATCACTTCCGCTTTTGGGAAATATGTATCTTTTTGTTGGTCAGGAGCCAAAGCATTATCATTCTGAAGCCATACATTTCTATACGTATCAAGAAGACATGGCTTTACCTGCTGTAATAAACACAATTCTATAATCCAACAACATTTTGATTATTGTATTCCATTGTTAATATCTTGTACTAATGAACAAATTTAGAGATTATGAGTGCTGCAAAATATATGTATGCGAGTTATGTGAGATGTGAAATGCAATAGATATGCATCTATTGCGTAAATGTTGGTATATAACATTAAATTGCATGCCCGTTGGGGAGAGTATTAGAAAGGCAAACTTGGTTGTTATTTAAAATGATACATGAAATGGTGCCAAACTATCTCGGCAAACAATTGATTACTAGGTATTACTCATACTGTCGTGTTTGAAGATCCAAATCTTTTTAATTAAATCTTTAATAACGAGGGTGTTCACACTTTTAAATGCTCTCCCGAATGATATCAAACAATGTTCTTCTTTTTTAAATCTGAAGTTTTTAAATTTGTTATCAAAAATAGAGTTATAGTTCTGAAAGAAACATTGTCTTTATTTCTTAGCATTCTTCTTATCTTAAAGCTTAAACAAAGCACTAGTAATTTTTTATTTATAAATATGACCTGTAAGGTAGGCGCTGTTTGCTTTCCAAGGCCGCATGTGTACCAGATCGTAGTGGCTTCTCAGATTTTCAACAGTTTATAGACTGCAGCGAGTGGAGAGTGGCAAGAAGTAGATCAAACGATAAGAATATTTTAAGATTCAATGGGAGCCATCACAGCTAAGGTTCAAGCCTCAAGCAGCCGTAACCTGACTTGACCCCTGCGATAAAGTGCTCGTATTGAATTCTGATGACGATGTACGCTTACTTCGTTGAGTTTATATGAAGAAACGCAGCGTTCGCGAAGAATATTAAGGTGTTTACAATTCCGACAAAAGGTAGCCTGTGGATTGTAAGATGTGTTTCCGATTTGCAAACCATTAAGAAGTGTACTGTATGGCTTAGATTTTTACCCTTGGCCAAAGTAGGTATATTTTTTTTACGATGAGTGATAAGGGTACTAAGAGAAACATTAACATTTGTAGGACATTTTTATCGAGAATAACTTTAGTTTTTTTGACAATTTCAACATGTTTAGTTTCAAAACTGCCACTTGCTTGAAGTTCCGCAGAGTTCCGGGTAAAGGCCTTTATAGATCACCTCATTTGGATATTTTCTCATTTCACCTGTGATCTAGTCACGACCAGATGCTAGTCCTAGTTTTACTTTTCGTATAGCGCTCTTCCGTTATTTTTTTTTGTTCATGCACATTTGGAAACATCTATATGGAATTTAATGAAAATAATTATAGTTATTTATTAATAATATATTACGCAACAAGTTTAAAAAAGTGATGTTTTACTGAGCAGATATGGCTGGTTTGAGTACGAGCATTGGGAAGTACTTAATTGGCCATGCGAGTTCAGTAAAACTCCTTTTCTATCACGTTCCGTATATTATTTTATCGCATTTCATAAAAAGCAGCAGCAGTTGATGTCATGCGTTTGGAAGTACTGAAGTGTATTGTTGGTGGCACTGTAAATCTATGTCAACTTTGATGTTATCAAGTTAAGTTTTGCATCAGTCTGTGTCACAACTGACCCAAAACCTTACCTGCTAACTTCGAATATGACGTAGACTTACAGACCAGCAATACACCCAAGTAGCTAAACGTGAAACGAATCATTGTTGCTATATTTTAATGGTTGCTATGGTGTAAAATACCACGTTAATCAATGGTTTTGAATGTAGAAATGTAGTACATTACCATATGAAATGTGATTAACAAATTTTAATAACTATTGTAGGTTATGTTGACATTTTCGTTCACCCATTTGCCACCCCGCCCCCTAGAAGAAATCGTAAAACAATTACTCCACTGCTAATTCCTCGTATTTTAATGAAGATGTCGATGTTTTTCGCCGATAAAAAAGTAATTAGCACGCCATACACAATTTTCTTTGGAACTCTAAGCCAAAATTTATAATTTAACAGGGATGTATTTGGCTAAAATTTCAACATAAATATGATTATACGTGTACCAAATTTTAGAAAAACTTTCTCCTCTTCTGGACTTCTTTCTTTTGCCATATTAGTTTGTGCAGTTAATATGTTTGACGCTTACAGCAATGTATCCCAAATCTACCATTTGGGAACCATAATTATAATTACCAAATCTTCACAATGAATACATTTCATTTGCAAACGTAGAGGTCTCGATAATGCTCTTTTCTTTAACTGGTTGACAAATTTTATTGTATTTCTTTCTTTTGATTTTATCATTTACTGGTTATCTTTCACATAGGCAACAATTTTTATTAAAATGTATTATCCTTTATCTTATAGACTTGTCCGTCCGTCCGTCCGTCCGGGACGCTGTTTCAGCTGCCAAACCGTAAGAGATAGAGAAAAAAGTTATTAAAGTTATATGTTTGGAATGATCATGTCAGGTCAGGAACCGAATTTCAGTCACGTGACACTTCCGGTTTTTGAGAAATCACAAAAAAGACCGCTTTTCAAATAGAACGCGTATTAAATAAAAATGTTTCAGCAGCCAAACGGAGCTGCGACCCTCTGCGCCTTAAAACGTCGATCGGTTAGTCAACCACTTTGACACCTTCCAGGTCTGGGTACAGTTTTTATTTAATACGCGTTCTATTTGAAAAACGGTCTTTTTTGTTTTTTTAAATGAGACTTTTGTCTCACTGGATTGCTTGTAGTGTACTAATTTATTTGTTTATAAAAACAAAAAAAACGAGTTAGTATTGTTAAATATAATAATAATAATAATAATAATAATCAACAATATTTATAGAAAATCTTACTCAAACAACCAATGACATTACGCATTGTTCCTAAAGCTTGACATAGAGAAATGCTGAACTAAATGTTGCTTCGAAATCACGGTCAGCATTTATCGTACCTTACTTTATTATTAAGTTATGAAACAAGTTAATGTGAATATTTTGTAGAAAAAAATATTAACAAAAAAAGTATTACCCAAATGTTAAACCACAAAGAACGTTTTATTTAAGATAAAAATAGCAGACTAAAAACCCCACGGCTCAGCTTAATCAAACTATGTCAGAACTCTTTCTATTCTTTACATTTAGACATGTGTGTCGACAAGTAACTATTTAATATAATTATATTATTATAATAATTTAACTTTATAGAGTATTAAATACTGTAGAAGTTCAGGTTCTTTAGATTTCCTTCTCCGTCCATCGATGCGTGCATTGCGTACGTTTCTATTATTTTAATATATAACAGTATTTAAATAGTATAACAAGCCTACGTCTATGCTCAGCGGTAGGGTTACTGCAATGGCGTCGGCGTAAGAAGGGGTGGTTGGGCGTTCCCCTCAGCTAGACACTGGATTTGATTGGAACAAAGTTTGAGGGTCCAGTCTTGACCAGATCGCTCCGCGGAGAAGTAAGCGTGATGCCAGGACTTCGGTATCTTGAAGTGCGTGCTTAGGCGAAGTCCTCTCCTTGACGCGGAGTTTCTGTTTCCCTAGGCGACCCGGGTTGCTGACGTGGAGGCGGCTGAGGTGGGACACCTTGGTCGGGGCTGCTTGGGCTAGTTGGACGCGTTGACGTCTGGAGAAGAAGCTAGGTGGATCCTTGTCGTAAAAGGGGCTGTGCCTGATGTTCCGGAAGCGGGCGCACGTGACCAGGCGAAGTATGGTGGTGTTGCGGCATTCCTCACGTGCTGGGTGGATCTGCGGAAGGATACACCTCGGCGGAACGCGGTGGGTGCGGGTGGAGGCTTGGGGTATCCTTGGCGCGGACAGATTGACCCTCGGTGGCGGAGGCGGCAAGTCATAGCTTCGGGGACCTGTTGTGCGTGTTCCGGTGGAGTTGTGGGCTTGGGCCTTTCAGCGAGCGCTGTTCCCCTGTTGCTCTTCTCGGTGAGTTTGTGCTGCGTGCAGGTGCTGGAGCTTCTGCAGAGAGTTGGCGGCGAGCTTCTGGCAGCATATTTGAAGTGTTGGCCAGAGAGCTGGTGCTGAGCTTCTGGTAGCACATTGGCGGTGCAGGCCAGAAAGCTGGTGATGAGGGATCCTTGAGATTGCTGTGAATCGTTGTGGATCATGGTTGTTGGTGGTGATGTTGTTGATGTTTGTTTTGGGCGCCACTGGGTGTTTTCTACCACTCCCAGAAGTGGTGTTGGTCGTCTTCATTCATCTCGGTTTGCACTGGGTTGAGACACTGTGGTGGTGTCCTCTGTCCACATGGAAACGGAGATGCGCTGTCTTCTGTGACTTCCGAGCGATGCGGGCTGCCATTTGGTTGCGGTGTCGGCTGAGGTTCCTTGTTGGTCCTCGGCGGAGTTGCGTCCATCCTTCTTCGTCGACTTCACCATTGTAGTGGGCGTGACTTCCCTCTGGTGTCCACCAAAGGTTGGCCCCACGTTCCGGGCGACAATTAACAAGCCTACGTCTATGCTCAGCGGTAGGGTTACTGCAATGGCGTCGGCGTAAGAAGGGGTGGTTGGGCGTTACCCTCAGCTAGACACTGGATTTGATTGGAACAAAGTTTATTATATTTACACATACAAATAAGCTTATAACTAGGTAACATTTATATACAGAAAAAGAAAAGAAAATGGCGGATTGGCATCCGCGATTGGAAGCGGGTGTGGTCCTTCGGAGGCGGGGCCGGCGGCTTCCTCCTGCGGTTGCAGCGGCGGCGGTGGCGACTGGCGACGGGGCGGCGAGCTAAGAGCAGCGGCGGCGGCAACGTCGGCGGCAGTGCGGATCTCCTTGGCGGAGGCGGCGGCTGGCGGCTTCCTTCGGCGGTTGCAGCGGCGGCGGTGGCGACTGGCGACGGGGCGGCGGGCTGTGAGCAGCGGCGGCGGCAACGTCGGCGGCAGTGCGGATCTCCTGGGCGGAGGCGGCGGCTGGCGGCTTCCTTCTGCGGTGGCAGCGGCGGCGGTGGCGACTGGCGACGGGGCGGCGGGCTGTGAGCAGCGGCGGCGGCAACGTCGGCGGCAGTGCTGATCTCCTGGGCGGAGGCGGCGGCTGGCGGCTTCCTTCTGCGGTTGCAGCTGCGGCGGCGGCAACGTCGGCGGCAGTGCGGATCTCCTGGGCGGAGGCGGCGGCTGGCGAAAGTGGCTTTCCAAAGACGGCAGGCAGCAGAGTCCAATGCGTAGGATTGGCTCTAAGTCCACGAGGGTGATAGGCTCTGGAGAGGCTGGAGCTGCTAGCTGGTCCTGGAAGCTGAAGTGGCTCGAATCCCAAGTCCCACGAAGACGGCAGACAGCAGAGTCCAATGAAGTGGATTGGCTCTAAGTCCACGAGGGTGATAGGCTCTGGAGAGGCGGGAGCTGCTAGCTGGTCCTGGAAGCTAAAGTGGCTCGAACTCCAAGTCCCACGAAGACGGCAGACAGCTAAGTCCAGTGGAACGGCTGTTGGTCCTGGAGCTGAAGTGGCTGCTGGTGGTCCGGGAAGCTGAAGTGGCTGCTGGTAGTCCTGGAAGCTGAAGTGGTGGCTGGTGGACTCTCCTTGGCTGAGTGAGTGATGGAAGGCTGGATGGTTCCTGGTGGACTCTCCTTGGCTGAGTTGCTGCTGGTTCGACTCTCCTGGATTGAGTGATTTCTTACTGCCAGCGTCTGACTATTTAAAGGAGCCAGTCCTTTGTCCAACGCGATCTCGACGCTCATTGGTCGAAGTAGAAGGGATGTTTTGCCCGATTTCGATATATTTTGAAATTATAGCAATTAATTGAGCGGCGTGATCAATTATCGACTTGGATTGAGTCGCAATCAATAGTTGATGAAATGCCGATTCTAACGACACCCAATTTGCTATGTTTTGAGTAAAAATTAGCTCAACTTGGAATTTTTAATGCAATGTTCCGCGTAAAGCTTAATTAAGTATTATTCTTATGGCGTGTGTTAAAAAGTTTATTATGCTTTGATCGGTTGCGCGCTATTTTTATAAGATTTTTGAGACCAATTTCGCTTTTCTGGGACGCTTCCTTCCGTTAATTAAAATTTAATTTGTAATCTGCATCTTTGCCCGCTGTACTCGGTCGTGGCCCCTGATTTCTTCGTTACAATATGCCTTTCCTCGGGCCGCTGAACTCTCGGCCGCTCTCCCGGGCGCGTGTTTGGCTGTCTGATGGAAAAATTGCTTTTTCTCCACCTGTATATGTGCTAGCGCTTTGTGGTTTGTTTTAATAGGTAGCGGTTAATTTTTCCTATCTTCTGGTATCCTTTATGTGTGATTAAAACAGAGCGCACTCTGTTTTAAGGGCTTTTTAGTGAAAAATTCTTAATTTAATCTGCAAACATTCGTGAGGCGTATTTCGCTGGCTGTCACCTTTCTTGGCCGGCCGGCTCCAATAAAGTTTATGGTTGCAATCTTGCTGCACTTTAGAAATTCGTTGTAAGGACACTTATTTTTATGATTTTAGGGTTTTGAAAGATACTTCTGCGTAGGATCGCGGCGGTTTGTTAAACAGATGTAATATTCTTTGTTCTTCGGGCGCCTTTCGGGCGGCGTACGTTTCCTTTGTTTTTATTCGATCTGTTTAACGGTTCATATCAATTCCCCCCTCCTTTGGCGTCCGCGATCCGGGCGCAAAACAAAAAGGTTAGGGAGAGAAGAGGCGGAGTTGGTCTGCGTGAATTTTTCTCCTCGACAACGTCTAACTGGCTTAGCGGCGGATTCCTTGGTGGTACTGCGAGATATGAGTGGCCGGTTATCCATAGACGCCCTTGTGAATCCTCACATGGTGATGTTTGGCTGCGAGCCGCATGATCCTCTGTAGCAGGTTGCGGGAACCGGGGGGATCTTTCCTTTGCGGGTTCGCTGGCCGTCATACATCTTTGGACTAAGCGGTCTCTGAATCCCTGTGGAATGATACGCTGCTCGGTGGAGGTATCTCGATGAGCGAGATGTTGGGCCGTTGAAGGTCGTTGTTGGGGCCTTGGCGGCGGTGAGAAGCGTTCCGATGGAAGGTGTCGTCAGCCGGGACTCGTGGGGGGCGGATGTCGACCTGGGGTGTTGGAAACTTCGGCCAGGACTCCTGGTACCTGGGGCTCGTGTCCAAGCGAAGTCCCTTGGGGCGTGGGCTTTTTCACGTTCTGGAGCAGATCTGTGGCTGGGCGTACTTCGCCAGTACACGGCTGGTGCGGGCGGAAGCTTGGGGTCCAGGCGCGGCCAGATCGGTCCTCGGTGACATAAGCGCGATGCTAGGAGTTCGGGGTCTTGAAGTGCGTGCTTAGGCGGAGTCCTCTCCTTGACGCGGAGTTCCTATCCTTCTAGGTGACCCGACTTGCTGACGTGGAGACGGCTGAGGTGGGACACCTTGTTCGGGGGCTGCTAGGGATGATCAGACGTGTTGACGTTTGGGTGAGAAGCCAGGTGGATCCTCGTCGTAGAAGGTGCCGTGCTTGATCTTCCGGAAGTGGGAGCGCGTGACCAGGCGAAGTATGGCGGCGTTGCGGCAGTCCTCACGTGCTGAGCCAATCTGCGGAAGGATACACCTCGGCGGCACGAGGTGGGTGCGGGTGGAGGCTTGGGGCATCCTTTGCGCGGACAGATTGACCCTCGGTGGTGGAGGTGGCAAGTCCTAGCTTCGGGGACCTGGGGCGCCTGTTCCGGCGGAGGCGTGAGCTTCGGCCTTCTAGTGAGCGTGCTTCTCTGTTGCGCTTCTCGGCGAATTTGCGCTGAGTGCAGGGGCTGGAGTGCCTGCAGAGAGTTGGTGGCGAGCTTCTGGCAGCAGATTGGCACTGCCGGCCAGAGAGCTGGTGATGAGCTTTTGGTAGCATATTTGAAGTGCTGGCCAGAGAGCTGGTGTTGGGGCCTTGGTGGCGATGGAAGCGTTCCGATGAAAGGTGTCGTCAGCCGGGACTCGTGGGAGCGGATGTCGACCTGGGGTGTTGGAAACTTCGGTCAGGACTCCTGGTACCTGGGCTCGTGTCCAAGCGAAGTCCCTTGGCGGCGTGAGCTTATTCACGTGCTGGGGCGGATCTGTGGCCGGGCTTCGGCGACACGCGGTTGGTGCGGGCGAAGTTTGAGGGTCCAGTCTTGACCAGATCGCTCCGCGGAGAAGTAAGCGTGATGCCAGGACTTCGGTATCTTGAAGTGCGTGCTTAGGCGAAGTCCTCTCCTTGACGCGGAGTTTCTGTTTCCCTAGGCGACCCGGGTTGCTGACGTGGAGGCGGCTGAGGTGGGACACCTTGGTCGGGGCTGCTTGGGCTAGTTGGACGCGTTGACGTCTGGAGAAGAAGCTAGGTGGATCCTTGTCGTAAAAGGGGCTGTGCCTGATGTTCCGGAAGCGGGCGCACGTGACCAGGCGAAGTATGGTGGTGTTGCGGCATTCCTCACGTGCTGGGTGGATCTGCGGAAGGATACACCTCGGCGGAACGCGGTGGGTGCGGGTGGAGGCTTGGGGTATCCTTGGCGCGGACAGATTGACCCTCGGTGGCGGAGGCGGCAAGTCATAGCTTCGGGGACCTGTTGTGCGTGTTCCGGTGGAGTTGTGGGCTTGGGCCTTTCAGCGAGCGCTGTTCCCCTGTTGCTCTTCTCGGTGAGTTTGTGCTGCGTGCAGGTGCTGGAGCTTCTGCAGAGAGTTGGCGGCGAGCTTCTGGCAGCATATTTGAAGTGTTGGCCAGAGAGCTGGTGCTGAGCTTCTGGTAGCACATTGGCGGTGCAGGCCAGAAAGCTGGTGATGAGGGATCCTTGAGATTGCTGTGAATCGTTGTGGATCATGGTTGTTGGTGGTGATGTTGTTGATGTTTGTTTTGGGCGCCACTGGGTGTTTTCTACCACTCCCAGAAGTGGTGTTGGTCGTCTTCATTCATCTCGGTTTGCACTGGGTTGAGACACTGTGGTGGTGTCCTCTGTCCACATGGAAACGGAGATGCGCTGTCTTCTGTGACTTCCGAGCGATGCGGGCTGCCATTTGGTTGCGGTGTCGGCTGAGGTTCCTTGTTGGTCCTCGGCGGAGTTGCGTCCATCCTTCTTCGTCGACTTCACCATTGTAGTGGGCGTGACTTCCCTCTGGTGTCCACCAAAGGTTGGCCCCACGTTCCGGGCGACAATTAACAAGCCTACGTCTATGCTCAGCGGTAGGGTTACTGCAATGGCGTCGGCGTAAGAAGGGGTGGTTGGGCGTTACCCTCAGCTAGACACTGGATTTGATTGGAACAAAGTTTATTATATTTACACATACAAATAAGCTTATAACTAGGTAACATTTATATACAGAAAAAGAAAAGAAAATGGCGGATTGGCATCCGCGATTGGAAGCGGGTGTGGTCCTTCGGAGGCGGGGCCGGCGGCTTCCTCCTGCGGTTGCAGCGGCGGCGGTGGCGACTGGCGACGGGGCGGCGAGCTAAGAGCAGCGGCGGCGGCAACGTCGGCGGCAGTGCGGATCTCCTTGGCGGAGGCGGCGGCTGGCGGCTTCCTTCGGCGGTTGCAGCGGCGGCGGTGGCGACTGGCGACGGGGCGGCGGGCTGTGAGCAGCGGCGGCGGCAACGTCGGCGGCAGTGCGGATCTCCTGGGCGGAGGCGGCGGCTGGCGGCTTCCTTCTGCGGTGGCAGCGGCGGCGGTGGCGACTGGCGACGGGGCGGCGGGCTGTGAGCAGCGGCGGCGGCAACGTCGGCGGCAGTGCTGATCTCCTGGGCGGAGGCGGCGGCTGGCGGCTTCCTTCTGCGGTTGCAGCTGCGGCGGCGGCAACGTCGGCGGCAGTGCGGATCTCCTGGGCGGAGGCGGCGGCTGGCGAAAGTGGCTTTCCAAAGACGGCAGGCAGCAGAGTCCAATGCGTAGGATTGGCTCTAAGTCCACGAGGGTGATAGGCTCTGGAGAGGCTGGAGCTGCTAGCTGGTCCTGGAAGCTGAAGTGGCTCGAATCCCAAGTCCCACGAAGACGGCAGACAGCAGAGTCCAATGAAGTGGATTGGCTCTAAGTCCACGAGGGTGATAGGCTCTGGAGAGGCGGGAGCTGCTAGCTGGTCCTGGAAGCTAAAGTGGCTCGAACTCCAAGTCCCACGAAGACGGCAGACAGCTAAGTCCAGTGGAACGGCTGTTGGTCCTGGAGCTGAAGTGGCTGCTGGTGGTCCGGGAAGCTGAAGTGGCTGCTGGTAGTCCTGGAAGCTGAAGTGGTGGCTGGTGGACTCTCCTTGGCTGAGTGAGTGATGGAAGGCTGGATGGTTCCTGGTGGACTCTCCTTGGCTGAGTTGCTGCTGGTTCGACTCTCCTGGATTGAGTGATTTCTTACTGCCAGCGTCTGACTATTTAAAGGAGCCAGTCCTTTGTCCAACGCGATCTCGACGCTCATTGGTCGAAGTAGAAGGGATGTTTTGCCCGATTTCGATATATTTTGAAATTATAGCAATTAATTGAGCGGCGTGATCAATTATCGACTTGGATTGAGTCGCAATCAATAGTTGATGAAATGCCGATTCTAACGACACCCAATTTGCTATGTTTTGAGTAAAAATTAGCTCAACTTGGAATTTTTAATGCAATGTTCCGCGTAAAGCTTAATTAAGTATTATTCTTATGGCGTGTGTTAAAAAGTTTATTATGCTTTGATCGGTTGCGCGCTATTTTTATAAGATTTTTGAGACCAATTTCGCTTTTCTGGGACGCTTCCTTCCGTTAATTAAAATTTAATTTGTAATCTGCATCTTTGCCCGCTGTACTCGGTCGTGGCCCCTGATTTCTTCGTTACAATATGCCTTTCCTCGGGCCGCTGAACTCTCGGCCGCTCTCCCGGGCGCGTGTTTGGCTGTCTGATGGAAAAATTGCTTTTTCTCCACCTGTATATGTGCTAGCGCTTTGTGGTTTGTTTTAATAGGTAGCGGTTAATTTTTCCTATCTTCTGGTATCCTTTATGTGTGATTAAAACAGAGCGCACTCTGTTTTAAGGGCTTTTTAGTGAAAAATTCTTAATTTAATCTGCAAACATTCGTGAGGCGTATTTCGCTGGCTGTCACCTTTCTTGGCCGGCCGGCTCCAATAAAGTTTATGGTTGCAATCTTGCTGCACTTTAGAAATTCGTTGTAAGGACACTTATTTTTATGATTTTAGGGTTTTGAAAGATACTTCTGCGTAGGATCGCGGCGGTTTGTTAAACAGATGTAATATTCTTTGTTCTTCGGGCGCCTTTCGGGCGGCGTACGTTTCCTTTGTTTTTATTCGATCTGTTTAACGGTTCATATCAAGTATTAAGTGCTATTTTAATATAATCTAAATTTTACTTTTATTTGCAAATATTCAATTAATTATCCTTATAAATCATTCAACTATAAATTGGCAAAAATGTGAACTGTTACATATATTTTCAGTAACTGATTTTAATGGAAATTATTGACGAACTATTGAAATTTCAGAAAACAATCTACTAAAGACAGTCAACTGCATTGCTTGCTTCGTAACTAACAGTTAATAAACAGATTTGTTGTTCATGGGCCCTTAAATCTAATTTGAACAGGTTCTGCATTTTAAAGTCTACAGTGTGTAAATGGAAACTCATGCAGTTGCTGTCGAAATTTAATTTATTTTTCTCTTAAGACTGACAAGCTAATTTCGAAGAATAGAAAAAGCAAATAACGACCCCGTAAACCATACGGCAACGTATGGACTTTGCAATTTGTGGTAAACAACGAATTCTCTGGAAATAATGTATAACATTTATTTCACTAATGCCAAGCGAATTGGTTTCTTTTTATCCTTTTGATGCTATAAGTTGGGTAAACTATCTAATAATTTTTAAGTATTTTGATACAAATTATAATTAGTTTGTTTCTACGAATAAACCTGCTACTCATTGACTTTGCAAAAAGTGAAAAAGGGTAACCGATTTTTAAAAATCAAAGCAGTAACAGCACATCTGAAATAACATTTTATGGGTGTATTAATAATAATAATAATAATAATAAATGTCTTTATTATCAGTTTCATATATGAAAAAAAAATACAAAGTTAAATATATGTGCCAGGCGAAATTCAGCACGGCGGCATCAGCAGGGCGTTGCCTCCCGCTGCTCTTCCACTAAACCTGCACTGAGAAAAGAAAATTAATAATTACATAAAATCGGTGCATATATCTCAAACAAATTCCATGAATCAGTAACCACAACTCAATAATTATCCAACACAACATAGTTAATAATAAAATATCATTCAGCTACTCCCGAACGTTCTGCCTCAGCAATAAATGTATTTTTAATTGTGTTTTAAAATGACTTATAGTCGTAGAAGATGCAAATATATCATAGAAACTATTAGAACACTTTGCGATACAGAAACTAAATGATCTCTGGAACGGTTGAGTTTTATGTGAAGTTAATGTAAGTAGGCCTCTATGCCGTAAATTTAAATTATGTACATCTGTACGAAACGTAAATTTTTTGAAAAAATATGGAGGACATTTGCTCATAAAAATTTTATAATAGAAACAGGCTGCATGTAGGTATCGTCTGTTCTCCATGGTAAGCCATCCGACTTCTTTCAGTTTGTAAGATATTCTGTCAAACTTTCGTATACCAAAAATCAAGCGCAGACAAGAATTTTGCAATTTCTGGGTGCGCCTTTTATCTATCGAGTCTAGACATGGACCACACACCACGTCACAGTAACTTAACTTAGACAACACTAAAGATTCACATAAGATCGATTTAATTCTCACATTTAAAATACCTCTGTTGTGAAAAATAGTTCGAAGATTACAATATGCACTCTGGAAACATTTACTAATATGACCTTTGAAACGTAGTGTATGATCCACTTCCAGACCCAAATTTTTAACATTATTTTGTAAAGACAAATTATTACCATCGATTTGTATATTGATGTTATCAATATTTTTTATTCTATCATTTTTCTTGCCAAATAGCATAACCAATGATTTACTCGGATTTAAACTTAAACAATGTTTTAAAGAGATTTGATGCAAAACTTGGAGATCCCGATTAACAGTATTACAAGCAGCAACCTCTCACTAGGATAAAAAGAGTAGTATAACTGTGTGTCATCGGCGTACAGATGGAAATTGCAATCTTGTAGTTTTTCAGGGAAAGTAAATGTGTATATAGTAAATAATAATGGTCCTAAGATAGATCCCTGAGGTACTCCGGAAGTAATATTAGTTGATGAAGATAATTTCCCGTTTAAAATTACTTTTTGTGTTCTATTAGTAATATAATGTTCGAAGAGTTTGGTCGCACTTTGATGAAATCCAATGAAATGTAAAATAGATAATAAAATGTCATGATTTATTGTATCAAAAGCTTTAGATAAGTCCAATAGTACAAGCAAAGTGAGTTTATTCTGATCAGTAGCCTTAATAATGTCATCAGTTACATTTAAAAGGGCAGTTGTACAGCTGTGATCAGGCCGAAAACTAGATTGCTTGCTAGGTAATCTACTATTGGCAATAAGAAATTCACGTACCTGAATTTCTATGGTCTTCTACAAAATTTTAGATAGAGTGGGAAGTAAACTTATAGGACGCAGTTCAGAAACGGATTTAGGAGAAGCAACTTTTGGTAATGGTATAATAAGAGCTTCTTTCTAGCAATTTGGAAATACAGAATTAGTAAGACAAAAATTAACTATGTGCGGAAAAATTTACAACAAAAATGGCAGAAAAGCTCTAATAACAAAAATGTTAATGCCATCAGAACCTGTAGCTTTAGATTTAATATTAGTAATAATTTTTAATACATTCATTTCTGAAATATTTTGAAATTTTAATTTATAAATAACTGACGATTTAACATTATTACCATAAAAAGTAATTGTTTCTTGAATTTTATCTGAAGGTAACAACGAAGGTATAGGTTTGCTAAAAGCATTATTAATTAGATCAGGATTGGCTATTTGAGTAGGTATTTGTTCGTTTTTGCTTGATTTACTGCATACATTTAGTAGTTTTAGGGTGTCCCAAATTGCATTAACATTACCGTGTCTAATTCTGTGTTTTACATATGACTTTTTTTTCATTCTAATCATCGATGTAACAAGGTTACGTAGCTGCTTGTAATACTGCCAATGCCCTTGATTTTTCGTAATTTTGTATCTAGCTAAGGCTTTATTTTTAAGAGACATAAGTAATTCAGTATTATCAGTTAACCAAGGCACATAAGGTTTTGTGAATCTGGAAGTTTTCAACGGAGCATGAATATCCAATAATATTGTTAAATTAGAATTAATAAAATCAATTTTGTCATCAATATTGTCAAGTTGATAAATATTATTCCACGGTATTGACTGCAAATGATCATTAAACTTAAAATCATTAAAATTTTTAAAATTTCTATATGTTTTTATGCATGGTCTAGGTTTAAAACAACTGAAACTGATGGAGCAATAAATAAGTTCATGATCAGAAACTTCAGACATATTAACGCAACCGGACATCTTTACTAAGTCTTTGTTTGTTTTTAAAATTAAACCAATAAGTGAAAACGTATTCGTTGTTATACGCGTAGGTTGATTAAGTATTTGTTTCAAACCTAAAGCATCCATAGTACTAATAAACTGAACAGCAGCAGGACTCTGACAGTTTAACAAATCAATATTGAAATCTCCTAAACAAAACATCTCGTCTGCCATAGGTAAAACAAGGGAAATGCTACTTTCTAAATTGTCCAAAAATTCTACCAAATTCAGCCGCGGAGGTTTATATATAACTCCTACGCTAATGAAAGTATTACGACATTTGACAGATATCCACAACTCTTCCAATTCATTTTGGATTGCAATTGCTTTAACATTTAGAGTAGACTTATAATAAATACCTACACCGCCTCCTCGAGTAGGTCGATCTAAGTAACAAGAAGATAGTTATTTATAAAACCATATAATAAATGCCACATTTTTTGTAACGCGTGGCACTTTGCTGGAAGAGCTTAGCGAGTCGCACAAGTTACATAAAATCACATTTCCTCACGTGTTCTATACAATATTTTTTAATTTTGGAAAAAAAGAGTTCTTTCTATCTTATACTGATAAAATTCCAAATATCCTGTGTCCTGTATTGTGTTACAGCTCAAAACGACTTTTACGATCCTAAAACACTTTGGGGATTGCTAAGACACATCCATCTTCAAAAAAGCAAAGCTCACTTTAATCACGCCTCAACTTGCTCTAACAGAAGTGTGAGTGGCCATTGCTCAAGGAGAAAGGGGGATCAGATCAACACGACGTATTTAAGAGCGAGATGCTGTCACAATAGGAATTGATTGTAATCAAAATGGGGGGAAAATGAGCGCCACCAATTCCATTGTTATAATGGGGGAAAAACTTTTCAACCGGCCCTCGTAGAAATTCGAAGTCAGAGAACTGACGCTTCACTTCGACGGTATTGTGCGACGTTCCGGCTACTTGTGAACCTACCTTGGTTGTCTTGCTAGCCTCGCCGGTCACCTTACAATTAATACATCCAAGAAAGAATATCGCATGTACATAAACACATATACGTATCATAAATAAAAGTACAAGGAGTTGAAACGAATGCAAATCTACTAAATCTATTAAAATTTAAGTATGGAGGTAAATGTTCGAATAGTTGTTAACGACTATATCTATGACACAAAAAGTACATTGGTTACATTGAAACAACAGTGGTGAACAAGCCGCACAAAAATTCTGACGCAACAATGATGATAATTTACTCTAAAATTTACTGTCGATTTCCAATATGGCTGTTGCCACGTATACATTGCGTCACTCTAATGTCAACACAAGAGCGTCGCACAAACGTTCTAAAATTATTCAAACGAGAAAAACAAGTAGTAGGTACACAATACCTGAGTGATTTCCGGCAATGCTGTTAATTGGTACAGTCGAAAGATCTTACAGTTTCGTGGTAGTCTCTACAGATGGTTAAAGTACATCGCAGATTGCTGGCTGTCGAAAGGATGTTATTAAACGAACTCCCAAAAGGCCGGGTTTTGCATGAAGGTCCTTGTAGCGGCAAGCATTGGGAAGAGCGCAAAACGTCGTCTACTTAGTCTAGTTTCCTATAGTTGGCACTTTGGAAACTTCTCACGCAGAAATCCACCAAGGCGTTAATTGCAAGCAATGTGCTGCAATACAACGAAGAAGATTTTCCGGCCAAAACACACACATCCGCCAAGGAAAGTTTTTCTTCACTCAACCGTATGGCTTAAGCTTCAGATGAAGAGTCTCTTACAACAAAAAGCATACGAACAACGGCTTTATATAAATTTTGGAGACACCCCACGGCGGACGAAGCTTCCGTAGGGTTGACACAGCTCACTCACTTCGTAACGCTGCCGCCGGGTTAATGCCTCGAGACGCAGTAAAAACAGAAGGAGACGCGAGAACGCGCCGCTTGTTTTCTCAGTCATACTCATACAGAAGACTAATTTTTTACACAACGTTGCGATAGGTTTTCGCTCCAAAAAGCGTCACGCCGCTATAAACATGTGGCCATTTGTTTGCTGTAGGGTAAGGTTTAAGTGACCAGACTAATTTTAACGACGTGACGTCATAGAACATCTGTGCCGGGTCTCACACGTGTAAGCGATCAAAATTACACTATACCACAACGAGCGGGAAGCGTCGATATATGAATTTAAGAGGGAAGCGAGGATGCGAGAAAGAGCTGATATGTGAACTGTATCTACGAGATTTTAATCTGTTTTTTTTTCGCATGTTATTTGATGTACTTATCATCACTAGTTGTGAAACATTTTCATTTCAGAACTAGTTACAAAAAGTGTGACGTTTAGAAACGTCATTCAGTTTTGAAAAGTGACACTTTATATGTCAAAATTAGAAAAATATATATTTCTATATATATATGGTGGACGAATAGTTACACTTATCAGTTCAAGAAAGTAAATAACGTTTTTCTACAACCGTCTTCGTAAATGAGAAGTGCTATCTGAACAACGTACATATAATGGTAAGTGAAACGTGTGAGATCACTCGTTACTAAGCGCTTAAATGCTACTTACTCATTAGGCTCGCTAAAGTAACATATTATTGAAAAAACTAAAAGTAGGGTATATTACTGTGGATAAAAACTGATATGGGCAGATTGCGTTTGATTGTGTAAATAAATGGATGATGGATTCTATTTTGTATATGTATGTATGTATTATCTGTATTATCTGTAACCTCATTTACCTGGCGGTGTCGAGGCTGGTGCTTTATGCGCTGGCATCTGGCGGTACAATGATCAACTTGCCCCGGATTCGGAATACAGAGTTGGATCGCGCCTTTGGTGCTTGCGCAGCAACCATTGTATGAGGTGTGTGTATTGGTGATGTGTTGACCTTGTTACTCTATCTCATAGATCTGTGGTTCTAAGTAGAGCACAGTTAATTTAGTGCCCAACTGTGAATGGTTTCACGGAGCCAGATTCTAATCGCCAAGGCGGAAAAATTCCGACCCTCGCGGGATTCGAACCGAGGACTTGCTTAATGCAAGTCTGGCGCTTACCCAACAGCGCCACGCGGTTTCTTATTATATTTTGTATATAACAGGCAAAATAAGCATAATTATGATTCATAAAGGACTCTACTTAATCAACAAAATTATGATACACAGGAAGGCTCACAGCAACGTTAAAGACTCTGGCTATTAAAGCTATTTTAATAAATTTTAAACTACGGATTTGTTTTTCCCAGAACTTTGTCTCACAGTTTTTAAGTAGCTGTAAAAGAAGTTTGTCTCAAGGTTTTTAGGCAACTTAGAGTAGGCTTTCTAAGTAAGTTTGTAATTAAGCAAGTACAATTAAGATGATGTAATTAATTATGAATTCAAAGATTATTTATTTTAACTCATTTCTTTGAATACTTTGTAAGATCTATATCTCACCATAGATCATGGGCGAGTTAAGGTTCTACCCATACCTTATTCCGGAAAACGTCGACCACCAACAAACTTAAAAAAGGCAACAAGTAAGGTTATTTGACTACAAACGTTCAATCGAAAAGACTTTATTTATTAGTAATATTAACAATTGTACATAATTATGATAAATTAGTTAGAAGATGTTAGTTTAGGTTAGTTTTTATAATACCCTACAATATAAACATGTATGTTAACATGTCTTATTGTTCATATGACAATTTACGATTTGAGATTCCTCAGCCATATCACATCGAAATGAGATGATATTTCATCAGCATGTAGTCCTTGAACGGTATTCAAAGTTGTATAGCTTAGCTCTGACTTTGGACGTCTTTTTGTATCTTACAGTGTGCATGCCGAATATAATGTTAATTTAGTTTTTTAAGGTATAAATTTTAAAATAATTAGAACTCTTCTAATTTAAATGGAAACCTCGTACAAATTCGCATAGAGCTAGGATATAGATCGCATTCAATATTATAATGGTTGAGATTAGGTTAATTATAATCGATAAGCTTGATTACAAAATATGATAGGTCCAACAATTCATATTTTGAGATATTTACGCCATCTTATTTGAATTTGTTAAAACTTTGGCCTATTTTTATAGTTTTAAAATCAACCATTCCTAGATAAAATCGGGTTTTAAATGTGTATTGTTTTCCAAAGTGTCAATCTTATATTTCTATCTCTCATATGTGCACTAAGCACGCGGCTTGTCACATTAGGGGCACATAAAACAAACGTTATTACATAACGTTGTTTGAATGTGTTACTATTATCAGTTTAATCTTAATGCACTGGAATCTGTACCTTTAATAATAATAATAATAAGCAACAGTGAGCAGAATTTCGCAAAACTGCAGCTACAAGATCTTACCTGAAGATGGATTCTGATAGGTAAACTAGTTATCCTGAATACAAGTGCTTCTTCTTCGATCGCCCGAAGCAGCCGTTGCGCAGCTGTAAATAGACTACAAGGTTCACATTTTTATTATCGTTTTTATTAATTAGGAGAAGGATTTGTTATATTATTTAAATGGGAGTTTACATTTAAAGCCAACGAGTTACAACACTATGTTTATTTGAATTCTTTTAGTACAAAATCAGCCGTGTGATGTAATTTGTGTTCATATTTATACAAAATTTCAAAGTTTTGTGGTGTATTTAGTCAGATTTATCATGCGAGAGTATTTGCATTAAAATTATAATTATACTGGTATTTGACAGCATATTTTATTGCCACGCCAACGTAGGGACTTGACAGTGTAAATGACAGAAGTAGAGATATTCAGCAAGGGTAAACCCAACCCAACACAGTTTGTTACTAAGTTTCACTTCCAAAACCCTATATGAATTGTTAAACTACGAAATCTTCGAAATCTATATATATATATATATATATATATATATATAATTTTCTAATAAAATAAGTCACTCTCATAAAATGTCCACAGATTACAGTAATAACCTATTAGAGCGATTCCAAAGAGACCCGTCAAATCTTGGAGGTGTATTCTATTTGCTCTTTCTTCTGTTCTTCATATTATAAAAACATTTCTCTTTACAAAAAGAAGTAGTAACATAAGAACTTGAATAACATTGGGGCAATAATATACAAATTAAGATCAGTTTCTGCAGCTCTGGAGTAAATTGTTATGTATTGATAAGAGGCGACCGTTTCAATCTTATTAAAAACATTAAGGTCTTTATCCACTACGTGGAGTCGTTTGGGTGTGCCTGTACTTCGTTTACTTCCTGATGTTATTAGTGATAGGCGTGTTGTGGGGCTTTATGTCTTTTTTTCTAATTTTAAGTCCTATTCATCTAAGTTATCTGATTATATATTTTTCTCTATGTTTAGTTTTCAACTCTAGGGCTATATATGCTGCGGAGTATTTGTTTTTTTCGAATATTTTTAGGAGAGTATAATCTGCTTGCCTTGGAATTTACCTCTCTAGGGCATATGCCAGGACTAACATTATCAGTTTTGCATTAGATAAGTTTGACCCATCTAGTGGCAATACGCTACTTTAATCCTTTTCTTAGTTCCTATAAGCATTTATTTGCTAACAGAGTTGTTCCTTGTTTTATATTATAATATTATTGTGTTCGTGTTGACTTCCCTGTAGGTGTTTTACCAAATTTTTCGTGTTAAGGTCTTTGATTTCCAATCCTACTTTGTTTGGTACTTTTTCTAAACCAAGTAATTCTTCATTTTTTGCTCTGGCTTTTGGACTGATTCTATCAGTATTCGCGAAGTATACTCATATTTATGTATAATAGAAATAAATAACGCGGCGGCTTGGGCCCCTACGTTGTTACTAATTTTGCTCTTTTCTTTTGTCAGGTAACTCAATAATAATACCTAGATATCTTCTGTTTTGGTCACCTCAGCTTGTAGCTATTAAAATCCCCTGTTGCCCTGACCTTGAACTTGTGCTAAGCTGTATTTATTATAGCTCCAAACTATACATTTTCCTGGGATACGGTCATGTATGCATCAAGGGGAATGAAACAGTCGATCAGTTAGCAAAGCAAGTTCTTATGAAAACCAAACAGGATGAAAACTGCATTACAAGAAATGATTTCAAATCTACTCTAAAGCGATCAATCAAGATGAAGTGGGTTAATAGCTGGAATAGTTTAGCTGAGAGACAATACTATTTTAAGCCTGTTCATCCTCAAAATTGGACCAACAACAACAATCTACGACTGTGACGTTCACTCTGATGATGCAAGTTGCAAGGTCTTGCGAAACGTTAGTCAATATGGGTGCACACAGAACAACAACGCCAAATCTGCCAAAGTATCCTCGTTCTCAAAGTACTCAAACAACACGAGCCACCAAAGAGCATGGCCATCGCGTGTTTTCTTGCTGGAGTTTACAAGATGCAGAGAATGCTGGGTGCTTATCTACAAAGACTACGCAGTTTAAACCGAAATTCTATGATAACGATAATTCGAGTAACCGCGAAAGTCTCAAACAGTAGGTATATAACAACAATCTAACCAAAAGAGGAGAAACAGTTTTATCAAGGTAAAAATGGGGCAGACTAAACTAACACATGATTATACAATCCGTAGAATAACTCAACCTGTGTGTAATAAGTGCAATGTTTCTTTAAGCGTTCGCCATATAGTGTGTAATTGTGACCTTAGTGGTGATTTAAACACAGTATTCAATTTACCCGAAAACTTAAACTAGTAAGTAAGAACGAAAGTGCTGTAAGACCAATGCAGTTATAAAGCACTCAAATTCTGAAATTAAAAAGCAAGCCAGTTTGTTATAAATAAACAACAAATGATATAACGTAATTCATCTAAAAGAAAAATAATAACAATACAATAATTAGATACTAAACAACGAAGCATACAGCTGATTCTACCACGTCTTTATGTTGACAACAATTGAACCACAACACAGACAGCTTTTTCTACTACGCATCTAGACTGCAAACTACAACGCAGCTTTGTTACATTAGAAAATAGCCACTTTAAGTGGTGATCGTTAAATTCCAGCTGTGTAATACTTAACCTGGAACCTCGCAGATGTCCCACTTGAAATCCTATGGACTCTTTTTTGCGGCTTACTGAGCCAAAAAAACTCTGCTAGGTTAACTGACCACTATTACAACACTTCTTTGCTCTATCCGTTCGACAGTAAATGTATAACGCCCACTATTAAGTGAAGTATTAAGCTGAAAGCTAAGGGCACCGGCGTGCACTTGTGCCCTCTACAAAGCCATTCGCGTTCATTCTCCTCCTGGCGTGGTATGCGCAAACATATCAGCACGTACTTAAACTACCAGTGGTGTTCGCTTTACTTTTACACACTACTAAATGTAATTATTAAAATGAACTAACAAATTATAAATAACGTGCATGTATATGTATATATTGGCTGTATATTAAAATACTACTACCAACACAATCAGGCGAGCAAGGTCAAGTTTACGTCCTATGCTCAATCAAAATATAGCACGAACCACTGCGGTTAAAAGCACACAAATGGGTTATATGTCTCGTTAAAAGAAGGAGACGAAGGGAACAAGGTGACAAATATTAACAAACTCTAGTCACTTTTAATTATGGCTTCATCAACGAGGCTTTAAAATTTCGATTTTGTTACATATTTGTTTATATTAGGCATTGAATGTAATTATAATTATTATTGAAACGTTTCCTGTTACTCATGACCTTCCTTACAAGACATCAGCGAGGCATTTATAGATCGTCTCGGCCATTCCAGCCATTGAATTAAGAAAATTAATTCAAAATTAACATCAGGTATGACAATCAAGACTACGAGGGTGCGCCCTTGCTAGAAACCAACAAAACGCGCAGAGCATGTGCGAGAAGCCCATGCATAAAATACAGTTGTCTGCTCATTTGTTTGCAATGCCAAAGCATTGGAAGCTAAAAATATACAAAATAAATTCAACGATAATTGGAAAACATCAACTGCTTTTCAAACTACGGGTATTTACAAACACTCTGGCTTGAAGAGCTTGAACGGTAATAACAAAGCACATATGAATCATTACACTTTAAAACCAGTTTAGTAGTAGCAAGATGAGTCTAAAATTATCGCACTCGTGCCGAGATTCTATTTCTGCCGTATTTATTTTGCATATTGAACCAGTTAAATGTAATTCTGGACTAGGCACCGAGTCGGAGAAGGACCGGAATACTGTTTATTGACTTATTAGTGAATGTCTATTAAAGGTCGAATTTGCCCGATATTAAATTGCGGTATAAATAGTTAATAAACAACACGCAGTTCGCTTTTGTCCATTTATACTACATAGCAACCATGTTCTTTACATATAGGGAAAAAATAAGGGAGCAGCAATAACAAAAGCTGCGGCTGTGGAGAGGTTAGTGTCTTAAATTCCAAAGATTCAACCCTTTTGCTTTACTTTTTCTAGAAAGCGTCGATAGAATTCCAAACAAACCGGCAAACGGCGACTCTCAGTCTGCGCTTGTCGTATTCGATCATGTCCTCCCTCCAATAACTAACCCGCAGTAGAGATGGGTGCGGGTCCCTATAAATATTTAATAATTACTAGTTGATGGACACTTATGATAGACTATCGATTAATATGTTACTTTTTTACAGCCTATGCAAATACCCAATTATTCTACAGAAAATGGGTATCGACGCATTTTAGCCAGGTAATAGTTTTTAATGATGTGATACTATTTAATATAGTGGATTTACTGGGGAGAATTTTTTGTTTTGAAGTGTTCTCCATAAGAACGCTTATTCGAATTCTAAACACCAGTTACTAGTTTTGGTCATGGTACATACTTTATTTTTCTTCTCCAACCCTTTAATGGACATTCACGTCTCCTATCCCCACGGCCGCCGGGTGCATATGAACCACCTTTGTGCAAACTATAATCCCCAGATCAGTAAACGCAATTTAAAGAGTAAACACTTTTATTATTGGTTTGAGTGTAAAATATATTTGATACAGTAATGAGTGCACTAGTAACCAGAAGACAAAAAAATGTTGGATCATATACATACATACTGATATAGTCTTAAAATGCACAGCATTTTAAAATGAAATAATAATCGCTTAACGATAATGTTCATGAAAGGATATTGATTGGAATAACTTCGTTTTATCATTGGAATTTCTATTTTTTACAACGGTATTAGCATTTCATTAATAAATAGTCCATTTGTGGTTGCAATTGTAGTTAAAATTGTTTGAGGGTTATTCTGTTACTCGAGCTTCCCCGGAAAGAAGTAAATATTAGCATAAAAGATAAAACAAAAGTTGTATAAAAGGGTTAATATCATCATATAATTGGAGAGAGATAATTGACAACTGTTAGCCTAAAAAGTATGATTAATGACAACTACAAAAATCATAAAGACTAAAAATAGAAATTTGTATTATCGATTGGTATAACCAAGGTTTTTGGCGGGCATTTTAAAAATAACAAAAACAAATTGGAGTGTAAACTTTATTACTTGGATTAACACAAGTTCAATGTTAAAATAAATTAAATAGTAAATTTTACATGATAAAATTCAACTAAACAACAGAAATAAATAAATTGATTAAAATAAACAATAATTCAATCAAAATAAACATTGATAATTAAATAATTAAATTATGTAAACATACAGTATAGCTAGATTAAAATTTAATTGAATGCAATTAATTAGTTTACAAGTATATAAACCAAGGTTATTAAATATGACAAACGCAGACATTGTAATGATATACACAGGGGTGTTAGAATCAATTTTAGAAAGGATTAAGGAAGTACAACGGTTGAAAATAAACTAGATCCCAATATACATTGGGAATGTGAATAATTATTATGCAATTAGAAAGTAAAAGAGAATTTATAATTGAGTGGAAAATGGCTATTTGAAAAACAGATGGATTCGAAAATAATAAAATATTTTAAAAATTAAGGTTTGAAAAGAATGACAAATACTAATTTGTAATAAAATTATAAAATTAGTAGATGTAAATCAAATATTATTATGAGATAAAATCTAAAAGTAGAAAAATTGAGATCGTTTCGATTATTAAGAAATGACACATTTTGAAAATTGTAGCATAAACAATTTGGTGTGATTAAAATATTAAAAATAAACCCTATTTTATTGAGAAACTGTTTGGATAATAATAAAATTTGCGTGGTGAAGTTAAAAGGAAATATAAACCAGGAAGAATAATTAAATCCATAAAACTAAGGAAGATTACAAGTATGTGGTAAAACTAATGGCAAGTAGAATTAATCTACAAATGTGAATAACTGGAGAAGAACAATAAGTCAAGTGGAAAAGTACATTTGGCATAATACATTAATTGAATTAGATTACGTCGAACTGTTTGGTGATAAGAGAGAGTTCCAGGGGAGGACCATAAGTTAAGAAAGCACGTTCCAGGAAGTTGACAGAGGCAGTATTGGAAGTAGGTATCTGCAGATTTGGTCTGTTGGCTGCATGCTGTAGGGAAGATTGGAGTTGCTGATTCTGGACAGTTGGGACGCCTTGTCTGTCAGTGGGGCCTTTCATTGCAGGAACGTGTGTAAGAGGTTGGATCAGTACGCAGAGAAAAGCAGGTTAGTTGACATCCTGAACATTGTTGAGACCAATTCAAAAGTGGGTGATTTGAATAGCAAGGTAATTACTAGAAAATGAAATAAAGGCTATAAAAGTGAATTAGTTATTAAAGAAATACTTACTGTTTTTAATATTGTTGTATACTAGAGAAACAATCTGGTATTTGTCATTTGAATTTTAAATCTGTTGGACATATAGTTGACATAAGTTATTATTTTGACTTATGGGAATGATATTAAAAAATTTCAACTTTTAGAAATAAGCAATCTAGATAAAGAAATCCACCCCTGATTTTTCAGGAGCTAGCACAAATAATAATGATTAATATTCTGAACATAAATAGAGCAATTTTAATTTTACAAAATAAATATGATTCAAAGACATATTGATACTACTATACCTGAAGGTACATAGCATATATATATAAGGCGCCACAACGTGGACCTTAGCAATATATTTTTAACAAATACAATTGCCTGAGTTTAAAGTATTATAAATGTTATTGTGTATGTCCAAATTAAATTCAACAGTAACCCAGAGATTAAGAGTCTAACAATTAAAGTTGTTAGAAGTGCATGCTCAAGCTGTGGGCAAAAGGTAAAATTTAGAACCAAATTTTGATAAAACCCTGAGAATAATAGTAAATTTAAATAAATTAAAATAAAAGCAACCATTAAGACCACAGCAATATATTCCTATAATACTGTACCCGAAGGCTATACTGTTCAATTGTTAAAATGTTGATACTGCAGAAAATAAAAGTTGTCTAATAAAATGATACATCATATGTTAATAATTTTATAAATTTTTGTGAAACGTTGTCCTTAACAGCTGCTTTCCAGCTTAAGGGCTATTGACACTTCTTCTGTTATTTCCTTGGCTGATGACATTATTGTTACCTTTTAGTTCATTTAGTGATCCTATGTTGTCTTGATCTTCGTTACTTGTAAATATCTCTTCCTAGCATTCTCCCTGCAAAGCGACTGATAGTAGCTATAAAAATGTTCCAGAAGTGAGTTTCATATCAAAATGTGAGAAATAATTGAAATTTACAATGGAATCATATGAATTTGAGTAAAAAGCTATTCGCTGTGTTGAATAAAAATGCAGGTTGACGTTCAATTATATAAAAAAAGGAAATAGTGCTAGCATTTTATTACAGAAATGTTCGTCAATTAGTCATACACACGCTCCAATGCATATAAACAGTAAAACGACACCACATTAGCACATTGGAGTCGTCCTTTTTGACAGTCTGCTGGTAGATCATGGTGTATGACGTAGTGTCACTTACTTTAACTTAGTTCCTATTGCACCATAGGGATGCATATGGCTTTGACAAGATATTTCCACAGAATTCGATTTGCAGCCGCTGCTTTCGCCTTTTCTCAGCTTATTCCGATTGTTTTCAACTATGACTCAACTGTTATACGGCAACTCTGCCCTGGTCTACCTCTCTTTCGTCTTTCTTGGGAGTTTCACTCTAATGCCTGTCTTGGAATGTAATCGGGTGCGCGTCGCAATGTGTGACCAATCCATGGCCACTTGTATTCTTTTATCTGGTACTCTGCTTTGCGGTGGTGCGTTCTCATAATTCTTCGTTGGTGATGATCTCCGGCAACCATACACCGACAATGATCCGTAAACATATGTTGATGAAGGACTGCACCTTTCTCGTGATCTCGCCGCTCACGTTCCACGTCTCACACCCGTAGAAGAGGACCGTCTTCACATTTGACTCGAAGACGAGTAGATTAGTTCTCAACAAGATGTTTCCGTTTTTCCATATCGGTCGCAGCTGAGCAAATGCTCCTTTTGCTTTATGTACACGATTGAGAACGTCCTCTGCTGCTCATCCATTTCCAGTGATCATACTGTGACGTTTCGCCCCCGCGCGAACGCGTTTTTAAATTAAAATTAATTAGCGCGTTCTGACTCAGCGATTTTTGATTATCAGGGGCTGTAGATCTGAAACGCCCGTCCAGCGATAACGGCGCATCATCAACGGATCCCCCGCTCCACGTATGCGCATCTCTGCGCCGGTCCCCCTCTTAAACCCTCCGAGGAAGTTGTTCGCTGCACGAAGCCCGAAGGCGAACACTTATAAGCAGTTCCACGACCGCTCCTCAAGGCATTCATCCACTTGTCCACCGACACCGTTACCAGCATCCATTTCCCTCCTAGATCCCGATCCCTTTCCGTCCTGTCTAGTTATTTAATTACGAATTAATTTCATTTTCCGACCTGACTCGTAGTCGGCGATAGGCGAAGACTTCTCCTGGAAGTAGGCCGCCTTCACGATTACAAACTTAAACCTTTTCCTTATCCTGCAGAATAGGTACGGGACGAAGTCCGCTGGAAGCCGCTCCGCCGTTCTGCATCTCCTTTGAACCTGTATCCCCGAGACTCTTTAATTAAGGGAATCTATGTTTGTTAATAATCTAATTTGACAAATCCTTGAGACGTGTTTGCAGGCGAAGACTCAATTTAGAGACCGCCAGGCCCGTCCATTTAAATAACTTGCTTAGCAAGCAACCTAAATGTCATTTTGCGAATAATTATCTCCCAAAAGTCCATGCAATTAAAATACGGCAATAGCATCTCGTAATATCTATTTTAAAAGCCCGAATAATTACTAAATTGCAGCCCTTGAAAGAATTGGTTAATGTTCTTATTAGCTACAGAGTTCTACCTACCAGAGAAGTCCGAGATAAACATCTCCAGGCCGTGTCTCCTGGAAGGAAATCTAGGATCTTTCCACCAAATCCTCGTGGCACCGCACCTTGCACAAAGCACCTTGCCGCGAATTCCACGAAAAGGGCAAACATCCTAAACGCCACCATCACGTAAGCGAAATCCCGGTATTTGGTTAATTAAATTGTCATTACAGCGACATGTGCTCGTAAACCTTCCGCCGAGTGCCAAGTGAAGAACGCCTGGGGCTAACTTCAAGCCGTTCCAGAAGCTACCAGCGTCGTCTCCGCAAGAATTCCCGAGGTGGCTAACCAGAAACCACCGTTTACGCGGCTGTACGACGAGTTGCAGCAAATAGAGGCGACGGGAGACAGAAGATTACTTTTATTATCAAAATACATGTTAATTTTCAATTATCCAATTATGTTTACGTTTGTAAATAGTTCTGAATATCAATATTAAATTGTTTAAAGCTATCCTGTGTTTGGTTTGCTACGCTTCTTATGTATATCTGGAAATCTTGACCCTGTCTCCGACTCGACTAGCTATCAGAAAGTTAATTAGTAATTATCTTTATACCCTTAATGAGCACAAGGGTGAAATATTATAATACTTCCAAGGTAACACAAGCTTTCTACTTGTTCGATATGCTCTGTCAGCACTTTCCATGTTGTTAGTGTTGATGCAAAGCTCCTTTTTTGCTATAGTGATTCTTAAGCCAGCTGTCCGTGCTTCTTGTTCCAGCCCTTTCACTTTATTGCTCATGTCTTTGAAAGTATGTGACATGAGACAGATATCATCCGCGAAATCCAGATCCCTTCAGTTTGCCGTCGTTGATTCTGCGTGTAACTCGACCTAGCTATAGAAGGAAAAGTATTAGAGAGATCAGGCATCCTTGACGTACTCCCGAAGATATAGTAAATGGTTCGAAGAAGTCTCCGTCATACTCTACTTGGCAGTTGTAGTCTTTGTACATCATCTTCACTAGATCGATGATCTTCTGTGGTAATCCTTAACTTTTTTGGCAACTTTGTAATAAGCCCCTTCTTCCAGTCTTGAGGGATATCTTCCTTCCTCCAGACAGATGTCTTAGTAATAGCATTTCTGCGGCGGCAACGCAATCGGCTTTCAGGGCTTCTGTGACTACATCGTCCGCCCCTGGTGCCTTACCATTTTTGCTGTTTCGCAACGCCTTGACGATTTCCGCTTTCATGGGTGGGTTGGCATTCACTTTCAACTGGTGAATGTTCCTCTCATCGTTTTCTTCTGAATTCTCCTCAGATTTACAGGGTCTTTGCTGGTCAACACATCACTAAAATGTGCCTGTTACCTTTTAACTTGCTCTCTGCTGTCTGTTGGCTGCTTTCCAGTCTTGGTCTTCACTGGTTTCTTTAGATTAAACTTCTTTCCCGACAAGTGCTTTGTGATCTTGTACAGCTGACCAACATCTCTGCTTGCTGCATTTTGGGCTCTTTTGGCAAGTTTGTCGTCCTTGACAGTAGCTGCTGGTAGACCATAGTGTATGACGTTGCATGGCGTATAGCAAACTCTTCTCAGTGCCTTAAATTGAGAATTTCCAATCTTCATGATTTGGAGTTGCTAGATGATCACCATAATCGAATATCTTAGCCTACAAGAACCATATTATAGCTGCTTCCTTGTTTTCTTTTTTGAGGACGCGATGTTAACCTGCCAATCGAATTTAAGGAATTATTAAGGCACTGTACTGCAATCATCTCGTATCATGCCTGCATTCCGATGCAGCCCTGGAATTCGTTATCAAGGGCCGAATCCTTTTCCGATGTTCATTTTCCGAGGTCTACAAGTTCTGTTTCCCGGTTCCGCCAACATTCTATCTAGCGCTCGGACTCCGTGGCATGTAAGTTCGCGTACATGATATTTTAATAGAGGTTTTAAATTAGCATTTTATGGCCATTTGTAAAACTCAGTTTCAAATCAGGAGCCGAGTGCAACACTATCACTGATGACGTTGTTCCTGAGGAAACCCCTAGAACGTAAGTGGTTCAATCACCAGGATGGCACCTAACCAGTAATAAATGTCTATATGTCTTCACCAATTCCACTTTTATAGGCAAACACCTACGCTTTCCGAGTAAAACCCTATTCATGTTCTATAGAAGCTAGTCATCTACATCTTTTATTTTTTTACATGTTGTAAATACGTTTTCAAGCGTTACATGGTCGCTCCCCGTCATCAGAAGATGTCGCCATGTCATCTTGGTAGATATTTCTTCCTCAATTTCTTTGTCTGTTCTTTCGTACCCATTTTTGTCTCACTCTACTTCTTCTTTACTTCCCTCGTCTAAAACACGTTTTAGGATCCCTAGATGATGAAAAACAGGTTTTCCTAATTCCGTCTGTCTGTCTGCTTGGTGGTATAACTAAAAAACTATTTGTTGAAGGAAACCGATATTTTGCATACACATTATAATATATCTACCTGACAAAACTGCAAAAAAATCAGGCAAATATATACAAGGTGAGCACTATAAAATAATAAAATTTTGTTTTATTTTGATTTAACTAAAAAATAAACAAAAACAGATTTTTTTCTTTTCCGATAGCATCTATTCTCCATGTTAATAGTCTTTTCTCGGTTTCTTCTGCTATCTTTATCCACCTCCATTTTCTTTATTGTAACTTTTCTTACTATTTTTGATTTTTGATGGCCCTGTATTAAGTATTTTATGTTTTCTTTGTAGTTTTTCCTTTATATCTCCATTCCATAATACATCCTATTTATTGTTTATATTAATCTTCTATTTTAATTACTGTTTTATTATATCAACTTCATAAGTTCCTTTATTTTCGATATTGAGTGAGTATAATATACAGCGTGTCTCAGACAATTTTGCATTTTCATCTTTGAAATAACTATTGAATCTGTTGAGGTATACTTGCTTGTTTTTTTTTTTTTATTGAGTAAGGCTTGGACATTTTCTGTCACAATTTAAATAGGGAATGGAACGTTTTGATATTCAACAACGTGCGTTTTGTGTTCGCAGTTTTTATCAACAAAATAATTCTTACATTGAAGTTCGACGTCGATTGTCGTTACTGGTCTGAGGAGAATCACCAGGAGAACCAGCAATGCAATCACAGCCCAAAATTTATTGTTTGCGCAACAATATTCACAAATACTTTTTTGAAAATCACAAAAGGTTACTGTAAATTCTCTCCAAGAATGTTATGGTTTTGAAACCAATGGTGGATCCAGCAAACCATATATCAAATACCGCATTAGCAGCTATAAGAGATTTTTTCACTTATCAATAATTATTTTACCCGTGCCCAATTGCAGTACGTCTGCATTCCCGGAATAATTATTTTATTTTTCATAATTTAGTGTAAACTATTACTTTAAATAGTCTTGCCGCAGCTTTCTAGTTATATATCCCACATCATATATCTCTTCTCTTCAACATATAATTATTGAAATATGGCCGCTGATTACGGGCAACCTTGTGTAAGTCCCTACCGTTAATTGTTCCGTTAACTCGGGTTCCACGTTGATATACATCCATCAAACAAGCTTCCAATGGCTTTAAACAGGGTACTATATAGGTTTTTTGTTAGTATCTTGCACAACTTTTGTACCAGAGTGTTTTTACCAAATTTAGAAATATTAAGAGTAAGTGCTGTTCGTTATGCTTGTTTCTTCTGAATTATTTTAGACCGTGTGTAAATGTTATCTGCATACCAAATGTAAACCCGTTTCGCAAGCAATTTCGAGACTAAAAACAGGAGGAACAAAATAAAACAGTTATTTCAGTGTTCATGCAATACCTCTACAGCAGAGAAGAAAATGTTCTTTTTCTGATTGGAATGGTATCAACAATACCTTACAGAGCTACATAAACACGAAGAAATTGGAGCAATAGGTAGAGGCTTTACATTATTGAACAGAAAACGAAGAGAAGAAAAAAACGTTGTAATTGCGCTTCTCCAATAGTTTCACACAAAAAGTTCATTCCATGTTGATAAATTATGGTATCAAAGATAGCCTGAGCGTCATTAAGATAAAACTGAAACAATTGAGAGAGGCTCATATTCTGCAGTATATTACATTATTGGGCTGATAAGAAAGGAAATGAGAAATGGCTTATTGCATGATTCTTTCAAGGCGTCTAGAGCATTGAAAAGGGTATTTCCTAGTCAACTAATTATGGCAATAAAAATCACCTGATAGCGTCACATCACAATTCAGCAGTTGAGTACATCATTGCATTGGGCTGAGAAGTAAGCCAAGAAGAGGAAGACGGTTATTAGTTATCACAATAGTATCAAAAATAATAACATAGGGAAGAATCGAAGCAATTGGGAGAGGCTTATTGGATTCTTAATAAAACGAATAAAATCTCTCTATATCAATCCGAACAAATAAGCAACAGCTTTTGTATACTCAACATTCATAATTAGTCTAAAATCGAGGAGCATCGTAACCAATACGATAGTAAAATTATAAGTACCGTATCAGATCTCTCAACCACTTTTATTCCTCTGCTACTATGTAGGCCAACGACCTGCTTTGACTCATTCGGGTTCTGTAAACTAGTCTAGTCTAGTTGTAGAGGGTAAGGGGATATTCGCAGCCTCCCCGATAATTAACAGGAGCTAAATATAACCCTTTGAGTTGACTGTTTAACGTGCTCTCTGGCGGTTACACTATCACATACGTGGTGGAATTAACTACAACTATTTGCGCGGCCTTGGTAGTTCAATACTATACCGAAGAATTAGTCCAATTGAAAAAACACCGATACATGGAATTTGGTGATCTACCGTTCACGTATTTGATTCTGTCTATCCAATGCGATATTCTTAGCATCTTTGCATCAGTTTCTCTTTTCTTTAGATTTTTTATTAGTGCTATCGTGTTCACTTGTATATGCAACGTCAATAATGAAAATTCCTTTAGACTTCGAACATCCGGTATTTCGTTTTCCATGTAATTGAATCGATCTTTTTATTCCTTAATGGCAGCTATGGTATCTATTTAATAATATAAATAAATTGCCTGCTAATCAGTGGCATGGCAACGCATTTACAATGCCACGGAAAATGGGTAGAGGTGGGTTCCTAAACGTTTAAAGGAGTTTAAAAAAATGCATTATTTACTGCCTGGGAATATATATATTGTTATGCCCTAACTTAGGGATTAATAAATAATTATAATTAATTATAACTCTTTCTCAATAGGGTTAAGTCGCTACATCCAAAATTAAATTGCTAACTTGCTATTGTGAATTAGTTAAAGTTCTTATAAACATTTATTTGTACGCACTCTGTGTGCTCGCTATTTTTACGTGATGGGACCAACATTAATCTCAAGATGGTTCCCTGGTGTTGAAAATAAGTAAACAAGTTCCGTGCTCTATTTAAATTATTGTCCACGCAGTGACCGCTGTTTCGATTCTACAAAAATTGAAGGCAAGTATACCGCGTCACGAAAAAAACACTTCTAGAGGCGCCACTACCGGAAGTTGAAAGCAAACCGACGCTATTCGAACAGAATCACAAAAAGACACTTTTTAGCTGGAAAAATCTGACCTTTAGATGGCTTGCAAGATGATCTCGGTGTACCTGTAGCCTCGCTGAAGGTTCCACGATGCTCTGGACAGAATATCGTTACCGGCCTGCTGTTAGCAAGGCAGGAATGTGGACTAGAACCGCACCTGGATATCGGCTGCAATTTCGATGGCCTTTGGATGGCTTTAACTGAGGCCGGGGGACCCACTATAGGGCTGCGGTGTACCACATGTATACTGCTCGCTTATGCACCTTGCACACGCACTACAAAACTGGCCGGACCTCCGTAAAACCACTTCAAAATACTCTGGATATCACTTGACCTATTGATGTCTCGTTCTACCTGTTACGGAAGCTTAATACAAAGGAAAACTTCCACGAATCACCCTGGCCACACTCTCCCAATAAAAACACAACTTTTTGGTAAACTTGGGTATTTTATCGTACATAAAATATTATTTATTTTGGGAGCTTAGCAAAAAACACAACTGGACTCTTTGTTTCAGTTGCATGAAATGCCAAGCCTACTTTGATTTTAATTTATTTTTAAGCAAAAATGCTATTCTAAAAACTATCATACTATCAATTATTTACAAGTGCTGCTATTTTATAAGAAATCTGAACTTGAAATTATCACATTTACTGGACAAATTAAAAATTAATATCTGAATATTTGGTTATGTTATAAATTACTAATAATTATTATTTTACATTTGAGGCCACTAAAATGTGATCATAGCAATATATATATATACCCCTTAATCCCCATTATTCAATAAAACAGAATACTTTATTGGAAACTAAATATAATATAAAAATATCAAGCTATGACACTGTAAAACTATTCAAATTGATGCTACAGATTTTCCGGTACTACGACAAAATTATTCCTTTTCTTCCAGCACTTTCACAAATTATCGTCTAATTCAAAGCTGATTTTCTTTTATCCTCAAAGAACTACGAAGCAAAGTCACACTTAAACAGCGTAAAATTTCGTTAACACCACTCTCTATCTTGTGTAAATTACTTTAAATGTTGTTTAGGGGTTAAAACACATTTAAACGAGTTTTTATCTTGATAATAAGTATCTTTTTCATTACAGTTTAAATAGTCAATTTTTTTTTAGACATTCATTATGTTGAAATGACTTTTGTTCTCTCGCTTTTTAACGATTTTAAATCTAGTATAAACAATTCTGTTTTCTACAATTTAATCTCCTAAAATTACCGTATTTTTTAAAATACAATTTAGTTGTTTTCAAATGGTGTACATTTATGCAAAACAATGTTAGCAGTGTATTTCAACTCTGTTATCTCCACTTTTAATCTCCGATCTGTGATTTTAAGCCTATCGCCTACATTAATTTGCAAAATTTTATTAAAGCTACTTAATCTAATTTCGTTTAGAGGTTCTATTAGTTAAAACTACTTTCAACACTAAAATTTTATCTAAACGACGTTTCGTTAAAACAACTTTAAATATCGTCAAATCGACCCGGAACTTTTTCACCCGATTATTAATGTTTTTAAAATAATTTATAAACTGTTACTTCTTTAAAAAGACTCTGAATGTCGTTTGCATAATTTAAAATTGCATTTAAAGAGCTGTGAAATGTTAATACCATAAAGCTTGTTAAGTTTATTTTTAATCTACCTCGGCGATTTTAAAACTGGTGTAAATTTCTTTAAGTCTCATTTATATTACTTTCAATATTATTTAGAAAACCTTTCACCTCGTTTACGTCCCTCGTGCTATAATCTATTGATTATGTTATTAATACGTAAATAACTTTTAAACGTTGTTAGTCCCGTTAAAACAAGTTTTATAGTCGTGAAATCCACTTAGAACTTTTTTACGCAACTATTCATCCTGCTATATGTTTAAATAAGCTTCAAATACTGTTGGGGTGGAAAGCTATTTTATATTTTGTTAAGAGGCTTCTCAATAAATGGGCTATAAATCTTATTAAATAAACTTTTAATTTTTAGCGGTTTTAAAGCTGGTGTGAACTACTTCTAATCTTAGTTATATAACCTTTAATACCGTTTACATGGCTTTTCACTTCGTTAAACTTATCTTTATCTCGTTAATACAATATAAATTTAATTAAATTTCATTACAATAACTTTTATCTCGCCTCTGACATTTAAAATCGCGTCAAGCGTTTTTAATCTTGTTGCAATGATTCTCATTCATGCTAAATGTACTTTTAATCATTTCAGTTATTATAAATCTGGTGTAAACTAAGTGGACACCTAGTTACACTAATTTTAATATCGTTTACATAGCTTTTTACTTCGTTAAAGTTTTGTTCGTCTTGTTAAAACCCTTTCAATTTCATTATATTTTATCAAATTGGGTTATATTTCGTTAATAGCATTTAAAATCTCGTTAAACGTTTAAACGACTGAATTTTGATAAAATTGCTGTCAATCCAGTTAAATCTACTAATTTTAGTTATTTTAAATAATTATTTAAAACTTATGTTCATTTCGTTAAAACGATTTCTATTTTCCATTTAAATAAACTTTATCAAAGCGATCTCCATCATGTTTCTATAATTTGAATTCTCGTCAAATGTTTGTTAAAACGATTGCAAATGATGTTAAGTCTGCTTTAATTACTTTCAATTATTTATTTTTACACTAAACTTATGTTCATCCCGTTAAAACGATTTCAATTTCACTAAATTTCAAACAACTCGACCTCCTTCCTTCTTGCTCCTATCATTTGAAATTTCGTCAAACTTCTAAACGATTTTTAATCTTCTTAAATCGGTTGTAAATTATATTAAATCTATTTATAATAATTTTCAATTATTTTTAAATTTGGTGTAAATTATTTCAAATCTTAGTTACACTAAACATATGTTCATTTCGTTAAAATGATTTAAATTTTATCCAATCGACTTCCACCTTGTTTCCATGATTTAATATTGTTAAAACCACTATGGATCATGTTAAATTTACTTCTAATCGTTTTCAATTGTTTAAGCGGGTTAAACTATTTGAAATCTTAGTTACACTAAAGTTATATTGATCTCGTTAAAACGATTTCGATTACACTAAGTTTCGTTAAATCGACTCCAGTATTGAGTTTATCATTTGAAATCTAGTCAAACGTTTAAATAATTTTTAATCTTGTTAATAGAACTGTAAATCATGTTATTTCTATTGTTAATTGTTTTCAATTATTTTAACCCTGGTATAAACTATTTGCAGTATTAGTTACACTACTTTTAATATTGTTTATACGGCTTTTAATTTCATTAAACTTATGTTCACTTCATTAAAACAATTTTAATTTCATTAGATTCCATCAAAATTGTTTTTATTTCGTTTTTAGCAGTTAAAATGTCTTCCAACGTTTATAGATATTAACGATACAAGTTTGATTATGAGCATCTTAACGATACGGGTTTGATCGCCAAAACGTTGCGGCAATCAAACGAGTCTCGTTAGGTGCCATAAGCAAACATGCATTGCTCAATATTTTATCTTCATCAATAAATTCTGGTGCAATGTATTTTCTCATATAAAAAGAGTGCGGTAGAATATTCATTACAGCACTGAGTAATAAAGCTCTTAACGATATTAAACTTAATTTGGTCAATAGTCACCGATGGAGATAAAACAATTTTTAATCTTTACAGCGACTGTCAATAATGCTAAATCTACATTTAATCTTTTTAGGAAACTATTTTAAATATTGTTTCAACTATTCAATTTTGACAGTTTAAAGTGACATTATTAACTCTATAACAACCTTCATAAACAGTCTATGATTCACAAGTGAAATAAAAGTGTTTTATGTACTCCAGTGGGATAAGCAACTCATTACGTCACTCATTTGACACTATTTCAGTTACGTAATGAAGCTCATTACACCACTCAGTTATGTAATGGTTGCATTACGCAACTGAGTTGTGTAATGACTTCATTACGTAACTGAAATAGTGTCAAATGAATGACATAATGACATTTGCCTAATAAAATATTTTTGAAAATGACAGATCTGACATTTCTCTTAATGCACTTTTCTCAATTTTAGGCAGTCGTAGATAAAATTTTGTACAATACATGTGTGATAATCTGATAATGCATCATTAATATACTTGTGTGCTTACATAACTCGTGCTACGCACTCGTTTGTAACTTACACACACGTATATTAATGATGCTGTTATCCCACTTGTATAGTAAATAACTATTAATTCACTAGAGAATTAAAAAAGTGTCAATGAAGAACAATATATTTTTATTATTTCTACAAATATTTGCATTAAATGATTCTTTCTCTTGGTAGTGTGTAATATACATTAAATTACTAAAATTTAGATCAAATCGCCGATGAATGGGTAAATTTATATCTTAATTTGAATATTTTTTAATTTTTTATTCAAAATTTCGTCAAAATTGAGTAAAAACATATATAAGCCAAGTCAATTAAACATTTATTAACTCAAAGATATGATTTCACTCGCACTACGTGCTCGTAAGTTTAACATCTTTTAGTGAATAAACATATGTTTAATTCACTTGGTGTATAATATTTACTATTGTATTAGTTGATTTGATTTATTCCAATAAATAATACACAGAAATAATACCTAGAAAAAGAGTACAATTGACAAAACCATATTATAATTAAACAACATTAGTAAACATCTTTTAGTGTTTCAAAATATGAATTTGTTAATATATTGGTATTGCATTTAGCTATGGAGAATGTATATTATATACTTATTCACGAGACTGCCTGCCAATTGCTAGAAAAACTATTTTTGAAACATTCCGGTGATCGGCAAACTAATCCTTGTCCAAGAAAGGTCATTATCGTTTAGGAATGCAGGTACCTAGTGTGAGTCAAACCGCCGAGTTACAAGAGTAAGGATGGTTGCTTATTTAAAGTTAAGTAGGCGTAATCACAAGTTCAAGTCTTTCTCCTTATGGGCCTTTTAATAGCATTTCTCTTAGTTGAACTTCATTATATCTCGTTAAAATGATTTAAATGTCATTATTTTTCATCGAAATGACTTATACCTTATCAGTATAATTTTAAGTCTAAGTTAAAACCCTATCTGGAGGAAAGAAAAAATGTACTGTAGTTTAAACAATGTTTATCCACAACTCACATATTATAACGGAATAATTACACTGATATCAGTTGTATTACGTAGGCCATAACTTCCTAGAATGTTATAGTCATAGAAGCTTAGGATTGTATTTTATTTAAAACACTGTCGAGCTATGTCAAATTCGAGCTTTGCAGATTAAGTTATACGTCAGTCTGTGTCAAATAACAAAGAAAATCTAACCCACTAACCTTGAATTTGACATAGACTGATAATACACTTCAGTACTGCCAAACGTATAACACGAACCTCTCGGTACTTTCCAAATTGTGACTATGACTTTTCTCGGCAATCAATACAAAATTTATGTTTTGTAGATATTTATTGAGTTGTAAAATTTTGCATGGAAACGGTGTGTTATTATAAATAATTCACTCGAGAAATTGCCCTTCTTGGCTTAGCGGCCTCGAGGGCTCAACTTTTCTCTCGTGGATTATTTATAACACCCTCATACCATAAATAACTATTAATCTCTCTCTCTCTACTTTAATTATTTTCAATTATTATAAGTCTGGTGCAGAGGCGTCTCTAGCATACCTGCTGCTGGGGTGCAAAGTCCCATATGCCGCCTCGTCTGGGTTGTAGGTTAGGTAGTGAGGTAAGTGATTTGAATTGACAAAATGGAATGCTTGAGTAAGAAAGAGATGGCCATGCGAAAAAACTATTTTAGTAGGCATGTTTAGTTGACATATGTCATAATTAAATTAAGCGTCAAGCCTACTGGAATATTTGCTACTATGTATATCTATCTCTTTTTTACTCAAGCAATACGTGTTATATTCTTGTTCATGTTATCTCAATGCTGTTATATATCGAGAGATAAAAAAAAACTGTTCCTCAGCGAGCTGTGGAAATTCAATGTATGAATAGTATGTTGGTGACACTGTACGTCAATGTCAAATTCGAGGTTAGCAGGTTAGGATTTGCGTCATTTTGTGTCATAACTGACAGAAAACCTAACCTGATAACCTCGAATTTGACATTGACGTACAGTGTCACCAACATATTATTCATACATTCAATTCCCACAGCCCGCTAGTTTTTTTTTGGATCTCTCGATACATATAATTGTGGCCCCATTGGTATATAAACGCATATTGTGCTTGCTTAAGTGCTTGTCTGTGTGTATCACGTTTTTATCTGCACCGATCGGGCGCAGTTATTCCACCATCAGTCCTGTCGCCACCATGTTTTTCATAATGCAACGATAAGCAAGTAGGTCAGACAGCGAAATTTGGTCAAGCGGGTAAAGGGTGCAAAGATAGTGGAGCGGAGAGCAAAGAGTAGAGTAAGGCAAGGAAATTAACATTGTTACATGTTTAAGTACGCATACTGGCACGTTGATAAACGATGTAGAATCGTTTTTGCAAAAGAGCAAAGTTACAAATTCAGTTGGGTTTTATTTTCTCTACTTTACTCTTGTATATTTAAAAAAAAAGCAACAATTAAAAATGATATAGATGTCGAAAATTTGATGAATGAAGTGTTCATTAGAATAACATTGTGGGGCCATAAACATGAAAAACGCCACAACAGATAAATTATTATACAGATAATTTCTGGAAAGGATATGCACCTTCATTTGCCATTAGCCTTTGTAGCTAAGGACTTTCAACTTCAGCACCTTTTGAGGGAAAGACTAAGCTAATTTATCTTTACACCACGGAAATACATATATTTTAATAAATTCATTTAACAAAACTATTAGGTATATAAATACTTTCATCGAGTAATTATGCATAATGTCCACCTAATTCTTGCATACACAGTTGAACTTTTTACAATACAAAAAGAGTCGCTTCAAAGAGCATCAGTAGTTGCTGCAGCATTTAATCTTACCAAAAAGCTCTTTTCAGAGTTGAGTTGGTTTTGAAATACACAATACTAAATATGGAACAATTGTTAAAACAGTATAACGAAAAAAGCAAGTATTCATAGTCAACAAGATTTTTTTTTCGTGAAATTAACAATCAGTACCTAAAATTCAAAATTGTTGTATGTTTGTTTTGAATGAGTTTTGGATATTCGTTCTTAAGACATTTTTGGCTTAAAATGACCTCAACAACACACCCTTAAGCTGTGGCTGTCATGTCGCGGAACACTCTGTATAATTTTGAAATCACTTCAACCGTTATTCGATCTAGGAAAAGTTGTTTTTCTTGCTGTGCTCTTTCTATATTAACGACATTAAAGACATTTCTTATGTAAGTTTTTTATTTACAATTCAGTTTGAAAAAATTATTTAATTAGTATAAGGCCACTTATGTGGTAGGCTTAAAAGATCGTTTATACCTATATCAATGTAATTTTCACTACTTATTATACCTAGATTTCATAGTCTTCCTTGTGTAATATTTGATTTAATCTTAAATATTTTTTTAACTTAAATAAATCCGCAAAGTAATCGATATATTTGGGAATGTGCTAAATAACTTATTTTTAAACAAATATTTCAAAATATCGATGCAGTAGATTTTAAATAGCTCAAAAAAATCTCTATTATAATCGACTGCATTTATGTCCAAATGAGTAGTTACAAAATCTACACATCTATTTTCCTGCGCGTGACGTCACGCTGTTACGTTATCTCATTAGTTATGATTTATGACGCTTTATTTCCACCAATAGCGTTAGAGCCGAACTCTATTTCGAATTTGAAAAATCAGTTATGTAACCAAGGTGTACCTGCCGCCCCTTAGGATCTGCCGCTCGAATTATGTGCACTCCTTGTACCCACGCCGTGTAAACTGTTTGAAGTCGTATTCATACTACCTTTAATATAGCTTATACACCCTTTTGTTTCGTTAAAATCGTTTGATTTTCATTAGATTTAATCAAGACGATTTTTAATCTTGTTAGAACGACCATCGATCATACTAAATCTACTTTTAAAAATTGTCAATAATTTTAGATGTAAACTTCTTGAAATCTTATTTATATTATATAATAATAATATTTATTTAAAATTCAATTTTACAGCTTTGCCATGGTACATAGTACAACTCTAAACTTAATTAACAATTAGATTTTTGAAGAAATTACAATATTCGTTTGAAGTATAAAATTAGTTTAGCATTAATATATTCTTAATTTTGATCTTAAATCTGTTAAGAGGTAGATTACTAATTTTCTTTGGTAAAAGTTTTGATAATTTTGGCCTAAAATTAACATCACGATTGGTGCCTATAAAATACCAAATTTGTGGTTGTTCGTTGTCGAGCATGTTCATGTACAACTTCTAGTATTGAAATCATTAATTCTTTTGTAATGTTACAAAGAACACGCCACACATAGTATGGATATACTGTTAATATACTCGTATCATTAGTCATAAATTATGGATTACAATTTGTTGTGGGTTCAGCTCATGATATTATCTTTAAAGTAGAGTTTTGTGTTGAATGGTTCAACCAGTAGTGTTGGCAGGTTGATTTACGGCGTTTTTTATTCTTCGCTGAGGTAAAAACCAAGTATTTTACTTCTTTTACTTCTCTCTTCAGTTCAGTTTGGTGTTTGCAATTTGTTGTTAAAACTATGTTAACCATATTAGATGAAACCAACCCTGCCCTTGTGTTAATTAATGTTGCTTTTGTTTTCTTTTCGAGACTCTTCAAACACTGTGCTGACACTACAAAGGCCGTATCATCCGCAAACAATGTAATTGAAAATTTGATTAAGAATAGAGGTCCCAGCAAGCTACCCTGCGGAATTCTAGTCTTAACACTGCATTTCGAGATTTTTTGGAGTTCCACTTAGCAAATTGTTTGCGGTTTTGTAGATATGATGTTATCAGGTGCAAAGAAACGCCCCAAAATGTCTAATTTCGCCAAAAATAATTTGTAATCCATTATATTCAACGCTTTGTTGATATAAAGTAAGATCGCACTGGAGCGTTTTCCTAATTCGAGTTAGTATTAAATCGTTTTACGTCGAAGAAAGTTTCGTAAATCCCATATTATTTAATACTTCACGTAATTTAGTCCTATGATTTACTCCAGAAAATTCAACAACAAAACATTGATTACACCATTCAGCGATCTATAAACACATAATACGATTAGATTGCTAATATATTGATATACAGAGGTTAATTTACATAACTTTTTTATTGAAAGAGAATATATGCTTGTAATGCCATCGCCCGCCCTCTTGATCATTATAAAAATATATAGCTTCTGCAATATATACTAATGGTTGCATAATTACGTAAGTTGTAATTTAAGTTCGAAAGCTGTCTCGAGGGCAGTTAACTTGTTGGTAATGGATTGAATATTGACATGAGGAATTTTAATAATGTATATAAGTAGGTAGGTTGACCGTTAGAGCTTTTATAGGTCAGATTTTTTGATCAAGTATTGTATTTATGGTTTATTATGCCCAACGAAACCCTAATGTTAGTAACATTTTAATACCTTTTATAAGCGTGTTGTTATTTATTTTAGATGGATTTTTAATACTGTATTTGTAGTGTTTCGGTACCGTTAAATAAAACATTTATAGTTTTACCTGTAACTTTTTCGATTAATTCTATTATGATAATTTTAACTTCCGACTAAAATTAATCAAGACTACAATCAAGTGTCAATAATCATTTATAGTTAGTATTATACTACACTTTAAGTTTATATTTACATCTTTTAATAAAGAATCGAATCAAACTATTTCGAATTCCGAATTCCGATTCATTGAAAAATTTGCCCATCCTTAATACAACAGCACCACCCGGCATCGAACAACACCGTTTATGCAGCCTTTCACTTGGTTAAACTTATGTTTAACTCATTAAAACGACTTTATTTTCATTAGATATCATCAAAATGACTTATACTACGTCACTACAATTTGAAATCTGGTTAAATCCTTACCTGGCGATAGAGAGCTTTACTTTAGTTAAACGATTTTTAATCTCATTAAAACGACTATCAATCAAGCTAAGTGTCCTTTTAATCATTTTCAATGATTTTAAATTTGCAGTAAACTACTTGAAATTTTATTTAATATGTACCTTGTGAAGAAAATTACTTTCAATCGCGTGTTATCAATTTTTAATTGCGTTAAAATCATTTTAAGTTCACTTAACATCACCAGCATGAATTTATTGGGAGAAAATGAGCTTTATTATTAGATAATCTCGAGAAAACGTTGTAAGGTACCTTATACCTTCTCTATACTACTTTTAATATCGTTTATAAAGTTTCACATATCTCTACAATATTCTTTTCGCTTTGGTCATTCTAATTTTTTTCAATTTTATCACAAGCTTTTTCTTATTTAAACTCTTAAGTGGCATATACCTTGTGAATTTTTTATGTTAATCTTGTTAAAGTGACTCTATTCTTAATCGTTCTTTGACGACCTTAAGTAAGATCTCAACTGTTTCAAATCTTACTTATAACTACTACATTTAATACCGCTTATACAGCTTTTGACTTCCTTAAAATTATGTTCATCTCATTAAAATAACTGAAATTTAAGTAGTTTATAAAGCTGTAAAATAAAAATTGTATTCTTCTAACGGATTAAAAACCTCAACTCACTATATTTTACTTATTATTTTATATAATACATATAAAAATTAAACAATGAAGGGATTTATCCAATTTTGCTTTATATATATATATATTATCGTAACACCCTTCTACCAATTGGTGTAGGGTATTTTGCTTTATAATGACACTTATTTACTTGAATACAGGCTCGTAAAGTATTACTTTCCCATACCCATAGGTATAGGGAAGTCTTGGAATCATGAAAATTTTGGAAATCGAGATTTTCACAGAAATATCCGTTTTGGGCCTCTAGGAACCCAAAAAAGTGGTTTTTAAAAAATGTCTGTCTGTGTGTGGGTGTGTGGGTGTGTGTGTGAGTGGGTGACGCTCCTACAGCCGAAAGTATTACTCCGATTTTGATGCGCTTTGGAATGCGGGGGTGTATCGAAAATTCATCGACAAAATAAGCTTTTCAAAAAAATCCGAAACCGGAAGCGGAAGTTACGCATGTTTTCTTGGTATCACTGTTTTCGTGATTAAAATTTTGAGAATTTTATCGCGGATAACGATAGAGGGTCATAAGACAAATCTGTTAGTTTTTTGCTGAACTCGCTAGGTTTAAAATGAAGGGCGCTATGATTTTTTGAAAATTTTCAGTTTAACGCCCTATTACTCAAAAACGGATGAATCGATTCAATTTATTTTTGTTTTCCGAATAGTATATGAAGGCTAACATGAGGTGATATAAAAAGTGTTTTGAAAAATATTAAAGGGCCTAAATTACAAATTTTCAAAATTTTGGAAATCTTCTAAAAATCATTTCTCAAAAACTGCCCACAGGAATTTGTTTAAACTTCATACACTGATAGACCCCGAAAAGGGCTATCGATCTGTTTTTTAAAGAATCTCATGAATTATCTGTGGCGTCCTCTACGAAGCTTTGAAGTTAGAAAATTTAAACCTCTTTAATTAATAAACAAAACAAGATAGGTAGCTGGGGTTTTCACTGAATTGCTCAGTGCACAATGGAGCATATGAATATGCAAAAAAATATTACACTCGTGGATATATGTAAGCGCACCGGCCCCCTCCCCCCTCTATTTTTGAAAAATAATTTTTTTATTCTAACGGTTGTTATATTTTTGCGTCAAAGAATCTTTTTCCGCGAAAATAAAAAAATCGATTTTGTATGCCCTAGAAAATATAATTTCCAGGTACTTAGAAAATTTCACCTCGGTGCTACAGCCGTTTTGAGGAAAATAATACATAAATAGCTCAGTGGCGGCTTGTCCACTTGGCGCCATCTACAGAAGCTCGGTGGTCACGTTTTGAACTATACATCTTATAACATAAAATCGTAGCTCTCTTTGTTTGCGTGTAACTATGTTTGTTCGCTATCTCCTCCGAAGATACTGGACCGATTAAGTTGTACGATGGCTTAAAAGTTTGCTAATTTTCAGACTTATTTAATTAACTTCTCTAGGCAGCAGTATAATTTAATTAACTTCTCTAGGCAGCAGAGCGGAGCGCCTATCGCTGTCTACTAGCTCGGGTGCGCGCATTATTCAAACAGGAGAGTGTGGTTCTGCGGTAAGCGTGCTGGCCTATCACGCGGGAGCCCCGGGTTCGATCCCGTCGATGCATCTTTTTTTTAAATTTATATTAATGAATCTCTCTTAATTTTGCGAACCGAAACGTAGTTCGGGTGACTCACTAGTTCTTTTATATTTACCCGCAATTTACGTGAAAGTGTAAACGCTTATCACGGTGAAGACGTGAGTCATCGAGTTGAAATTTTGATATGTTGTAAAGACTCTTGAATAAAGACGATATGAACAGTTTCCAGTATGGGAAAGTCCAGGGAGGTAGTCACGTCCACTTTTTGTTTATTAAAACTGCAAAATAAAAATTGTATTCCTCTAGCGCAGTGATTCTCAAAGTGGGCAATATCGCCCCTTGGGGGGCGCTGGAACGATCCAGGGGGGTGATAGTAGCCTCGTGTGCATTTGGGGGGCGGTGAATAAAAAATAAGGGGGCGGTGAAAGCTTAAAGAAGGAAGAGAAGATAAGGAGATTTAGAAAAACCATTTGTACATATTTCATCTGTTGTGTAACATAGTGTAACATTATTTTCCAAATAAACACACAAAATGCGAGTTACAGATTTATTTATTCCATGAAGACTATTTACCATTATTAAATGTTCTTATTCTTCTTCAAACAATTTTTTTGATTTATTTATTCAGTCTGTTTATTCTCCGTTTCTTTCATTTTACTTTATCACACCCTTTAACACACCATCCAGAAAGTAAATACCATTATAATAAAGGGTTTTTATTATTCAAATTTGCTTTTACTCAAAATACAGGTTACAAGTTCAGAAAAGATTTGTTTATGTTAAAAATATCATTTTCTCTAGCAATAATAATTTATACATAATTTCTATAGTGTATATTTTATTATAACATTTCATAATTGACTTTTTTAGATAATTATTTGAGTTTGGCTTTCACTTTAGTTATTCCGATTGTCAGTTAATACCTAGAAATTAAAATCTAAGCTCTGATGTTACCAGACAACTATCCCAACTAAATCAACTTATATGTTCGCACCTTTATAATCTAATGTATCATTCATTAAACAATTCTCAAACATCTATGTTATACTTTTAATGTCTAAATTCCCCCTTGTACTTTTTATTTGCTAATTAATTTATTCTTTCAAAATAATTTTCTACCTAGAAATGCTCTTATAGATAATTATCAATCTCAAGAAGGTACCACTACAATATCTTTTTGTTTGTTTGCTTAAAGAATGTAGATTTCCAAGGGGCGCTGAGTAATTTTTTTTTTCTGAAAAGGGGGCGGTAGGTCAATAAGTTTGGGAACCACTGCTCTAGCGGTTTAAAAGCTTTAATTTATAAACAATCTCAGTGTTGCCAAGATCAAAATACCATTACGGCGATGTGATTGTAAAACATGTACATAATATCGAACTTTTACCTTAATGTTATACCAAAAATTGGGATTTTATAAGTTAAAATTGGAGAAAAACAATGTATTAAACTCGTGGTTAAAATAAATAAGGTTTAAGTATCGTATTTTAATCCTCTGGTGACAAGCCCTTGAGGATAAAATAATACACTCAGTAATTCTTTATTTTAACCCCTTGTAAAATAAATAACTATTAATATCGTTAAAACACTATCAGTTATGCTAAATCTACTTTTAATCATTTTCAATTATTTTAAGTAAAGTGAAAACTGCTTGATATCCTACTTGATATCCAGCTACTCACTTCATTGACATTATGTTGAACTTGCTAACAACGACTTTTATTTCGTTTGTATAATTTTAAAGCTCATTAAAGCACTATCTGGTGATATAAGAGAGAAGAGTTTTGCTCTAGTTTAAATTCTTTTTTAATATCGTTCCAACAAAATCAACTGTTAATAATTTTCATATATTTGAAGATTTGTGGAAGTTGTTTAAAATCACATTTATACTACTTTTAATGCCGTTTATATAGCTTTTCACTTCGCTAAAATTATGTTTTTCTTCAAACGGCAGTAAAATATGGCATTATACTGCTGGATTGATGATGCTAAACTGCCACTTTATTGCCAAGCGGCAGATAATATTATCTGCCGCTGACAACTTTATCTGTCGCTCATCAGCGACAGATAAAGTTATTATCTGCCGCTGACCACTTTATCTGCCGCTCGTCAGCGGCAGATAATATTATCTGCCGCTGACGAGATCAAGTAATTTTCTTCAAATTTTGTTCACAAAGTTGTAAATAATTTGTTATAAAAACGTTTGAAGAAAAAATACTATATGTTATTCGGAGCAAAAGTATCTTTATGTGGCTCGGCTGTACTTATCTGCCTCGCAAGCTCGGCAGATAATCCGTCCAGCCTCGCCACATAAAATATAACTTTTGCTCCTAATAACATAATATACTATTATGTCGTTAAAATGATTTCATTTTTATTAGCTTGAATCAAAACGACTTATATCTCGTCTGTACAATTGTACAATTATAAATCCGTTATAACCCTAACGGGTGCAATAAAAGAGTACTATTGTAGTTTAAACAACGTTTAATCTTGTTAAAATGACTATCAGTCATATTAAATATATTTTTAATCTTTATCAATGATTTGAAATTTGGCGTAAACTATGGGAAGTCTTAATTATACTAGTTTTAGTATCGTTTATATATTCTTACACTTCGTTAAATTAAATTCATATCGTTAAAATTATGTAAATTTTATTAAATTTCATCAAAATTACTTATACCTGGCGTGTACAATTTAAAATGTCGTTAAAATACTACCTGATGAAAAGAAAGGAGATTTACTCTAGCTGAAATAATTTTTAAAATTTTTAAAAGGACAATCAATCTTGCAAATTTTTTAAAACTCATTTTCAATAATTTGCTGTTTGGTGTAAATTAATTGAAATCTGATTTATACTACTTTAAATATCGGTTATACAGCCTTTTACTTCGTGAAAATTATGTTCATCCCCTTAAAGTGATTTCAATTTTATTAGATTTCATCAAAACGACTCATAATTCGTTCGACTTCGTTCAACTTAAAATTTCATTAAAATCCTACCTGCTGAAAAGAGGGAAGATTTACACTAGTTTAAATGATTTTTAATATAGTTAAAACGACAATCAGTCATGCTTAATCTACTTTTAATAATTTTCAGTGATTGTAAATCTAGTATAATCTGCCTAAAATGTTATGTATACTACTTTTAATGCTGCCTATACATTTTTCACTTCGGTAAAATTATATTCAGCTTGGTAATGTGATTTCATCTTTATTACATTTAATCACGACGACTTACATCTCGTCAATTTTAAACCTCATTAAAACGCTAACCAGTAAAAATAAAAGAGCTCTAGTTTAAATGACTTTTTAGCTGGTTAAAACAGCAATCAATTATGATAAATCTACTTTTACAGATTTTAAAGTTGGTGTAAAATAGTTGTAATCTCATTTATATTCTTTTAGTATAGTTTGTATAGTCTTTCCGTTGGTGAAAGTTATGTCCCATCTCATTGCAATTAGTTCAATATAATTATATTTCATCAAAAGGCATTCTCTTTTTAACTTTAACTGCTGAAAATAAAAGAGAGCTATTCCAGTTTAAAGATTTTTAATCTTGTTAAAATGACAAACAATCATTCTAAATCGTTATTGAATCATTTTCAGTGATATTCAATTCGGTGTATAGTACTTGCAATTTTATTTATACTACTTCGTTTAAGTTATGTTTAGCTGGCTAAAGTTATTTCATTTTCTTTAGATTCAACCAAAACGACATAATATAGCATTTGTACAAACTTTATATCACTTTAAAACCCTCCCTTGTAATAAGAAAAAAGTGTTGCTCTAGTTTAATCGTTATCTTGTTCTCGTTCAAATTACTAGGTATCAATTATGCTAAATTTACTTTTACCATTTTCAATGATTTTCAGTACAAAGTGCTTGACATTAATAATAATAATAATAATAAACTTTATTGATGTGCTCATACAAGACGAGATTCAGTTTTGGTTAGCCCTACTCCTGCTCTACCATTTAAACTTTGAGAACAAAATGACATAGAATGAATTCCTAACCCTAAAGCAAACTTTATAAAAACTAATGTTATCCTGGGACGGGGACAAATGTAATGGTGAAAAGATTTAACGTTGAAAAGATGTACTGCTATCCAAACAAAAAGAAACAAAAATTTGTGGACAGTTTGGTAAACAAGTTACTGTTTCTGCAAAAGATCTAAATGCAAATTTAGTTTAAATAATTTCAAACTAGAGACGTTAAAATTAGAAGGCAAACTGTTATGCATTGCATATATCTGAAACGAGACCACTCGAATAAAGTTTAAGTATGGAAAGGTGGCGAAATTTGGAACATCAGTTCTAAAGTTCATAGATATACTGCAGATCCTAATTTATTGCATCAACAGCATTCCTCCAGTTTGCTGCTGTAAATAAATGGTATAGTTGAGTACATATGCATAGATATGAAGTTTTGAGAATTTAACATGTTGCATAAACACAGATGTATATATTGGAAACAACAAGGGGTCCAGAATTGATCCCTGTGGAACTCCTTGACTCACGTACAATGAACTTGAAATATTATTGCCCAAACTGACAGACTGTGTTCAATTGCAAAGATAGCTTGTGATTAAGGAGGTAGCAGCATGACCAACCCCCAAGTATTTTAAAATGATGATAAGAGTGTCAAGATTAATTGTGTCAAATCCTTGCTATAATCTAACAACACAAGTGTATTCACCTTACACTAGTCGATGGCACCTAAACTATCGTCAGGAATTACTTGCGAGGACCTTTAAAAACACTTTTCGTTCGTGGTGAATACAACGGTTTATTTTATACTGCAAGTTTAATGAATTTTAAATAAAAAGTTGTAAATCATTTCAAATTTCATGTCAACAACTGACGTATAATTTTAAAGTACTTGAACTTTAAAATTTTACTTTAAAGTACTAGGACTTTAATGTTCCATTTTTTGTGCAATAAATAAGTTTTAAAGTGCTTGAACTTTAAAATTTTACTTTAAAGTACTAGAATTTTAATGTTCCATTTTTTGTACCAAAAATAATCCAAAAAATGTCATTTCTGACATCAGTATGAAATATACTAAATTGTCAGTTATCCAGGGGGCATATGATTTAGTGAAGTTACAAGTTTTAAGAGAAGCATGTTTATCAAACAATCACAAAATCGTTTCATTGAATACTCTCAATTTTTCGTTGACCTTAGGCGATCGGAAAATGTGATGAAAAAGCGTAGCGTTAAGGTCAGCCCGAAATAAATCAAGATAATTTTTTTTAAATTTCGAAACGTCATTTTTGATGCAACTTGGGCAGCTTAATATCACAGAACATAAGATCATGGTTAGCCAGATGACAACCAATTACACCACTATCAGCAATTAATGAATTATCTGATATAACTATTAGATCGATAAGCGAAACATAATTGTTTGATACCCTTGTAGGTTGATTAATAATTTGATAAAAACCAAGAGATTCAATCAAAAAATCTATATTAAAATGTTCAGAATAAGACATGGATGAAATATTAGAATTTTCAAAAATTTACAGCTGTCTAAATTTGCTCAAAAGTAACACGACCAACATCGATACGCCAAAAATTAATGCACCTTTGTATGTAAATAGCAACACCCCCTCTACGTCCACAACGATCATTTCGAACAAAACATAACCATCACTATTTGATATCAAAATCAGCAATATTTGAGTTTAACCACGTTTCAGAAATAGTTAGAATGTCTATTTTATTTTGTAGTATAAAAGTTATTTTAGGCAACAAGGATCTGACATTAACATGTGCCATTCTAATATTTTTATTAACCATTGATATTTGCAAGGTTTATTAACTTGACAGAAAAATAATAAACAACTAAAAAATGTATTTGTTTAGATAGCAGCACAACACACAAAAAGCAATAATACTTAAATCTTAAGCATTAATTATCTCACACTAGAGCTCCAATTAGGCAAGTGTAAGTAATAAAAATAGGTATAAGACCAAGAAACAAATACAAAATAAACAAACTTGTCATTCTACTGCAACATTAAAATGCATTATACTAATTTTAGATCGTCTAAAGCCGTGATTTTTTAAATTTTATACATTATACATTCCCATTCCTTAACGATAAACATTTCTTTTGTGGGTTAGACGGTTAGATCTTCTCTAACATTTTTGCCCCTTTCAATCTTCTTTTAGCACGGAATATTTCAGTTTTTACGGTACGCCAACAAAACTTCACTATTACGGGTTTGCGATCACCAACTTTATATCCTAATCGATGACTGCAGGCAATGTCTGTTGTTTATATATCGACTATTTTTCGGTTTTAGCTGGTTTTCCTTTAAGTTCTTTAAATTTCTTATTATACATGGTGTCCGGAAAATACGTGTACAACGGAAGACCACAAGTTGCTTGGCCCAAAATATGATGATTTAACTCACGGTACCTATATACAAAGTTGCTTACTTTAGCCGCTAGAGGGCTTTAAAAATGATTAAATTTTTTAACTTCCCGTATAATCACTACCAATTTTTTTGTGGATAGCTACTTTACTTTAGAAGCTATTTCCTCTCTTACAAAATTTTAGTTGGGTGAACGGTTTAGTCACAAAAAATATTTTTTAAATCCCTACAAGCCTCGTGTTAGTTACAATTACTGATTCAGGCTTGAAGAGATTTAGAAAATATTTTTTGTGGCTAAACCGTTTACCCAACTAAAATTTTGTAAGAGAGGAAATAGCTTTGAAATTAAAGTAGCTATCCACAAAAAAATGGTAGTGATTACTGATTATACAGGGGGTTAAAAAATACGGATGGATAATTTATTGTGACAAAGTTTTTGAAAACCCTGTAATTTTCGAAATTAAGGTTGATTCCACAAAAAGCTGTAGTTAATCGATCATAAAAAATAAATAAAATTTATCAAAGATTTTTTGACTTACTCGAAACCATTTAAAAAAGCCAATCATTTTTGAAGACCTCTAGCGGCTAAACTAAGCAAGTTTGTATATAGGTAAGTTGAGTTAAATCATGATATTTTGGGCCAAGAAGCTTGTGGTATTCCATTGTACACGTATTTTTCGGACACCCTGTAGTGTTCGTCAATTCTCGCAAACATGGACGTTATAAGTTTTTTAATAAATGAATCGTTGGATAATATTTTTTCCGCCATTTTCTGGAGGAATGATTCATCTTTGTCGGTCTCCACCCATTTTACACAATATTGTAAGTTGAAGAATAAATAACGAGAAATATCACGCAGTAGAACGAAGTACGTCTATGCACTTCGAGCGCACATTCATTTTATTTATATTACTTTTGATACCGTTTATACGGCTTTTCACTTCGTTGAAATTATGTTCAGCTCGTTAAAGTGATTTCAACTTCATTATGTTATACTAAAACGACTTATATCTGTTCTGTACAAATTTTAAATCTCTGAAGTTTTTCTCTAGTTTCAACGATTTTTAAACCCCTTCAAACGACTATCACTTACAATAACTCCACTTGTAATAATTTTCAATTATTTTAAATCTGGTGTAAGCTGCTTGAAATCTTATTTATACTACGTGTACTTTTATACCGTTCATAAAGCTTTTCACTTGGTTAAACTAATGTCCATTGCTTGCAAAATAATATATCTCGTCTGTACAATTTTAAATCTTAGTAAAATCCTAACAGTTGAGTTAAAACCACTTTTAATGATTTTCAATAATTTTCAGCAAAGATCTTGAAATCTTATTTATACTGCTTTTATGCCGTTTATACAAATTTTCACTTTAATAAACGTACGTTCAATGTGTTAAAATGATTTAAATTTTACTAAATTTAACCAAAATGACTTACTTATATCCCGTCTGAACAATTTTAGTAAAAACCTAGCCCTTGAGCTAAAACTATTTTTAATTATTTTCAATCATTTTAAGCAAAGTGCTTCAACGCTTATTTCTACTACTTCAAAGTCCCTTTATACAGCTTCTCACTTTATTGAAATTATGTTATTTCACTTTCATTAGATCTAATCTGTAGAATTTTAAAACTCGTTTTGCTATAGTTAGAACAATGTTTAGTCTCGTTCAGAAGTGTCAATCATGCTAACTTTACTTTTAATAATTTTCAATGATTTTAAGTCTGGTCCAAACTGTTTCGAAACTTATTTATATTACATTAAATACCGTTTGTACAGCTTTTCACTTCCGTAAAATTATGTTCAGTTCGTTAAAGTGATTTAATTGTCATTCTATTTAATCAAAACGACTTATATCTCAGATGTACAATTTTAAACCTTGTTAAAGCCCTACCTGGTGAAAGGAGAAGAGTTTTGCTATAGTTTGAACAATTTGTAATTTCGTTTAAATTGCTATTAATCACACAAAATCTACTAATAAGCAGTTTAAAGGATTTTTAGTTTGTTGTAATCCCTTTAAAATAAATAACTATTAACATTGTTCAAAGGAACAGTAATGCTAAATATACGTACTTTTAATCATTTTCAGTTATTTTAAGTATAGCGAAAACTGCTCGATATCTTATTTAGTACGTACAATAACGTTTATACAGCTTCCCACTTCGTTGACATTATGTTCAACTGGCTAAAGTTATTTCATTCTCATTAGATTTAATCAGAATGACTTATATTTCGTCTATATAATTTTAAAGCTCATTAAAGCACTATCTCGTGATAGAAGACAGAAGAGTTTTGCTCTAGTTTAAACTCTTTTTAATATCGTTCCAACGACTATCACTTATGTGAAATCTAATTATAATAATTTTCACTTATTTTAGTATTTGTGGAAGTTGCATAAAGTCTTATTTATACTACATTTAAAACCATTAACAGCAGATTTTCACTTCGTTAAAATTATGTTCAGGTCCTTAAAACGATTTCATTTTCATTAGCGACTATCGATCATAGTAAATTTATTTTTAATCTTTATTAATGGTTTTAAATTTGGTGTAAACTATGTGAAATCTTATTTATACTACTTTTAATATCGTTTATACATCCTTATACTTCGTTAAAGTTATGTTCATATCGTTAAATTGTGTCAATTTTATTAAAATTTATCAAAACGACTTATACCTCGCGTATACAATTTAAAATGTCCTTAAATTCCTACCTGATGGAAAGAAGGGAGACACTCTAGTTCGAATAATTTTTAAAAAGTAAAAGGACAATCAATCATACTAATTCTTTTAAAACTAATTTTCAATCATCTGCAATTCGGTGTAAATTAATTGAACTCTAATTTATACTACCTTAAATATCGCTTATACAGCATTTTACCTCATGAAAATTATGTTCATACCGTTAAAGTGATTTCAATTTTATTAGATTTAATCAAAACTACTTATATTTCGTTTGTTCAACTTAACATTTCGTTAAAATTCTAGCTGCTGAAAAGAGAGAAGATTTACACTAGTTTAAATAATTTTTAATCTAGTTAAAACGGCAATCAGTAATGCTAAATCTACTTTTAATAATTTTCAATGGTTGTAAGTCTAGTATAAACTACCTGAGATGTTATGTAACCTACTTTTAATGCTGCTTATACAATTTTTACTTTGGTAAAAGTATATTCAGTTTAGTAAAGTGATTTAATTTTTATTACATTTAATCACAACGACTTACACCTCATTTGCACAATTTTAAATCTCGTTAAAACCCTACATGGTAGAAATTAAAGAGGTCTCCTCTAGTTTTTTTAATATCGTTTGTACAGTCTTTCCCTTAGTGAAAGTTGTGTCCCATCGCTTTGCAATTATTTTATTAGATTTCATCAAAAGATCTTACATCTTATATCTGCAAATTTGAATCTCTTTTTAGCCCTAACTGGTGAAAACAAAGAGAACTACTTCCTAGTCTTGTTAAAACGACAAACAATCATTCTAAATCTTTATTGAATCATTTGCAATGATTTTAAATTCGGTGTATACTACTTGAAATTTTATTTATACTACTTTTAACACCGTCTATACAGCTTACTTTGTAAAAATTATGTTCATCTCGTTAAAATATTTTTTTAAATATTATTAAAATGACTATGTCGTCTGCACAATTTTAAATGTCGATAAGACCTTATCTGGTAAGAATGAAAGAGTGCTACTCCAGTTTAAACAATTTTTAGTTTCGTTTAGAGGACTATCAGTCTTGTTATATTTACTTTTACCATTTTCAATGATTTTCGGTCAAAGTGCTTGAAATTTTATTTATATTACATTTAATACCGTTTATACAGCTTTTCACTTCGTTAAACTTATGTTCAGATTGTTAAAGTGATTTCAATTTCATTATGTTCAATCAAAAGGACTTATATCTCAACTGTACAAATTTTAAATTTCTCGAATTTTTCTCTAGTTTCAACGATTTTTAAACTTCGTCAAACGACTATCGCTTGGTCTAACTCTACCTCTAATCATATTCAATTATTTTGAATCTGGTGTAAGCTGCTGGAAATATTATTTATACTACTTTTATTTAACCGTTTATACAGCTCTTCACTTCATTAAACTTATGTTCATTGAGTTAAAATGGTTTAAATTTGATTAAGTTTAATCAAAATGACTTATATATCCCATCTGTACAGTTTTAAATTTCAGTAAAATCCTAGCAGATGAGTTAAAACTATTTTTAATGATATTCAATCTTTTTAAGAAAAGTGCTTGAACTTTTATGTATACTACTTTTATACCATTTATACAGCTTTTCACTTCGTTAAACTTATGTTGTTTGCGTTGATATGATTTAAATTTTACCAAATTTAATGACTACTTATATCTCGTCTGTACAATTTAAATTTTCAGTAAAGCCTAGAGGTTGAGCTAAAACCATTTTTAATGAGTTTCAATCAATTTAAGTGCATTGAACTCTTATTTATACTACTTTTATACCGTTTATAAAGCTTTTTACTTCGTTAAGCTTATGTTCACTGAGTTAAAATAACTTAAATTTTACTAAATTTAATCAAAATGGCTTATATCTTGTCTATACAATTTTAAATGTCTGTAAAATCCTAACAGTTGAGTTAAAACTATTTTTAATAATTTTCAAACATTTTAAACAAACTGCTTCAACTCTTATTTATGCTACTTTTATAACCTGTATACTACTTTTATACCATTTATACAGCTTTTTACTTCGTTAAACTTATGTTTATTGCGTTAAAATGATTTAAACTTTACTAAATTTAATCAAAATGACTTATATCTCGTCTGTACAATTTTAAATTTCAGTAAAAGCCTAGCAGTTTTGCTAAAACGATTTTTAATAATTTTCAATCAATTTAAGCAAAGTGCTTGAACTCTTATTTATACTACTTTTATACCGTTTATACAGCTTTTCACTTCATCAAGGTTATGTTCATTGAGTTAAAATGATTTAAATTTTACTAAATTTAATCAAAATGACTTATGTCTCACATGTACAATTTTAAATCTCAGCAAAATCCTAGCAGTTGAGTTAAAATTATTTTTATTGATATTCAACCATTTTAAGCAAAGTGCTTGAACTCCTATTTATACTACTTTTATACCGTTTATATAGCTTTTCACTTCATTAAGCTTATGTTCATTGAGTTAAAATGATTTAAATTTTACTAAATTTAATCAAAATGACTTATATTTCACCTGTACAATTTTAAATCTCAGCAAAATCCTAGTAGTTGAGTTACTATTTTTATTAATAGTCAATCATTTTAAGCAAAGTGCTTGAACTCTTATTTATACCGTTTATAAAGCTTTTGACTTCGTTAAGCTTATGTTCATTGAGTTAAAATGACTTAAATTTTACTAAATTTAATCAAAATGACTTATATTTCATCTGTACAATTTTAAATCTCAGCAAAATCCTAGTAGTTGAGTTAAAACTATTTTTATTGATATTCAATCATTTTAAGCAAAGTGCTTGAACTCTTATTTATACCGTTTATAAAGCTTTTAACTTCGTTAAGCTTATGTTCATTGAGTTAAAATGACTTAAATTTTACTAAATTTAATCAAAATGACTTATATCTCATCTGTACAATTTTAAATCTCAGCAAAATCCTAGTAGTTGAGTTAAAACTATTTTTATTGATATTCAATCATTTTAAGCAAAGTGCTTGAACTCTTATTTATACCGTTTATAAAGCTTTTAACTTCGTTAAGCTTATGTTCATTGAGTTAAAATGACTTAAATTTTACTAAATTTAATCAAAATGACTTATATCTCATCTGTACAATTTTAAATCTCAGCAAAATCCTAGCAGTTGAGTTAAAACAATTTTTATTGATAGTCAATCATTTTAAGCAAAGTGCTTGAACTCTTATTTATACAACATTTATACTACTTTTATACCGTTTATACAGTTTTTTACACAGCTTCGTTAAACATATGTTTATTACGTTAAAATGATTTAAATTTTACTAAATTTAATGACCTATCTATATCTCGTCTGTACAATTTTAAATCACAGTTAAAGCGTAGCAGTTAAGCTAAAACTATTTTTAATGATTTTCAATCAATTTGAGCAATGTGATTGAACTCTTATGTATGTTACTTTTATACCGTTTATACAGCTTTTCACTTCGTTATGCTTATGTTCATTGCATTAAAATTATTTAAATTTTACTAAATTTAATCAAAATGACTTATACCTCGTCTGAACAATTTAAAATTTCTGTGAAATCCTAGCAGTTGAGCTAAAACTATTTTTAATGACTTTTAATCATTTTAAAGAAAGTGCTTAAACTCTTAATTATATTACTTTTAAATCCCTTTATACAGCTTTCCACTTTATTGAAATTATGTTCAACTGGTTAAAGTTATTTCTCTCTTACTAGATGTTATCAGAACGATTTATATCTTTTTATACAATTTTAAAACTTGTTAAAGACCCTAGCTGCTAAAAAGGGGCGGGCTTTGCTATAGTTAGAACAAATTTCAGTCACGTTCCGAGGATCATCAATCATGCCAAATTTACTTTTAATCATTTTCAATGATTTTAAGTCTGGTGCAAACTGTTTGGAAACTTATTTATACGACTTTAAATACCGTTTGTACAGCTTTTCATTTCCGTAAAATTATGTTCATTTCATTAAAGTGATTCAATTGTCATTATATTTAATCAGAAAGCATATTTCGGCTGTACAATTTTAAACCTTGTTAAATCTCTACATGGCGAAAGGAGACAAGTTTTGCTATAGTTTGAATAATTTGTAATTCCGTTTAAATTACTATTTATAACTACACACAATCTACTTACAGATTAAAAGATTTTTAGTTTGGTGTAACGTGTAAAACATTTGCCATCTTATTTATACTACTTTTAACATTGTTTATACAGTTTTGACTTCGTTACATTTATGTTTAGCCTAATAAAATTATTTCATCATTACTGGATTTCATCAAAATAAATATACGTCGTCTGTATAATTTTAAATCTCAGTGAAACCCTAATTGGTGAAAAGACACGAGTTTAAATGCGTTTTAATGTAGTTGGAATGATTATGAGTTATGCTAAATGTATATTTAATAATTTTCAATTATTTGAAGTCCGGTGTAAACTGCATGAAATCTTATTTATACTAGTTTTAATATCGTTTATTCATTCTTACATTTATTTACACAATTTGATTACATTTCATCAAAAAGACATGGCTGATTTGTACAATTTAAAATTTCGTTAAAACCCTACCTGGTGTAAAGAGAGGAGATTTACTTGATTTTAAATCTTTTTAAAAATACTACCAATCAAGCTAAATATACCTTTATTAATTTTCAGTGAGTAAGTCTAGTATAGATTGCTTGAAATCTTATTTGTACAGTTTTCACTTCCTTAAAATTTTGTTCATCTTGTTAAAGTGATTTCATTTTCATTAGATTTAATCAAAACGATTTATATCTTGCCTTTACGATTTCATATCTCGCCAAACTCCTACCCGATAAAAAAGGAATTTTACTGCAGTTTTTCAACAATTAGAAATATGGAATTAATTATTTGCCCCCCTTCGTCGCGTTCAAATTATATTAAACTCATTAAATGTATTTTTATTTAAAGCAACACGACTCTTATTTTTATCTCGTTAGAACTACTATCAATAATATCAAGTATATTTTTAATTTATATCAAAGGCTTTAATCTCGTGTAAACTTTGTTAAATATTATTTATACTACTCTCATTGCTTGCACATCCTTACACTTCGTTAAAATTATATTCATCTTGTTAAACTGATTTCAATATCATTATGTTTCATCGAAACGACTTGCACAATTTAAAATCCTACCTAATAAAAAGAGAAGAAAGATATTTACATTAGTTACTAGTTACACTAGTTGATTGTAGGTCAGTTGTAAACTACTGGATAACTTATTTATATTGTATTTAATGTCGTTTATACTGTCATTCCATTTTGTTAAAATGATATACGTACATTTCATTATATTTAATCACAACGATTTATATCTTGTATGTGCGAATTTATATCTCGCTAAAATCCCACCCAGTGAAAAGAATCTGTAGTTTAAATAGTTTTCAATCTCATTCAAAAGCTAAATCTACTTTTAACCATTTTTATTACTTTTAAATTTGGTGCAAACAACTTTAAAACTTATTTCGTATGTACCGTGTCAAAAGTTTGCTCAGTCTAGATTAATTCGTTTCAACCACTTTAAAGCAACTGATAATCGTGGGAAATACACTTTTAATCATTTTCAGCGATTAAAAATCTGATATTAACTACCTACTTGAAATGTTACTTTTAATATTGCTAATGCCGTCTTTTATCGCGTGCAAATTATTGCAGTTTTAATCAACACGACTTTGTTTTATTCACACAATTTTAAATGTTATCTACCTTGTGAAAAATTGTGCCTTATTTTAGTTAATCCCCTAAAAACGGTTGCCAAGGTACTTTACGACTACTTTTATTTTTTTCTTATTTAGAAGGCTTTACGCTTCTTTAAATGACATACCTAACTATTGAACAATTTTATTGTTATCTTTAAAGGTACTATCAATCTACTTTTACTGATTTTGTTATGATTTTAGGCCTGGTGTAACATTTTAAATCTCATCTATCCTGATTTAAATGACCCATAATCTCGTTAAAATGATGTGGATTCCACGATGAATATTTTCTTACTGGATGATTTATTTAGTCATGCTAGATTAACGTGCTGTTACAATTAAATTTTCTTTTAACTTCGTTTTACACTATATAGGCTTTAAGGGGCTTTAATCCTGGTTTGTGAGACGTTAAATTGAAAAGCACTCTAGTTGAAATCGATACTAGTTTCGTTAAAATTTCGTTAAAAAATTAGCTTGGAAAAAACATATTTTACTACTAATAAATGCGTCGTCTTTTCCGAGTTCAGTTTATCGAGGAGTAATTTTCCGCATTTTAGTAAACGTGTGGTTGCTAAAATAGGTCAAATGGGTCGCCATGAGGAAGCAATAAACAACCGCTCATCGCCATTATCTGCCCATTCAAAAACCTGCCAACCTTGTCTAGTGTTGCCACTTACGAAACGGCGTTCGATATTCGCAATTAGTGGAAGCTCAACCGAGGCAAGGAGGAATTCCCTCGCTCCATGCATCAGAGTTGGCCACGCGCCCATCTCGCTCGAGGCGAGTGTAACAAAACAGCTGACTGGTGTTCGCGGCAGGCATTCGTTTTGTGTTGCTGCCATTGAGTAGAAACGCTCTTGTGTTCGTCCAGAGTGAATCGTGCCTTCCCGCGAATAGGGCCCTTTGTTTAGGTGAGTACACTTTTGATCCCCCGGAAACTCGACCGATTTTGTGCACTTCAGTTTTTAACAGGTGAAGCGCGACGCGAAACAATGCCCGATGCACCTTTGTTGGCGCTTCAGTTGTTTTTCACCGGTATTAGGGCTAATGCTTTTGTTGTTTTTAGTTGTATGTATGATTAAGTCGATAAATTGTGATTGCTTGGTGTAGTTGGGTAAAACAAGTGCTTTCGCCCGGCTTATTTTAATGTAAAATAGTAATCTGTCATTATGGGAACCCACGTGCTGGTTTGATTTGCACTGAATTACAATGTGGGTTGCACATTGGGTAATAAAAAGACCTTTCACTGTATGGCAAAGACGTCAAAATACGGTTGAGATCAGCCAGCATCACATGTAGCTGATCTGATGCAATGACCGCATATCGGTGATAAGATTTTAATCGGGGCTTTAAAGCCCAATAGTAACAGTTTCCTGGTGAAAAATACCAAACTGCACACTTATTAATTCATCTATGTGTAATTTTGTTGAATTTATCACCTTTGCCAAATGTGCGTGCCCCGACTACAAACAATGCTAAAAACAACTGCAAAAATTGAGCTAATTTGCACGCATACTAAGCCAACAAGTGGTTGTCAATTATTAATTTTCCAAAACAAAGACGTGCAGATGCTCAAGGATTTCCTGGAAGGCCACTCTCGAAAAACCTTTAATTTGAAACTGTTTTTATGAGAGGTTTGGAAAGCCCCTTGTGAGCAAACTAATCTTAGAAATTAGAATTAATGTAACGGTTTGTTACAGAAGATGAGAAGTTGCTTTGAAGCTAACCTTTGGAGTTTGCTTAGGTGATGCTACAACTGCATCCTTTCGCTTTTCTTGTTCAAATAATCAGTCAAATCAAAATTACGATGTTTAAATTAGAATTTTTCTAATTTTTTTTTATGCCTTCAACGAGCGCAGGAGTTCGTTTTATTCTATCCTTCTTTTATCATTTTTTTCTACGACTTCCAGTCCTTTGCCATCTTCTTACTCTTTATTTCTTTCATCCATGTTTTCCTGGACCTCTCTTTTCTTATGTTTCTCTCTCCTTTGGCATCTACCACCCTCTTTACCAGTATATTTTGGCCTATCCTTATTATATTTTTAATATTTTTGGATGATGATTTAAATGTGTTTTCATTTCTGATTCTGCTCGTAGGTGTTTTCCTGCTATGTTTCTCAGTTGTTTCATCTCAGCCGTATTTATTGCACTTTCGTGTTTCATTTGTGTTAGCCAAAATTCACTATTGTATAGCAGTGTTGGTACTGTTATTGCATTATATACCTGAGTTATAGTTTATCTAATTAATTTTTTCTGAAGATGTTTTATTCAGTGCACAGTATCTTTTTTGATTCTGTTTTTTGCTATTTCCAGATCTCATTGGCCACCGTAACCTGTTCTAATTGTTGTTCTCTACGTCTCACTCTATTTCTTATCCTTTCTTCTTTTTTCTATTGATTAATGACTGTATATTTACATTTATCTGTGTTTATTTCCAATTTCATGTTCTCAATTTTTTCTACCCAGATATCTGTTAATGTTTGCATTTTTCTTTGTGAACGTGGTATTAGTACTATATCGTCGACATATTTTAAATCTTCTAGGTGCACTGATTACAATTGTGTGTATCCCATAGTTAATACGTGTGGTTTGTTCTTTTTCTTGCGTTTTTCATTATTTTGTTCATTATTATTGCTATTATTGACCGAGCGAAGCGAGGGCTTTCAAAACGACTGGGCGAAAATTCATTTCTATCTATGTGCGTATGTTGCACACGAAAAGTTACAGAGACGTTCTATAAAGCTTTGGAACGACGACAACCGACTTTGGTTTCACTGTCAAAAAACGACAACAGTTTTCAAGAAATGGCTCTAACGACTGATCATTTCTCTCTTACTCATAAGTCATACTCCATAGTTATTATCTACCCAAAAATCCCAGGTAGTGATATATCTAGAAGAGGGTGGGGTCTGGGTGGCACATATTTCATACGGACAACTTCATGAAAATGTATGGAGGTTAAGTAACAAACGACTTCCGGGATTGGACCGTGCCATGACCTCAAAAGTCATGTATGGAGGTGTTCTACGAAGCTTTAGAATGATGTTACTAGACCGCGAGGAGGCCCAAATACAGGGGGGGGGGGGGGGGGGACAGATCTCATGCAGACAAATTGCTATGAAAATATGAGATAACACAATTATGAAAAATATTTTATTTTCTACTGGTTTATTGTTTGTTGTTTATATCTGTGATATCAGGTATATAAAGCAGTCCATAACGCCTTAAGGCGTTAGAAGCGGGCGTAATTACTCCCGCTCATTATGCCCCAGGGCGTTATGGACTGCTCTGCAAGCTTTTCAAGTTATTTGCGTATTCAAAGTAGAAAATAAAACGTTGTATGCACCACGGGCATTACTTGATGTTGATAGCCCTGCGGCGACTTATAAACCTTCAGGCCAGAGGCCCTCGGGCTTGTAAATTTGTCGCCCGAAAGGGCATAAATCTTCATAATGCCCTTGGTACTTAAATAAATATTATACATTGCTGAAGTAAGTTTTACCTAAAAATGCAGTTGCTGTTGTTTACCTCTTCATTATTGTTAAAAGTATTCTTGGTAACCACAGCAACATTAGAAAAATGTAACTATATTTTTTCGAGTGCCGCCTCGTCTAGGCCAGATGAAGGGGGTTTCAATGAAAAAAAGGTTCTATGGACCAAATCTTACCTTCAGGATATTGTAGTTTTTTGTGCACTTATTTCTCGAACATCTTGTACAGGCTTGTCGTCGGCATCTGCACGTAGTTCTAGTAATTCCCATATCATGTATTTCTACCATGTCGAATGCCGAATTCAGATCTAGAAAAGTTTGATGTAACACTTCTCCTTTTTCGTTTTTCTTTTCTATTATGTGTCTTACTATAAATATATTGTCATCTTATCTTTCATTTTCTTCGATGTATTATCTTATTCTATCCTCTATAATCCTTATTTATAGTTCTGATATTCTGTATTTTTCATTCTCTTTGTTCGCTTATAACCAGAAACTGTATATTTTGTATTGGTTCATGTTCTTTTCCATTTAGTTATATTCCAAATACCTATTGTTATGTCCGTAATCCTGTTGCCTTTCACCTTTGTCCTATAACTTTATTTTTTTGTTTTGTTGCCATCACTGTATTTGTTCTTTTTGCCGCATTCTGTATGTGTTTTCTTAATATTCATATTATTGTCTCATTCTGTTGCAATTTTCGAGTTTCCTTCTATAATTTTATTTCCTTAATCATATTTAAAAATCATATCCTTATTCATTGCCCGGTTGTTTTCCTTTTTTCCTTTCTTTTAATGTTGTTCTAATTTTTGGTCTTTTTAGTTTTTCTTTTACTTTATCCCATCTCCATACGTCTCATTCTATTGTGATCTTCCTTTGCTCTTATTTTATCTGTGTTTGCATTTCTCTTTACCTTTTGTTAGATTATGGTTTATATACATTCGATTTTTTTTATTTGTTTCAGTTTGTGTGTGTTTTTAACTATTATTTTTTATCCAGAGTGTTCAATTCTATTCGATAGACCTTTTGTCTCTATTTCTGTGCTTTTTTAACTTTTATTTTCTTCCTTAAATGATTATTCGTTGATAGTTTACGGTCGGTCTCCTGTATCTAGTTTTCGTTCAGTAGTCAGTTATAACTAAGTTATTTTCTCTTTCGTTTCTTTCCAACCATTGAATATTACTTTTCATGTTGTTCAGTTACTTTTTAATTTCTCTTAATTTTCTCGTATAGTTCTGCTATCTTTTTGTGTTCCACTTTTATTTTCTTGATTTCTTCTCGATATCTTTTTGTTCCTTTCTCATTTCTTTCATATCTGTTTTCGTATCATTCATCTTTCTTTTCATTTCTTATAGCAGTTCTAACAACTTCTCTTGTATGTAGTTGGCCTGATGTTCTTGTCTTCTTTGTTGCGTTTCCAAAAATTCATCCTCGTCATATTCCCTTCTTCCTTTATTTTCCTCATCCGTTGATTCTCCCTCGCTTTGCATTTTTTCTGATTACGGTCCTGTTATTTTAACGCTTTTGACGTATATGAAAATTTTCTGCGCAAAGAGTGATACCTTATACCTGTTCATCAAACTCTAAATCGGCGCATACTAGTTCGCTCCCGCGGTCAGTTTTTGAAAAAGGTCATAGGTAAGTTCGCTCCCGAAGCATAGGTAAGTTCGCTCCCGAGGATTAAAACGTAAATAAGTAGATTACGAGAGATTAAAATTTTACCAATATTTTATTTTACCAATATTTATATTATTACATACAATATTATACATACAAGACATTTAATATAATTTTAATGTGAGCAAAACTCTTGGTAAAAACGATAACTACTCATTTAATGACAATAACAAAACAGGAATAAACTTATATTCAAAATATATCAAATTTAAATTAATTAATTTTTCTTTACATATCTGACAATTTTTCAAGAAATTGAATTTTTGTAATAGCTCCAGTTTTGAAGCTGGCCAAATGATCTTCAATTAATTTAATTTTTTGCATTTCTACCCTTCTGTATACTTTTTTAATTTTATGAGCACTGTTTATTTTTACATATGTCTCGACTTGAAATTCTTTCAACACTTCAATAAATTGAAAAATATTTGGATGGGCAGCGTAAAACGACCCATTGAATCTGCTGTGGAAAGCTTCACAAGCATTTGTTGATCTCGTCCTTGCTGAAGAATGTTCGGCCCACATTTCTGGCGGGAATAGAGAATCTTCTGATATATATGTTTCCACCAAATAGTTATTAAAAATCTCCAATTTTTTGTCTTGTGGCAAAATTTCCGCAAGATCAAAGCAGAAACAATCTCCCACATCGGCTGGTTGTAAGTAGGGAAGGCCAAATACGAAATTTAAATATTTTCCAATATCTGATTGGGATTTGTAATCTTGAGTAAGTCCTAAGTGCTGAATTTTCCGCCACCTGCAGCAATGGAACAAAATAATTAATTTTTTGATAAAATATAAAAAGTAAGATCTTACCATGACTGGGTTAGATGAAATAAGCAACCCTTAATCACAACGTGTGGAAGTTTTCTTTGGAATGCTAAATGTATTGCCATTTCAAAATCTATGTAAACACATTTTGATGTTAGTGCAATTTCCATTTCTTGTAGCTTGTTGAGAAGAATGTTTAAGCAATTTTCATAAGTTTTTGTTGTTTTATCCGGTAATAGGAAAAATACTAAAGGCATGTAATGACCATTACATATTCCATGTATGGTAAATAATTGGTAGAAAAACTTTGGGCAACATTTAAATGTTCCATCCACATATAAACTTTCTAAAGTGCTTAAAAAGTTCAAGTTTGTCACGCTTGTAAACATCACAATTTTAGAGTTTATATCATTTGTTAGCATGAAATCTTCATTTCTATTGGTTTTTATTTCTAAATTGCTTAAGACTTCTTGAGTGTTTTCTAAGCTAGTTGGTAAGGCTGGTAGAAAGCTTCGTCTATGGTTATAGATATTCTTTCTAATATATTGCATATCAGTTGTTGTGATTGTTTCGACGTCATTATTTAGTAGCACACGGTTAATTATTTTTGACGGCTTTTCACTTACGTTTTCCGCTGCTTTTCTTTTCAAACTGTTGCTCAAAATTTGTCTGTTTAAGACGGCGTTTTCCATCGCCTCATGAGCATGATTCAAATTTGAATCAACCAACATATTTTCGTCACCCACACTTTTTAAAAATGATTTACAGCTCCTTACTATACACTGCCACCGTTTCACATTTCCCGCCAATAATTTATGGAAATTAAATTTATAGGAATTCACCACCAACATAGGTTTTCCTTTTTCACTAATAATTTGGCTTACGTCCATTTTAAATCTTCTCAACCAAGTGTAAAGAAGAAATGATTTTGTTTATTCCGTACATTTTCTTATATTTATACAGAAAAATAGGCTCATTACTAACAAGTTTGTTATTGTCATTAAGCGATAACATGGCATGCCATTAACAGGGGATTATTTTTGAAAAATATTTGGCGATAATATTAAGCAATAATGTGGATTAACATTAACAGGGGATTATTTCTGCAAATATTTGGGAGCGAACTTACCTACACCCTTTTCACGTAGGGGGATTAAAAACTGACCGCGGGAGCGAAATAGGTTGCGGCCCTCTAAATATTCAGCGTTTCTGTTTATTTTCAATGTTTTTATGCCGCTCAAAAATTCACCTCTTAAGTTACTGGCCAGGGCCGGTAATAAGTATTTAAATTGTAAAAGTATTCAGCAGAATTGTCACCCAACCACAATATTTGGTAGATACATTTGCTAGTCCATGCTCTTCTTAGTGCTATACTGTTTGGTTAGTTTAAGCTCATAATTTTAAACTGAGCAAAACTGATATAGTAGTAATAAAAAATATCGATCAACAACTTCAAATTTATAATGATCAGCAGGATGTAACCCATAAGGATATTGCAATCGCATACATATTATAATGTAGATTGTGTCAGACAACTAGGGCTATTATCAGTTCAAGGTGAATTTTTGCCTGACCGTGGCAGTGCTTGATGCGTTCTTAAATGCCGAAAAGTCAAGTATCGCATTGATATCTTATTAACCACTTGATGTTGCTTTTGGAGTGTCTAAAAGTAATCTCGCATAAACAGATATTTATCTTATTGCTTCGTGGTTACATGATACGTATCAAACTTTGCAGCGCTTTGCAGTAATACAGTTTAAAGCTGCGTCTCTACTTTTGCAATGCTTAACTAAGGAGCAACTTTTATTTTAATGTACAAATTTAATTAAATCGCTTCCATCTGGTTAGTAGGCAAAGTGCAAACGGCCGTAGGAAAATTCACTTTGATGGTACAATGGTCGTAATTGCTTTTTACAAACTTACATTGCTACGTATACTCTTTACCTATTTACCTATGTTTGAAATTATTTTGTGCTCTAATACATTACCAGTGCCCGGATCGTTTATGCTCGGTTGGGTCATGGGAGGAGGTCAAAATAGCCAACTAAACATGTACTATGATAAATGCGTAAATTCTAAGATAATATCTAATTATGTGCAAAAATTCCTGTCCATTAATCGACTCCCAAAAATGTATTATTACCAATTTTGAGAAATATTTCTGAAATTTTACGCAAATAAGAATCCAGAGAAATCCAATTATGAGGCAATTAAAGTTCACTTCGACAATTTGTGGCATTATTGCTTTCTGCAAGGTTAATGTTCATTTGGAGCTATTGTACTGTTAACATTTCCAACTAGCACTAAAATGTATGTAGCTGAGACTATGAACTATCACTAAAAGTATAACTGATGTATAAATAATTTAATTTGACAAATCGACAATTGGTGCCATACATTTTTACTAATATGGTCACTTTGTATCTATCTATATATGACTTGTACATAGCTTTCCCGGTATTTAAAAGGTGATAGTTACTTTTGGGACGACCTTAAAGTTTTAAGAACTTAAATATAGCTAACGATGATAACGGCGACTAATGCATACTACGTTCAACATTGCAACTACTTCCAGGTAGTTTTGATAGTACAGTGACGTTCTGGAAACCTCTACTATCCCTTTAAAGTCGTGTTAATAATGTTTTCGCTATACTACTTTCATAACAGAACAGTTGCTATAAAGTGCATGCCACCTCTTAATTCACCATGAAGTAAACTGCACGATCTAGTGACCGATATTGATAAAACTTTATGCTGTGCATTGTTGTGTAGTGTAAGAATGTAAATAAGTACTCGACAGACTCTTAAAAATGGTGACGTTTGTTTACAAAAGCAAGGCTGGCCATTAAAAAGAGACAATTTGCCAACATTCTACGAACTTTTATACAAAATTGAAGCTTTTCTCTTGTGTGCGACCTGCGACACCGGTCGTTTAAAAAAAGGAGATAGCGGTAAAGTTCCACGTGGCACCATTAAATGTTACTAGTACCTTTGAACAGGCAATTTAGGGCTGTCACAACTCTGCCGGGGCTTTAATGTGGCGTCTCCATTCAATACAAGGAAGTATAACTTTAAAGTTACATATTTGCAGTTCCCGTCTCACAACGACTTCAAAGTTTATTTTTTCAAAAATACACCATTTTTATGAGCCGAACTTACGACGCCATTATAAAAAAGCATGAACCTTCACATGACAATGGTTATAAAAAATGAAATTATCATATATCTACAATAAAAATAGTTTTTGGTATCTAGGATCTCACATTCTCCCATGATGTTAAATATTTTGAAGCATATTATAATTAAGTAATGCAAGTTTGAGTGGCACGTGGTCTAATTTGGATGGATCATTATTATGTTTGATAATAAACTTGCAGTCGTTGTAATTTTGTCACTGGAATTATCGGGAAGAAGCACAGGTTTTTTCCCCTTATTATTTTTATAGTATTTGATTTAGTTTTTTTGATCTAAGGAAATAGTTAAAGAATCATAGAGGAACGAAACATAAGCATAGCAAAATCAGCTGCAAGAGAAAGCAAGCAACAGTAATCTAAAAGAGCAGTAAAAGTCAGGGCTACTAAGACGCAACATTACCGCTATGTAACCACAACGTCATTGGAACGTAGCCGAACAAGCTTTAGGATTGTCGCTTAAACGTTACAGTGATCAAAAATTATTTCACATTTTGGTGGCGTGGACGTAATGGAAATATCTTTATTACGTGCCCGTAACTAGTGGCAAAACAATCAAAGTCCCTACATTGGTTGCCGGTACGTTCCAACGACTAATTGTGCTGGTTGGCTAATAATTAATCACTCAAAGTGATTTTAAAATTTACGTTGTTTTGGAGTTCTGTGAATTTTGTTTTGCAATTATTAATCGATGCTTCTATATGTTTGTTTTTGGGTTTACGTTTTTTCTGCATTGATATTGTTCGTTTTATTTTACTGGAATTTTGATTTACATTGTGTTGAATCTTTCTAGTATTTTATTTGTTGCAGCTTTTGTTCTATACTTTTGCAATGTGAATTTTTATTTCCCTCGTCTAAGACGAAGGAAGTATTGTAAACGTGAAAAAATCACCTTTCAGGATTTCTTCATATCTTCACCTTTGAGAGTTACTATATGACGAAAAACAGGTTTTTTCCAATTCCGTCTGTCTGTCTGTCTGTTGCGGGTATAACTCAAAAACTGTTTCTTGGAGGGAGACGATATTTTGTATGCAAATTATTTGTCCACCTAGCATGAAACCGAGAAACTTTTGGACAAATGTATACAGGGTGAGCAGATTAAAACAAAATTTTGTTCATGTTTGCGTCAACTGAGAAATGGATAAAAGTAATTTCAATAAAGGTCAGGCTATACACTTGACGAAACTGGGGCCCTACAGATCGCATCGCAAAACCGGAAGAGGTCCTCCATGGGACCGTGGATTAGGCACCCGGATTTAAATTCGCGTTCGCGGGCACTGTAGTTCGAATCCCATCGCCGGCATTTTTTTTTATTTTAAATTTATTTAATTCACATTACCAAGCGTTTCCTTTTATTGTTTCAGTATTATTACGAATGTGAAGATAACTTACCTTTATATTTTGTGTCACAACGGCCACTCGCGAGGGAAGTTCTGAGGAAATCTCGTTACAGATTTTTTGCGATGCATTATTATTTATTGCAAAAATAATAAAATACTAGTGTGCCTTCGAAATTTTAAGAAAACTGACTCTACAACTACAGACAAAGTTTGAACGGCGTAGGTAATTAGACTAAAGTTCAAGATCGTGTTATGTATTTTTACCATTGAACTATATTATTAAATTGAAATTAAGAAAACAATAAGGTTCACAATCACTGGAATTCGAGTTTTCCGTTTTTGCACAGTTCAAAATGCTTATCTGTTAGGTGGCCGTCTGAGAAGATCACTTAACCTCTTTTCTGACTTCAAACAACATGCAGAAGGAACTGCAATTTGATCACACCTATAAGCAAAGATATGAAAACGCATAAAACAATAAAGAAAATCAGGAGTAACTCCAAAAATAAATTGGATTAATAACGCGCAATAGCTATACGCATGTACAAATCAAACAATAGCAACATAACTGTATCTGCAATTCATTTAATATACAACCTTAAAACGATACCAAAAATAAATGTCTTTAATACGCGACATTAAACTGCATCGAAATCTGCAGTCTCCATTTTATGCATGGAAATTCGACTGCCCGATTCGCATAGGTATTTATTTGTCTAGAAAGCGCATTCTTTTTTACGACAACGTGAACCAAACGCTTATCGCTCAAATTGCAATTATTTTCTGTATCAGGTTACCGTAAACTCGTGAATGAGAACTGCTGCGCAGCGGGTTTGGCTAGCCTGTCAGTAACCTTGGCTGAGTCGCTGTGTTGAGCTTTCCCACAAATGCGGCTGAGCAATCACCTGGCTTATGGTTATCGCCTTTGTGGCGACTGATGTCACGAAACTTCGTGACGGCTTCATAATTGTGTACTGACTGTGTATATCATTAGAATAATATGTACTTCAAAGGTAAACACTGGTTTGTGGCACACAGATACTATTTGCCGCAAATTCCTTTTATCTGATCTGATTTAGTTTTGAAGTTTACCGTAGCTCTCACGTTCTTTTAAGATTTTCCTGCTATGCCTCCAAAGATCCTCTATCGCAGATCTTCCCTGGCTCCCCGATTTTAAAATTTGAGGTATAAAGTATTTATTTCAGGAGTGGCCTCACAAGCCGCTTACCCAATTATTGTAGTTAGGTTTTCTATAGCTTCGTCGCCGTCTTCTAGTGTTTTCAGCGAGACATTGGTCTTCCCAGTCCTAGTCTGGTTTCTGCTTGTAATTATATTTGAAGTCAACAGCATTAATATTGGCAAATGATCCGATGGTAGGTCAAAGCATTGCTCTGTAGGGATTTATTTTGTTATGTAGAAATTTGTTACATCTGGACTCTAGTTTCTTTAGGAGTTATCAGTCACGAGTCCTACCAACTAAGAAGCGACTACCAAGAGTTGTAAAGAACTTTTTAGTAAACGTTTCTTTGATCGTATGTCTCGGTGGGCAGTGGAAATAATTATTCCGTGTGCATTACTCACACACATATCCTTATGGCTTGTATGTGCTCAGTCTGATATTTTTGGGCTTTATAATGTTGTATGGAGGTGAGGACAATTATGTTAGCTATCAAGCTTTTCATTTTGTGTAAGAGATTTTCTGATTCACTGTGTGGTTTGTCGGGAAATTATTCTTCATATTTGTTTTTCTAGAGTTCTTAGGAGGTTCAAATGCGTATGATTTGTTTTTCTCTACTTTGATTAAAGTCAAAGGCTTAGCTTTATCGATGTTTTTTATGCTTTAGTGTCTTATGCTATAGTTCCTTATAATACATACTGCATCCGTTGCAATTTTCGGGTTGATTTTCATTCAAATGGCATTTTAGATTATTCCATTTTGATTTTCTTCTTGCTATCGTGGAATCCTCCGCATTTGATGCATCTGTGTTTGGAGCGCAATATTTTTTTGTGCGCCCTAGTCTCTGGCAACTCTCACATTGGGGGATTAATCTTTGCTGCCTTAAAGATGCAGTTAAGTTGTGTCGTGTAAGGGTGTAGTTATGCAGTAATCTGACGTCATAAGTAACTTAAGGAAGTTCGATAATTTTTGTTCAAATTTAAATTCTACATGCGCAAAGAGACAGATCCGACAACTTATGCTCTATGTTGTGTATGGCGTCAGACACGCTGTATCGGAATTCAAAAAACCTATGTACATACATTCTAAAATTGATGAAATTCCAAATTATCAGTTACTTAAAAAATCAATCAAGTATTACAGAAACTGTGTGGGGCTACAGAATTACTGAAATAGATTCTATCATTATATATCGTACATTTGACTGAGATATATTTAAAAAATATTAACCAGTGTAATTGGTAGATTAGTCCGTTTCGGTATTGGCAGTGTGTTTATTTGCATCAGATTTAAAAAAGCTGCGGTTTTTCGCGCATCAGTAAGAACAGTCTAACTGTATTTATAGTTGTTTTGTTAGCAACAAAAAGGAAGGTCAATAACTGAACAGTTTTGCGACTTCCGATTTGCGTAAAAAGTTATTAAGTGCAGACGTAAAGGTTAGGGTTGACTGGCCTACTCTAATGAGGATAATTGTTGATTATAATTCAAGGTTTTTTTATACTTCCATAGACGCTGAACCATAATAGATTTTTTAAGCAAAAACTATTTTGTACGTTAAAAAATGTTTCAAAAGAAAGACAATTGTGCGAATCTGAAAATATAGGACTAGGATCAGTAGAAAATCCACCCTTTTCCCGTTTGGCGCCGCTTCAGCTCCAAAAATGCGACGTTGAAAAATATTTTTTACGTGACGATGTACAGCAAAACGAATTCTTTCAACAATATTGATTTTAATGAGACGAGTGCTTAATTACTAGCTTGTCAAAGCAATATTTTTACGCCCAGATTTCTTCAGCCCCCGTTTCCATTTATTTGTCTTCAATAAAGTCCACGTGCTCGTGTCACGTTAATTGGTGCTTGGTTTCGCATATTACGTGAACATACCATTGTTTCTTTTTGTCAACAATAGCGTTATTGTGTACCAGGGCAAATTATATTTTACTGTCGCTCCATGCCCGGTCGTATCATCGTGAACATTTGCTGGTTAAGCCTTATTAGATCGTTTACTAAGCTGCACTGTCGTGCAATAATTTAAACTTCTAAATCCTTCGCACGTAACCTCGGCAGAAATTGCAGGCAATTGAGTGCTGCATTTTTAGTAGCGGCAACGGGTTTTTAATAATCAGTTAAAGTACACCTCGCAGTTTCACATTACGCAATCACCTCAAGAGATCACTCATTTATGGCATTTCGTTGTATGCCTTGCCGTTCGCTTTTCCTACTCCATTCATACCGACGGGTTAGAGCTGTAGCTAATGCAAGTATCTGAGCAGCAGTCGGAAATCAAATCATAATAAATTATGGTCACATAAAAACTTTTTAAACGAATTGTTAGGGTTGTTTCCTTTATTGGAATGTTTTTCTACAGTTGTATATTACTCTAAATAATTTTAAGGTAATATTTTGTGAATTTGAACATCGAAGTAGTCGCCAATGTTCTTTTCTAAAGTAGTAGTAGTAGTAGTCACTCTTTCTTTAACTTTGCTATCAACACAACAAAATATTTGATTCATATTGCAACGAGAGCAAAGGCTTTGTCGGCTGAAGAATGCATCGAAGAATGTTAGTTGTCATCATTTTCAAGGTCTCCCCTTAACGAGACAACGGCCATAAAAAGATATTGACAAACGCTCCTATAGAAACTGTAGGTAGATGAAATTATAACTAAGATGTACCACATTTGATGATAAAATAATATTCTCCAACAAAAACAATGGTAGGACTATTATGGTTATACTGTAAGCATAATTAGGCTTCTTCTTCTAGAATGCTTTGGTGTAAGGAAATATGCCATTTCCATATATTAGCCGTATTCATTTCAATATTAAACTCTGACTGCCTTGATTTTACTCCATTATTTTAAAAAAATCTTTTTCATCTACTCATACCCTATAGCTTGTCCTACGCTGTCAGCTTAACGGAATTGAGGTCTTACTCCTGGTCTTCTTTCTGAGATACTTTGTTATCTTCGATCAAAACGAAGATGCAATTTAAAAAACGTAATAATAGGTGTAGTAGATTAATCAAACCATAGTTACAAAAAAGAAACAACATATTTATTATGATGGTCAGTAGCTATGTTGCTACGTTTCTGCTGTTGTTGGAGTGTTTTTCAAAACTACATATTCATTCCTATCTTGAACTCCGACCTTTTCAATTTTACTCAATTATTTCCTGCCTTAGGCCTTCTTCAACTACGCGTACCCTATAGCTTGTTCTATGCTGTTTGGTCAACTTAATTGGCATTTTACTCCTGGTCTTCTTTCTGGGACGCTTCATTATCTTCGAAGAAGACGAAGATGCCATTAAAGAAAAAAGTTAATTTGGAATAATAAGTGTGTTAGATTAATCAAACCATATGTACAAAAAAGAAACATCATATTAATTCTGATTGCCATTTGCCGTGTTTGTTCAACTGTTTCTCAAAACTACTTAGATATTCATGCCAATCTTGGGACCGAGATCTTTTCCATTTATAGCCTTTTTCTGTTTTGAGCCTTTTTCATCTACTACTGTTTAACTTGTTCATTGCCGTCTGCTCAACGAAATTGGGGTCTAACTCGTAGTCTTCTTTCTGGAATGTTTGATTATTATTAAAGAGGATGAAGATGCAGGTAGTTAGTCAAACCATATTTACAAACATAAAATAAAATATCTCTGATAACCATTACTGCTGTTGTGATGATTCCGTTACAGTAAGTTTTGTTGGAATTATATCCCCTATTTGTTTTTATTTCCATATTTATTTCAATGTTGACTATTTATCTCTCTCATTGTGCTCCATAAACACTAATCCCCACCAATTTTCTCCATTATTTTTTCTATTGGGCCTCCGACATCGCGTACCCTTTAACTTGTTTATTATAATCTGCTGAACCAATAACTCTGGTTATTCTTTAAGGGATACTTTATTATCTTCGAAAAGGACGAACACACAAAGAAAAAAGTAAATTTGGAAGAGTAAATAAACTAGATTCTCCAAAACATATTTACAAATATAAAATAACATACTATCTTTGATAGCCATTTGCGCTGTTCTAATGATTCTGTTACAGTAAATTTTTTTGGAAGTGTTTTTCACTATTTGTTTATTTGCTCCATTATTTTCTGTATTGGGCCTTCTTCATCTACTCCTACCCTTTAACTTAACACATTGTTCAATGTCGTCTGCTCAACGACATTGGGGTCTTACTCTTGGTCTTCTTTCTGGGGTGCTTTGATATCTTCGAAGAGGACGAAGGCGCAAAGCTAGAAAGAAAATTTTAGGAGTAAGTAAGATGGATTGGTCAAATCATATTTACAAACATAAAATAACATATTATCTCTGATGATCATTAGCGTTGTTGTGATGATTCTGTTGGAAATGTTTTTCACTATTTGCCTTTATTTTCCATATTCATTGCGATGTGGAATTCTAATCTCCACCATTTTGTTCCATGAACACTTATCGCCACCATTATGCTCCATTATTTTCTGTATTGGATCACTTTCATCTACTCACTCTAATTTGTTCAATTTCGTCTGCTCAACCAAATTGGGGTCTTACTCTTGGTCTTCGTTATGGGATACTTTATTATCTTCGAAGAGGACGAAGACGCAAAGAAAGAAAAAAATGGAAAAGTTAGTACGGTGGATTAGTGAAACCATATTTACAAATATAAAATAATATATTTTCTCTGATAACCATTAGCCTTGTTGTGATGATTCTCTTAAAAGTAAGTTTTGGTGGAAGTGTTTTCCATTATTTGTCTTTATTTGCACTATTCATTGCAATGTTGAATATTGTTCTTCACTATTTTGCTCCAGGACCACTTATTCCCATCATTTTGGTTCAGTTTTTCGCCCTGGGCCTTTTCATCTACTCGTACTCCTTATCTTGTTTAATGACGTCTGCTCAATGCAATTGGGTCTTACTCTTGGTCTTCTTCATGAGCTGTTTTAGTATCTCCGAAGAGGAGGAGCAGTATGGTCTTAAAGATGTAATTAAATAAAAAAAGTAAATTGTGAAGTAGTGATAGTGAAGAGCGGTAGATTTATCAAAGTATATTTATAAATATGAAACAAAATATTGACTCTGCTAGGCATTAGCTATATTTTTAAGTTTTTGTGAAATTAGATTTAATTGAAGTGTTTTTCAAAATGCTTACGACAGATATTTTTTTCTATTAGCCATATTATTCCAATGTTGAACACTGACGTCCTCTATTTTACTCCATTCTTTTCCAACCTGAGCCTTTTTCATCTACTCCAATCCTGTAACTAGCTCAATGTTGTCGGCTCAACGAAATTGGAGTCTTCTTGTTTTATTATCTTCAAAGAGGACAAAGATGTAACCAAAGAAAAATGTACCTTTGGAAGAATAGGTGTGATAGAACACTGATCTCCACCACTTTGTTCTATTCTATTCTTTCTTGGACCTTGTTCGTATACTCGTTACCTTTAATTTCGTTAATGCCGTCTGCTGAACGAAACTGGGACCTTACTCTTGATCTTTTTCCTGAATTTTTTAGTATCTTCAAAGAGAAAGAAGATTGTGGTCTGACAGATGAAATTAAATAAAAAAGTAACTTTCGAAGTAAAAGTATGGCAGATTAGTCAAACCATATTTATAAAAAACTAATATTAAGTCTGCCATTGTCAAGTTTCTGTTAAATTAGATTTTATGATGTTTTTCTGTATTAGCCATATTCATTCCAATGTTAAACACCGACATTTAGTTTACTCTATTATTGTCTGTGTCTTCTTCATATAGTGCCGTACAACGTTTTCATTGTCTTCTGCGAAGTTGGGTTAATTCTCTTGGTTTGCTTATTGATCATCTTCTATTTCATATATGATCCAATCATACCGTATCAACCGAGCTACAGGCTAGACTACTTGTCTAATTTCTTCTTAATGTCGGGTCCACTCAATTCGCATTATATCGTTCAATGTAATGCACAACTTTCTCTTTGTGTCGCTCGTTGGCTCAACTAAGTTGTTTATATGTATTCTGTTTTGTAAAGGTCTAAACCTGCACCTAGCAGGGGTCAATATTGGAAGTAAAAATTGACCAAATAACTATTTAAGAGCGCAGTAGTATATTTATGATAGAATCTAGGTCTTTCCAAAAGCTGCTCATATCAGTAGTTCTTTAATTTTATTTTTCAGTTTTGATTTGGTGTACTAAAATTTACATATCTTGTACATCCAGACTTCCATGCTATTAAAACCTTCTTAATCTATGAATCCAACATGTAGTAGTAGTAGTAGCATCTGATATTCTGCTTTCTCAGTGAATGTCTTGAAAATAGATGTAGATGATTAGTAGTGCTGAACCCGATTCTAAATTCAGCTTCTTTAACTGGTTAGCAGCTATGTAATTTATTTGTTAGGTACTTTTTTGGCGATTATTTTTGTCAAAATTTTGTAAAATGAGGGCGAATTGATTACTAGATTTATGATTGTTAAGATGATGTTATTCCCCGTTTTGGGCAACGAGATTATGTTACTCTCATTCCATGTTGATGAAATATTACCTCGCCCCTTACTTCGCAAGATAATTAATTTCCCTTCGTGCAGCTTTGTTTTTATCTTATTTTTCACAAATATCCTGGATTTCTTCCGAACTAAGTTCAACACTTTTGGTTTTCCCCTCTTGTGTATGATTATTTTTGTTGTTGGGGTATACAAATTTTTATAGAATTCTGCTAAATCTCGTTCTTTCTCTTACTCTTTTACAATGCAAAGAATTTTGACTCTTCCGTTACTGGTCTTAATCCTTGTAATTTTCTCACCGGTCTCGTGCGATTTTATTAGATTCATCATACACTACATCATTTCTTTTTTCTGCTTTGCATATCACTCCACTCTTCTAGTTTTGGTTCTTTTCCCATCCGATGTGTTACCTATTTTGTTTCATTTATTTTTATGGTTGATGTTTTTTTCTACATTTATGCTGTTCATGTGTTTTGTCATGTGGCGGTTCTTCAAACATTTGGAAGCTACATTAGCATTTGAGTGATTTATAACCTATCTCTCATCTGTCAGCTTTCCTGATCTCAATATGACTTTTTCAAGATGAATCAACCCATTAGTCGACACATATAATTTGCCATTTTAAGCGGAAAACTGCGACACCGCCTCCGATAAAAACTCGAGAACAATTGCACATAAATTAATGAGTAAATTCGGGGCAAAGTACAGACCGGCGACGATAATGAAAACATATCGCACATATCAATTAATTCGCGTCGTGTATGTAAAGCGTAATTTTCCGCTGTTGCTAAATAGGTCTGCGCTTCATCCTGGATTTGCTTGCATATTTGAATGGAAACTAAGCAGCGGCTTCAATTAGCCGTATCATTTGTCACGATCAAATTGCACGAGCTGAAGCAGGAATTAATGCTCGTAGATACATGTGGCCCCTATTAAGCGCCTGCTCTATTGCCGCGTGGAAATTATAAGGAAATGGTCTCAATAGCATGCATGGTTCGTTAAGCGCATCTGCGTAAATTGGAAAACGTCCTGATATGTAACTAATCACATTGCGCTCATCAAATTGGAAGGAAGCTAGATGAAGAGTACGCTACCTTAATTAGCCACAATTTCAAATCCATTAGTTGAAGAAGAACTCGTAGAACTTGATTTTTTAGAAATGGAATGGAACAATAGTGCGTCTGTCGAAAGTAGTACGAAAATCTTTCTTCATTGGAATTCAATGTGCGTTTTGAAGCATTTTAGCTCTTCTTCATATCGGTGGAGGATAACAGACTTGGAGGTAGATAGTCGAACTAGCGGAAAACTTGAACAACAACATAAATAATAGAAAATGTAAGATAGAAAATTAGAATTGAAATATACGAGTTGTTACAAGAAATATGAACCAAAGATAAGACGTGATCACTACAAAGGAATCTTCCTGCTTAGTGCGCTGCACAAATTACAGGCAGCAATCATAGCAAACAAACTAGAACTTTACACATAATAAATATTGGGAGAACATAAAACCGGTTTGAGAAGAGAGAGGTCAACAGCAGACCATATTTTTATAATCAGTAGGAGTTTAGAAAAATGTTACAGGTGTAACATATATGTCCCATCAACTATACATAGATTTTAGAAAAGCCACGAGAGCGCGAAACGGGGATATTTACTAAATGCAATGACAGAATTGGGCCTCGAGATCAGGATTTCGGGATCAAAGATCCAGTATCCTCTCCCGACACCTTAAACGACGGATGGATCGTCACGGATAATAGTACACCAGAACTGGTTCTAGTCCGACACCTCAAACAGCGGTCCCCGCGTTTACCCTGCGCTCTATCCGCCACGAGGCAAGAGTGCCATCTTGAGAGCACTAGACTGTGTCTGTGTTCCCCCTTTTGGGCCACACTTTTCAACAATCTACTAGAAAAACGCATTAGGGCTATTTATTACAATTCAGGGGTGATCTATATATAACAGATCGGTACAGTGCCTATACAGATGACATCGAGAATTTGTACACTGAGAAAGCGAGGCAGGGGTAGGGAAACGAAATATGTGTTGCAAACAGGGAAAATATGCAAATACCAGAACTTTGTGAGGAAGTTTTAGGCATTAAGACCCCACGCTTGCTAAAAAGCCGTTGAACTTGCTGAGGTTTGAACTCGGATTTTCTGGTTTAGAACCAGAGGCTCTACCACCGATTCACCTCCCCTGTTTTGAAAGAGTAGATCACTTTAAATATCTTGAAAGAGCGTTGATGCAGATGTGGAAGCTAGACTATGTGCAGCAAATGGATGCGTTACAACATGTAATTAAACCATGAGTCAGCAAAGCGGCAAATAGATCACACCAACAGTTCTGTATTCATCAGAGACTTGGGTGCTAACGACAGAAAATTAAAACATTAATAACGTTGGAACGGAAAATTTTACGGACAATTTATGGGCCAAAAAACTAAGATGGAAAATGGAAAATTCGAAGAAACCAGAAGCTTAAAGCCAAAAGCAGATGCAAAAGAGGACGACTCGGAAACAGGTAGGGTGACGAAGTGGAAAAAGATCTAAGGACTTTGGATATGAGAAAATAGAAGCGCAAGCACTACATGAATAATTAGATTAGGGCGCGGCATGGAGGCATTATCGTGATCCTCATTTACCTAAAGGCTAATGCCGGTGTCTACTCTAATAGTAATTACGAAAAGTAGAAGGATTTATATTGCTTACCAAAGGACCCGTTCTTATTTGCAAGAAATGATGCTTTGGATTGATGACCTTTCAGACAGGACGTTGTTGCATTTGAAAAGGTGTGAAAGCGGTATTTTTTGTCTTCCCTAGACTCCACTCAAGTGACCTGCTCCTGCCTACCGGGGTTATGTGCACTCTGCAGCGTTTTAGTAGGCTATGATTTAACCTATCTTTTTTTAGAGAAACAAATTAAGAAACGAACATTATTGAATCTTTACTTTAACAGCATCAGCTTGGGTCGATTTACTTGTGGCTCGGCTCCTTGCGCTTTTAATTGTTTTGTATGTACAGGTTATTATTTAAAAAAAGATATCATTTGATGAAGTAGTTTTTTTAAGTTCATATTCAGTGTCATATAGTATTGATGAATGAGAAGAGTCGGGAAAATAGTGATCTTCATGCAAAATGCATCTGCGCTATTCTTGTGGAAGAAGTCGCAGAAGAGATTTGTATCAATAGGAAAGCTACATTCAGAATGAAAGTGGGAGAAGAAAATTACCTTAACTCACAAGCTTTCTCAGTGGAGAGTCATATTTGCAGAAGAATTATTATATGCAGCACAATACAAAAAAGATACCGCCTTTTGTGGGGGAAAGGATTTAGAGCGAGAGATAGATTATCAACTAAGTCCAATAACGTATAACCAAGTACTTGAGTTTTCAATAACTGTGTAGCGGAGCTATGCTAAACTGCCTGAAAACTGCAGGAATTGCCAATCGCATTTAAGATCGTAAAAAGGCCGCCGGTAACTACAAAGTTAAACCAGTAGGTGTCTAAGCCTATTGTGCTTGTGCTTTAAGAACAAAATTGATTAGTTTACGTCGCGGTAAGGGAAGTTTCTAAAAACGCCAAGAACTGATATGTCGGACTGTAGTTCTCCAAACTGCGTGATTTCCATCTCATCACATCGTGACGGACCGAGCAACAAAGACACAACGGTGAGGGTTGCAAGTTTACCTTCTGCGTAATATAACGGGGCCAATTGCAACAGCAATACCGGTCATCCGACTCGATGAGCAATGGGCCATATATCCAAGACGAGAAAAGTGAAGTGGATTCCTTTTCGAGGCGAAAGTAAGATCAACCCCTGTGCGACAATAGAAAAGGAGACTGCCCAGCTGATAGTCCCGAGATTCGGGAATCTTTTCTCTTGCATAAGCGACCTGTATATAAGGGCACAGTCTGGCGTTCCAGCAGTGCGTCTACTCCCGGCTTGAGTTACTTTAAGCAAAATGAGGGCTTTGGTCAGATTCCTGAGCCTACTTTTCGAATCAAATTCCGTCGTTCGTTTATATATAATTCGCTATTTGTTTTGCATTTGTATTTTCTACAAACCAACGTATTTGTATGTGTTTGTATTTTGTGCTCTAATGTAAATAAAAGGATTGATATTGATATCTTATTGAAATAAAATGCCAAAGTGGTGAATTCGGTAAGGACATCATAACAGTTCCTAAAGTGCAAACCACTTTAACTATGATATAACCTATATCTAATCTAAATGCTCGAATTTTGCTTATCAAAACCTGATAGTGACAACTTGAATTTTCAATCTAATTTGGCCACTCTGTGATCCTACAAAAATGCCTGTATTGTCAACTTTGTATAAATTTGTAGTGTATCACTTCAGGCAAAACAACCATCTGTTTTTGAAGTGGTTTTATTTGATAAACGTTTAATTAAATAATACCATAAAATTAACAACAGAGTGTACTAGTCGATTATTAAAAACAGATCTGGTGCGATATGTAGCGAGCAGAAAATTCGCCACTTTTTTTGCCCTATTTTAAGCTTTTATCGAAAATAGGGCGCATTGGGTCGTCTCGCATTATTTTCGTCTGCAAAGTTTGCTGGTTGCTGAAATTCTAAATGTCAGCTTATGATGGAGTCTCCCAGCTCGGCTGCCCTACCTCAGAACTTTTTGTTTTCGGAATGTAATTTTTTTTCAAACTTGTGAAAGGCTGCTTGTTTTTTATAGACAAATTAGCTGCGATAAACTTTCTAGTCCTGAGTTTAGCGAATTTGTGAGTGAAGTTTACTATTAACGGAGCTTTGATTGAAACAATACCTAGACGACACTTACAAGACGTGATTATTATAGCTTCATGAGAAGGGAAGAGCAGCATATCTGAGGAGACGTGTTTTACGTATTTGTTCAAGGACGATTCCTCAAACTCCAGACGTTAAAGCAGGAAGGAGACAACTCTGTGCTGTCAGCAACATAAAGGCAGCGTTCTAAGAACGATGCAAGAATTCTCCCATGCCTTCCAGCTGCTTATATAAAAATATCAAAGCTCGATACGACTGTTGATTTTACTGAATGCCCCACTGACTGTGCGTATCATTTATTACTTGCTTGGTGTTTGTTCTAGATTTGGTTCGATTAATCGATTCAGTCAAGTGAGAAATGGAAGGGTAGATAGCATAATCGGGTGACTTGTGATTCGCGTGAGTGTGCAAAGCAGAACCTTTATAAAGTACTTCTGTTCATATGAAAATCTTACGCAAGCTGGTCAGCGTATATCAAAGTGTCGCCCGGTTATCACAGGGTAAGCTTTGTGACTCGGAGAATGTGTCACTATCAATTAAAATAGAAGTCGTGCAGGAAGTCTGGTTCTAGATAAGGCAGAGGCGGGTCTAGTCTGTTCGAGCAAAAACGCGAATAGTTCGGATTGCAAGGAAACGCTACGAGCTTATCAAATTCAGAGATTAGCTGTGGCATGCAAGCGATTTCTGTTTTTCAAAGGCGTTGAAATGAGCATATTATTTTGAACCTGCCCATTCCTGAAAGTGTGGTTGTGTCAGAACGATTCGGAAAACTGTGATAAAATACTTCTTGTTTATTGATACTAATTATAGCGTTCCTTTCCAACTGTTTGGAGACAAATGAATGGAACTGCAATTGAAAGCATTAGTCACACTGATGCAGACTTTAAAAATGAGATAAATTTTATACACGTGGTTTGGTTGGATGATAAGGGTGTGACAAAGGAGAGAAATATATTTTTTTGCTTTCATCTAATCTGCACGAAACTTTGCTTTGGTAATGATTACCAGAAAATGAGCCCCTTTGTATGAAAATGGCGAGAAGTATTTTGTTCCTGACCATTCGCCACCACTATTAACTGGTCTGGCATACACCTTTACCAGTACCTAAATGAATCTACGAAAAACAAAAGAAAACAAATTTAGCAGTGATGACATTTAAATAAAAACCTCATATCTCCACAACTGTTCATTTCTGATGCATGTTAAGACTTTTCGACTTATTTTAGTCTTTTCAGACTACTTTATAGGTTTCTTTTTTAACACCCTGTATATCTAGTTTCATGCTAATCAATTCAGGTGACATTGCTTGAACTACATCTTGTATAATGGAAGGTCTTCCGGGTTATACCGTGGTCGTCGATTTCCACTTCACGTTTCGCTAATCATGCTATCAGCTTATTCAGAAGTTTCTAAAGACTAGGTTGGAGTCTCATGCTTCTCTTCAAATCTTGAGTGTTACTGGGACTTGGTATTCTGCTTGGTTGCTCCCTTGAAACTTGTATATATTTTTTTCAGAACTACCTTCCACGTGTTTCTAAGGCGCCAACCTTCTTGATTAAAGTTGTTTAGATTATCTACAATCTCCATAAGCACTTATATTGTAATTGGTAAGCGTCTTTTGTCTGCAATCTGGACAAAGAATACATTGCTCGATCTTTCTCACTGCAAGCTATCGCTACAGCTGTGTGAGAATCGCGCGTAAAGATTGCGCGTGCGTACGCGAATTGTGCCAATTTGAATGTATGCGAACATGAACATGGTCCAACTCGACGAGTACCGGAAATTTTTAATATTGTATTTTTTAAAAGGGACAGAACGTTTGCGATATTATAGATACATAGTTATTATAGCGTTATTTTTTGCCGGGTTTTATGTATGTTTAAACGCACATGCATTATTTGAAGTCGGTTTCAGCCCGAGAACACTACAGGGGTAGAGGACATTCCTGTTTTGGCAAATACTGACACATCGCAACCACGAGTTTGTAATTAAATGAAAGTTTGATGTTCACTGAGCTAGCAAGAAAAACACAAAGAGAAAATAGTTATTCAAATATTAATGCGGCTTGTTTTAATGGCTTGCAAGGATAGAGCTCGTACCATAGCAGGACCATATGTACGGTTACAGTGCTGACAAAGAAAACGCATCTGTAGTGATGAACAGAAAGGACTATTGTGCAAAATTCAATCACTAATGAACGACGAAAATAATACTAAAGATGTACTCTACATCCATGCTTGAACGCCAGATAAGAGGACCCATCAAGAGCTCTTTAATAGCAGAGTCAAAATATCGACGGCGGCTGGCTAGTGATAATAGACTGCCCAGACTTTACGGACTTCCTAAGAACCACAAACCGGTAGTTTCTGTTAAGCCAATCGTTAGCACCTGCGAATCTCCTACGTATAGGCTAGCCAGACACCTCGCTAGCAGGCGCAACCATACGTAGACGGAACCTAGGTGAAGAATTTTGCGGTTCAATTGAATGTAACGGACTAGGACATGTTGGCCAGTTTTTATGTGCAATCCCTGTTCACCAAGCTACCATAGAAAATGCAGTATATACAACAACGCTTCGTGCCTCAAGGGCTATAAGAAGATGTGCTAGAGTTAGTAAGAACATGCTTCATGACAACGTACTTTCTTTGGAAAGGAACATACTATGAGCAAAAGGATGGAGTCGTTATGGGATTTCCGTTATATTCAGTCCATGCCAACATCTTTATGGAAACCTTCGAAGAGGAAGTCTAACAATCTCAAACCTATATGGTGGTTCATTATATAGCATGAAAAAGCAGCTCTTGAAGTTTTCTTGGCATACCTAAACAACCACCATTCCAGAATAAGATTTACTATGGAAACCGAAGGAAATGAATGCCTCCTTTTCCTGAACGAGTTAGTGAAACTAACGACTAAAGACAAAGGAGATCATTAGATCATTGATCAAGACTCTTATTGATCGGCCCAACGCAGTTTGTGACGAGGACAACAAACCACAAAAACTAAAACATGTGGAAGAAGCTTTAGGGAGGAATGTCTACAGTCGACGAGATGTCATGAAATCATGCCAAAACACTAGAAATCCAAAGGAACTTAATCTTACGAACGACGCGCCACTTTTCTATATTTCCGGAGTATCCCATAGAGTAGAAAAGGTCTTGGACAAGAAAATCATCGGGGTGTACTATGGAACAATGGGTAAGATCGAACAATGGATCTTTTCTAGCAAAGATTCTTTGCCCACGCTACAGACAACATGCGTTTACCAATTCCAATGTAGGTACTTCAAATGGCAAATCTCACATCGATCATGTAGGATCGAATGTAGAATCAAAGAACATCAGAAGCTATGTGGGAAACACGCACAAATCAGCTATAGCCGAGCACCTACTAGAACAAGGGGACCACAGCATAAACTACGGTTGCGTAAACATACTAGCCAGGACTACAAACTACCACCCTCGAATTAGACATGAATCCCTAGACATTGCAACATCAGTCTGTAGAAAACTTCTGAACAAGCTGACAGCATGGTTAGCGAAACGTCATGTTTAAATCGACGACTACGGCATAACTCTGAAGACCTTACCAGTATAGGCAACGACCGTGAAAGCCTGCATTCAACTATATATTTGGCCTATTGAATTTATTGATGCTCGTTATTTGATGTGTTACTATTGACGTTCGTCAATGAAGTTATGCTAAAATAGTGCTAGTAATTTTATTGTTAATAAACGGGGCTGCGCGCGCTATTGCGCGGTCTATCGTGATATATTTTCGTATGCGCTGCTTAGCACCTTTTGTGTCACCACTGAGAAGTAGTTTTAAGCTTTGCTCATCATTTTCAAAAAGAAACGCAAATTGGTTAGGGTCCTTTTCCAAAATAGCATCGATTTCGTCAAAATTCCGCTCAAATAACACTCTGAGTTCTCTGGGAAAATCAGCAAAAGGATCTGGAACACTATGGACGTCACTTCCACAACATAACCACAGAGTCTTTCCCTTCCTTTCACATTTCCAAGGAGGCCTTCGGGGCTCAGCCGCCCCTCTCCGAGGGGGCCCTCGGGTCTCCGCCCCTTTTCAAAGGAGCCCTCGGGGCTCCTCCCCCCTCCAAAGGGCCCCTGGGGGCTCCGCCCCTCCCCAAGGGGCTCTCGGGGGTCGGCCCCTCTCCAAGGGGGCTCACGGGGCTCCTCCCCTCTCGAAGGGGCGCTCGGGGCTCCGCCCCGGTCGGGAAATCGAGGAGACGGTGAAATGCATGCAAACGCAAATGGGGGACATCGCGTCTGCAATTGTCGTGACGGACACACACGTTTGGATCGTTCTCCTATATTTATATGATGGTAAAAGAGCAGATTCGTCTATCTATGATATAATTAATACGATTTTAATTTCTATTGAAGTTCCACCTGTCCCGAAGAAACATTTAATCGCGTCCAAACAATCGTTGTTATCATAGTAAGCTGAATGGCACTTCACAGCATGACGAAGCTACTATTAAGATCATAATCTCTATATACAATCTTGTTTGATTTGTTAAGGAAGCAAACGCTGCATTTACAACATTGCACAAAAGCTGATCGATCAAACAGTGTATTCCAATGTCATTAGCTGGTATGTGGTCCAGTAGGTCATCCACCAAGACATATTCCCGTAATGGAGAGTCACTCGACTTAATCACAATAAGCAAATCGATGCGCAACAGAAAACTGGATTGGGCTGGATGTGATTATTAGATTAGATTGGGGAAAATATCTGCTTTCGAAGTATCTCTTTACTATCTCTAGTTATTAATTTTATAAATGCAAGATAATTTTTAGACAATCCACATTTGTTTTAGTGTTTTGAGTAGGTAAGCTGAAAATTATTTTATTTAGCTGATTAGATTTCCCTTTTAAATCCAACAAATGCGGGGTAAACTTCTAAAATCCAACTCATACTCAAATTCATGGCATTCATAGCAGTTGCTTGTAGAAAATACTTTGTTGACCGTAATAATATGGTGTGTGGTGTGTAGGACCTTAATGTCATTATTGCATGACGGCTAGAAACCGTAGACCTCTAATGGCTTGAAACTACAGCACTTGTTACAAAAAAATAGTTCGATTTTAACAAGGCATGATCATTGATCATGTTGCCCTTGCTGCGAATACATCGTGATTTTGATCTAGGAATTCTTCCACTGTTATGAGGTTGTTTCTCTTGGTTGGGGGTTCCTAACAATGCGTTTTCTCTCAAGGAAGCCGGGTTAAGGACCTCAAAGGGGTAAAGTCGTTGAAGAGGACAAATGAACAGTTCAGTCTTGTTTTAAACCTTGACCAAACAGATTTTGTTGCCTCTTCCAGAGTACGATGATTTTTCCAAACGGCCATTCCAGTGTTGTGTTGCTACCAATTCCAACAAAGACGACATCTTTAATGTATCTTCTTTCTTCTGATACAACTTCTGCGTCTGGCTTTTCATGAGGTGAGGGTCAATATTCTTGATTGTTTTTTTAATTCTTAATTCAATGGGAACACATCCTGTTGAAGGCAGACCTTCGGGGTTGTTGGGGGGGGGGGGGGAGGAATATGACGCTATTCTTGTTCTTGAACTGGATTTCCGATGAATGTGCCCCAATCGTCATCTTTTTTATCCATGCCAAAACTATGGAGGAGTTACTTCGGTGTAATTCAATGACTTGATGACTTCTTTCAGCAGTCTGGCTCTAATTGAGCATCTTAAGAGTTCCAATTTTGGAATTGTAACGTTTTTCCCCTTTTTCATGGTTGATGGAGAAGGCATTGATTTTACTGCAGCTTCCGCTGATTTCAAAGACATTTCTTGGGATGCCAGTTTTGCTGAGTTCGTCAATCTTGGAAAACCAGTTCTCTTTGTGTTTCGCTTCTTCATTCCGTTCAATCTGTATTGCATAGCTTGCTGCAGCATCAATTTGATGTCAAGTACAGGAGGAGAGGTGAATCCAATTGGATCGAATATTTGTTTTGTAACAGAAAGGACTGCTCTCTTCGTGATCGTCAATTCTTCTTGTTTCTTTGGCAGTTGACAATACAGTTTGTCTTCCAATTTGTTCAAAATCAATCCCAATACTGTTGTTGATTGCTTATATTCTGGAACTTTAAGGTTTTATTCCCCTTGGCGAAGTTCCATCTTTGCATCTGGGAGTAGAGAAGTTGTTTCTTTTTTGAAGAAATGGTAATCTTCTATGTCGAGTGTAAGCAGGCTGTGGTCGACATCAGGGTACTGTTTTAGTAGTTTCGCTATTTCCGATAATCAAAAGAGCCAAAACAAATGAAAACAACCGACCTGAAAGCTTGAATTGTTTTATTCCAATTGTTTCCAGTGATTTCTCCTAGGTGATGAATAAGGAAATGAATGCAGTACCAAGTGATTCTTGAGTGGAGAAGGTATCGCCGCTTTTCAAATGTTGTACATAGGAATTATTCCACATTTTCGTTTATGAGTCTTTTTGGTTATTAAAACGACCACAAACTGTTCCCAATCAGAACTTCCAATTCGGGTTTTATGTTGGCCTTGGTGTCATATACTACCATGTTTCTTATTCAGCGCTCTCATCCAAGCTTCGTCAGGTATAAAGATATACATGACCACAAATCCGAACTGAACTGATTAATGGAGAATTGTCTTCTCAGATTTATTGCAACTCTCCAATGTTTCACGAAAATGCTGTTTGTTTTTAAATCGCTTTTTAGCGATTATCGACCAATTTTCGGCAATTGCAGTTCGAATACAACTGTTGTTGCTGTCTCCTTCAAAGAGTAATCTTGCTTTGATTGTTTTCCCATGTGCTCTACGAAGCAGAACTTTAACTGTCTTCTTTAAACATGGCTTGCACTACTCATTGTAGGTTTGTGGTGACTTTTAAGCTGACTTATTCGCTTTAGTTGATTCTTGTAAGCTGCACATAATTGGATAATGCTCTTTGTTGCAAATGAAACATTGCACAGGAGCTTTATATGATTTCTATGAGTGATTTGAATTTCTGACATTTCTTTTTAATGAGAGAGACGTCGCTTTTAAGCTATCATTTGCGTAATTTACAACGTTCACTTCTAATTGCATACAAACATAGTGTTGAAAAGAACCGGGTGTCAATTAATTTTTGTCCAACTTGTTTCCGCCTATTCTGTGTTCAACAGTAATTGCTGCAATCTACCGATTATATTGCTCTAGTTTGATATAAAAATAGACGTCAGGAGGGCTCTCATTAAAAGTTCTACCGCAACCACATTTTTATTATTTGCTTCAGGCAATAACTTCACTTGATTGCGACCTTTCTCAACATAATGGGATTCAGGTAGCAATGCTAAAAGAGCATTTCAGGGTCAGCGTCTTATTGTCATTCTACACGCGCTAAGATTACACAAAGATACTGTAGCACTATTGTGCGGCATTACAAGTCCGTTATGCTTAATAACAATAACGAGGGGCATGGGCGTAGCCAGGGAGGGGCAGGGGTGGGCAGTTGCCCACCCCTAAACATTTATAAAGAGCAAAAGGCAGTTGATTTATAATCGTTATTGCGATTCACATTATACACCATTTAAAAAAAAGAAGCTACGATCTGCAGCAGATTTGCAGAAACTGATGATATTTCAACTTATAATTTTTGTAATTTGAAAAAAATTAAATAAAACTATAATAAACTGCTCAACTACAGGTCTAAAGAGTAGCTTCAGAATGTGTAGTTCAAAACGTGACCACCGAACTTCTGTAGATGGCGCCAAGTGGACAAGCCGCCACTGTGCTACAATGCTTGGAAATTTTGCAAAGTGGAAAATCGCCACCTTTCGCCAAAACCAAATAGCGCATGAAGGTGCTCGGGACCTTAGCAACAACTTTGCCCCCTTTCAAAATTTCGATATCTGTAGCCGTTCGAAAGTTACAGGCGATCCAGACAGACGGACGGACAGACGGACGGACGGACGGACGGACGGACAAAACGTTCGCATAAGTACGCTGAAGCTACTAATAATGATAATAGTAGTTGATTGTGTTATTAGATTTATGCCCCCCTCTTGGCTACGCCCTTGACGAGGGGTAAAGTTGCACACAAAACATTGTGAGAACTCTTGAGGAGGTAACTGCTCGAATGTAGTTCAATAGTGATACTTCGAAATGTTGTGTAAACGGCTTAGTTTATTCCCTTACAATATTTTTCGCCCACCGGCTGTAGGCGTGTGAACCGCCTACGGTGGTTCGCATTTGTTTGCTGAATTACATTTTTTATTTACGTGGAATAATTTGCATGCTCTGCTCCTGATCCAGAAGGAATCTATTTCAGAAGTATGAGTGGCACTCGTAATATAAATCGTGTGATCTGGAGCGTTATCGTGCTGGAGTGGAACATCTGCAATCATTTAATTTTGCTTTGCATCCTTGAAAGCAAATATTGTTTTAATGATAGCCGGTAGAATATCGAATTTGTTGGAGGTGAGGAACCAAAGATGGTTGTCTTCCAGCCTTTTTGTTCGGACTTTTGTGGGGACGCGGAGTGTAGCGGTTACAGGCTTTCACAGAGGAAAAATTCATCATTTTATATATATATATATATAAGGAATTTTCAAATTATTTAACTTTCATACGTTGGCTTATATCGCAGCTATTCTTCGCGTCAGAGCAGAACCTTGATATATTTATTTTCGATGTAAGAATTGCAATCCGGTGCTTCTTTTGTTCATAGAACGGCGGTTAACTGGAAGCTTTTAACTTGAACTAAAATTGTTTTTGATTTTTTAAAATTGAGCTACAAAGATAAACATTAGAAATAAGCTTCAAAATCTTCCTCCTGAGAAGCTTCCCATCAATGGCAATGGCCTGTGACCTAGTCCTGCATGATGGCCATCTCAAACAAATTTCTAAATATTCCTTCCTCAATTCTGTAATTCATCGAGGAACTATCATGAAAGTAACCCACACGTAAAAATCCTGACTTTTCTAACTAAATGTTTATTATATATATATGCGCCTACCTACTTTATAATACTCGGAAAACTGGATAAATGCACCTTCATGCATCGCCGGTTCTATAGTGGCATTAGTATGTAGGTATCTGGGCCAGTTGCGAGTAAGTACCTCCGTAAATGGCACAAAGCTAACAACAAAACCATTTGTCGGCATGTTGTTCCACTGTGACTAAACCCATTTTGTTATTTTTACACTTAACATAAATCAGTGGGCGGATAATGTCATGACGCGCGTGTTGCAAGCTCTGCTTTTAACATCATTTTGCACCTAGAATTCTATTTATATTTTTTGTTGCAGAAGATAGATTTGGAGTTCTTACAAAAACCAACCGTCCGATTGTGTGATCTGTGCTTAGAAGTCCACGATGGATCCAATCAGGTAAACCTTGCATCGTGATAGTGAGCTCATTAAAGAGTCATACTCCATACGTTCAATCAATTATTCATGCACCTAACCTCAGCTGATTTTATGTACTTATTTGTTTTTATTTATTACAGTTCCAGTTGCTTTAATCTTCAGTAAGTAATAAATCAGTATTTAGCTTATGGTGGGCGGGTCTGGGTAGTTAAAGCTTCCGTATTGTTATTATTGCTTCACGTTTGTTCATTTCTGGTTTTGTTGTGTATTTACTTGTAGACGACCCAAAACACGTGCTGTAGCAAGACCAAGTCTCACTTTTCTGGATTGGTATTACTTAAGCACCTGGTTTGATCGACATTTTCTATTTCTTTATAAAGTCCTTTGCACTGGGACGTTGTCGTTCTACACCTTACGTTAAGTCCTTTGTTATGTGAACGTTTTTAAGGTTTTATTTATTTTTCTACCATATTCATGTCCATGTGTTGTATGATATTGTGTTAATAAATGTTCATTTCACGCATTTCATTTTAAAACCTTTCACTTATCGTGGTAAATAGGTTGCATCAGTAAGTTTTGTTTGTTTTCATTACACCAAATTCATTCTGCTAATTTTACTACGCATTATTAAATTAATTTTAATATCACAAAATACACGAAAGTTATGCATGGAGATCAGTATCGTGCTTTAATTTAATATTAAACGTTATCAAATGGCTGCTATGTCTATCCGAAGGTTATATCTATGGGGTGGTTTCATATAATAATACTAATAATAACAATGACATTTAACTTAAAAAAAAAATAAGTAATGCGCAATGAAAAGAAATTGGAAAATGCACGCTGTTCAGTTATCACATCTGTAATACAGACTCCCCAGCATTAAACGGCTAGCAAAATTATAAAAACCTGAAAGGTGCCAATCGAAGGCGTTATAACGGCGCAACGACACAGTCTTGATAAAAGTACAAAGAAATATCAAAGGATTTGAAGAATCTCCTTTCCACAAATTATAAAATTATAGATACGCGCACAATTACACCAATAGCTGCCCCTTTACAAAGCCTTGAGCATCGTGTCGCAAAAAGGTCCGTTAGCAGGTCGATGCAGGAGTAACGACTGCAGGTGAACACCTAACTTTTGAAGCCATGAGCCGACATCTGCACGAAAGGTGTTTAGGTTAGAATTCCATAGCCACATAAAGCGCAGGGCAAGAGAAGGGGAGCAGAGATTAATTAGCCAAAACTATAGTTAACCGGAGCAGCTGGAAATACCCCGAAAGTTACAACAATTGGGCGAGAATTATAGAGCAAGCTAAAATGAACACTTGCACTTACCCCAAAAGTGGAATTTGGGTTGATATGAAAGGAACCTTTGCGCTAAATTATACCGGGACCAGATAGTCGGAATTCACCAACAGCAACCGGTAGATATAAGAGCGACGGTGCGGTCAATATGATAATCATGGCGCGAGAATTCAAATAATACTCAAAGTATCTAAAGCTCGAACTATACACCTTTTTTCTCGTAACAATATTCTGTATTAAGAACTACATTCAATCGTATATGAAAAAAATATCACTGTTTAGTGTTATTCTCAAAACTGTGCAATGACTGAGGGGGGAATTTAGTTATAAACTCGAGTTTAATACCGTGGCAATACTGCAGATTGTAATGTCCGTTTTATATGTAATAGATTCTATAATAATGTGTACATATACGGATGGGGCCATAATTATATATAACAGCAATGAGATAACATGAATAACAAAATAGAATGCTTGAGTAAGAAAGAGATGGCCATACGAAAAAATTATTTTAGTAGGCATGTTTAGTTGACAAATGTCATAATTAAATTAAGCGTCAAGCCTTTTCGAATATTTGCTACTATGTTTATCGCTTTCTTACTCAAGCAATACGAGTTATTTTCTTGTTCATGTTATCTCATTGCTGTTATATATAATTGTGACCCCGGTATATTAAAAGTAGACACAAGTTGCCCAGGAAGATTTGAAAATGCTTAAATTGATGATTACCAGTATTGCCAAGGAGAAGCGTTAATTATAGAACATCTACTAACCATAGTAGACGGCGTATAAGGTTCCTGATACTCCTCACTTTTAGACCTAGTTAAAAAAAGTACAGTTATATTTAATGCAATTTTACAACAGTATACCATACAGTGTCTCATAATTGGATGTCCATAGTATCCCGGATTCTCTTATCAATATTTTAAAGATATTGTGATTATCACATGTGCGAAACTATTGCCTAGAAACTTGTTAGTAAGAACCACGACCTGCTGAATTGTTTGACAAACGTCAAGTGACTTGTCACACAATTCAGCAGGCCGTGGTAAGAACATTTTAGATAATTTCTGCATTTGCCTAATAGCACGTGTGGGAATAGATCTTTAAGATAAACTGTATATGACATTGATTTCTACACAATCACATTACACCTAAGTGTACTGTACTGTAGATGACTGCTTCGGATCGGGAGAAGTACAGAGTCACCTTATACCGATGGGGCCAAAATTATATATAACAGCAATGAGATTACATGAACAAGAAAATAACACGTATTGCTTGAGTAAGAAAGAGATAAATATAGTGGTAAATATTCGAGTAGCCATGACGCTTATTTTAATTATGTCATAAGTCAACTAAAATAATTTTATCGTATGGTCATCTCTTTCTTACTCAAGCATTCTATTTTGTTCATGTTATCTTATTGCTGTTATATATAATTATGGTCCCTTCCGTATAAACAGTCTGGCGATATGGAATGCCACTTAGGGCATAAGACATAAAATGGCCGACTCCAGTAGCAGGTTACAACCAGTGGCGGTGTTGAGAAGTTTTAATATTTAATTTATATACATGCTTAGTATAATCTAAGGTAATATATGGCTAAACAATAAAACAAACAATGTGATATTAATCAGAAATTATACATTTTATTTACCGTTAGTGCTCCCATGAATAATAATAAACTTACATGCTCTTGGTGATGATAGAAAGAATCCGTTATCGCTGTAGTTTTTTATATCCATTCCTGCCACATACAAATTGAAATTTTAGAGCATTCTTTACTGTTGTGTTACTCACTTCATGCAGTTTGTAGATTTTCGTTTTATAGCTTGAATTTAGCCTTTGTCGAAAAACCTATTTATCAAATTAGTTGATTTATATTTTTGTATTTTTTACGTCGCTCTAAATCTATTTTTAATTTTTAATTTCCGCCTCCAAAACGTACACGAGAATCTACTTTATTCTGGACATGCTTATTCATTTTTGTCACTGTTAATGGGATTTTAAAATTCGGACAGTTGTTTATAAAGATACTGGTATTTTCAATGGCTCCGAAACACAATGAGGATGTAATTAAAGTCGGAATAACATTATTCCTAAGTTTTTGCGCCATCAACTCGTGCTTTCTCCCACATACAATCTGCAAAATGCTTCCTAAAAATCCTTGATCATTAGGATACCAATTTTTCTTATTAACTTTCTTTTCCCACAATTCTCGCCTGCCCACATTCCTAATGAACGTTTTCAGATGTGCTTCTGCATCCTACTGCACATCAAAACCCTATATCTAAATCAAAATTTGTGAAATTGGCAAATTTGTTACGCCTTATAAGCCTACTGTTAAGAAAATATATTTCTAATTCTAAAAGATCGTTTTTTAATTATATACTCGTATATTACGATTTTTATTGATTGAATACCAAATCAAAATTTGAATAAATTCGAATTTGACACTTTAAATTTAAATGTGATTGCCAGAATGACGTAGGACATAAAATGGCGGCAAACCAATGGGATTCGTGACTATATATGACCAAACTGTTGGTGCATATAAAGCGACTGTAACAGTTTGACCCTATGTGGTCACGATTTCTATTGGTTGGCGCCATTTTGTGTCCTGGTGTCATTTTCACAATTAAATTTACAGACAGCAAGTTGACATTTCCATGTTAATTTGAGCGCTTAGCCAAAATTACAATAATATGAAGTGTATACTACTAATGGTGTGGCCATAATTAAGTTTCCAATGACTAAAACACATGTCAGTAATAAGATGTACCTATATATAACATTTGACGATATAATCAATACAGCAGCTTTAACAACTTAAAAACGTTAATAGAGCCGAGTGCACTCAAACGTACAACTACCACACCTAATATTACAGACGTCTCAGCATAAAAACGGCTAGGGAAATCATAAACACCTGAAGGGTGCAAATCGAAGACGTTGGCATGACGGCGCAACGATACGTCTTGAGAAAAGTACGAAGAAATCTTAAACTCGAACCAATAGCTGTCCCTTCACAAATCTTTGGGCGTCGAGTCGTAAAAACGCCCTTAGCAGGTCGCTGCAGCAGTAACGACTGCAGGTGAACGCCTGACTTTTGAAGCCATGGGCAGGACATCTGCACGAAAGGTTTTCAGGGTAGCATTCCATAGCCGCATGATGCGTAGGGCAACAAAAGGGGAACAAAGGTTAATTGGCCAAAACTACAGTTAACAGGAGCAGTTGTACGAGAACAGAACAGCTGGAAATATCCCGAAAGTTAAACATCTCGGCGAGAATCACATAGCAACCTAAAATAAACACTTAAACTTACCCCAAAAGTCGAATTTCGGCTGATATGAAAAGTAATGGGACAGATTCGCCAAAAATGTTTATATCCCTAAATATAGTAAACTGCTGAAAATATAATATATTTCGTTATCAGTCGGCTAATGAGCCATTATAAATTTGAAGGAAAAGTTAGAACAATGAATTAAAGATTTCAGAAAAACTACTAATTTAAAATATAAAGTACAGAAGGGTCATTCGGAAACTGAAACAAGAACAGAAATATTTAACATCAGACAATTTGAGTGGGACCAAACGTCGACTGCGAATAGGAAATTTGACAAATTTATAGAGTAACATAACAGTGAAGAATGCCTTAAAATAAAAATTTCTGAGTGGCACGAATAGATATGACGACAACGAATTTCTCATGCAAGAGCACTGAGACAGCGTTTACGCAATCTAAAATTTTAATTTGGCATATTAGTAAATCTGGGGCAATGCACAATGTGTAGATATACTTAGTAGAAAGGTATAAAAAGTAATTTTAAACATATTATGTATTATTATTATATTATATTATATATTATATATAGTGTTTTTTAATTTCACGATGTTAGCAGGTAAGGTTTTGTGTTAGTCTGTGTCAAAACTGACGCAAATCCTAACCTGCTAACATCGAATTTGACATAGACTTACAGTGTCACCAGTGTCAGTTATCAGCCATATGATTTAATGCACGACATGAATTCATCAGTTCCAAAACCGACTAGACCACAAATTCTAATGAACACCCGTTATATATTGAAATGGCTATTATTACTTGTTACTTTGGAAGACGTAGCACGGGGTATTTAAGTGCTCGTACCTGTTTACGAAGTATCAAATTAGGTTGATTACTTTCTGGTGTTAATAAAATTAATAGAAATAAGTTTCGCTGTAATCGATGCAACAAGACACCGATATAATGACACATTAATGTCATATTTCCTCAAGTTTATTATTTTCCTGAAGTTGGCCTTGTAGCTAATAATTTATCATCGGCTGGCGAAAGCAAATTTTCCATAATAAAATTACGAGTGACGTCGGAGCCCATCATGAGACTACATAAATATTTGAGCTCTAATTTCTGGTTACTATTTTGAGTTTTGTGTAATAGGAAATCGATGGTTTTCGTATAAATTACAGTTTAATCTAAATACCCAACAAATTGAACCTTGCCAAAGCGCGGTACTCTTCCATTAAGGGTTTTTTGTACGATTGACTAATAATAGATGTCGCTGTCCGCTAAATTCAGGTTCAAGGCTGCGGGATCCCCCGGGGCGACGTGAGACGATCAGGAAACGGCACGAGAGCCGTTGCTGCAAGCAGTTGGGAAACAGACCTTCACGTGCTCGAAATGACAGCAGAAAATGAATTGGCGGAAAGGTCGCCAGCATTGCTAGAAACGCGGCCTTCCTTTCTTGCACGGATTTCCATAACGATTGCGTTTTCCATAATTCAGGATGCACCGCCTGTATATGGGCAATTTCCGCCGTTATCCTTCGGAATTCGCCTTCTGCTTGCATTTCGAGGAACAGTGAGCGGTGTTGCCGTAGGTCCGGGTAGCCAAGGAAATGTTGTGGAAATCGCCCAAAGATGACACTCGCGTCGCTTGTTTGAGTGGACGACGCGGTCTAACCTGAAATTTTGATTTAGTAAATAGAATAACCTAATAGTATAGATTGTTTACGACCAATAAATTCACAGCACCATAAAAGCAAACGAGCACCATGATGCGCTCTACTAATCGACATTGAGTACAATTTCAAATTGTACATACTTCTGTGTTATCATACTTTAAGATAATACTTTTAGCCAGCCTATAAGTCGCAGTAATCTATTATGAGATTTTTAAGTCAAAATAAAATATGAAGATACATAAGTATACATATCTTAAATTATACAAGTTGCCAGTAAATAGTGAGTACCAGTCTAATTAATATCGGAATAAACAATTTTATCAATAATTCACCCAGAATACTAAACTAAATAAAATTGGAACTGCACAGGTAAAAACTGCACGAGTACTTCAGTATTTCAATGCTCTTTTCGTGTATTTTCGAAGCTCATATTAGAATTCATTTAGAAATAAGTATTAGTTCCTTATTCGATCGTGTAAAGCATCAGTTCTAATGCAGTGCAGTTGCAGTCGATAGGTAAGGTATAATCGATTATTTTCTTACGCAATGTATTCAAAGTCTTCCTAGGGAGATACAGATACAAAATTATCGAAACGCAACAAACTGTTGACGCGAATGCCAACGTGGCAACATTTTTTATCCGATGCTGCCCTTTGTCTAGTTTGTTCGAAATTTTGGAAATTCTCAAACTATTCCATAGTAATTTGAAAATAGTTCATATCATTTACACTATTTTTATGACATATTGTAATATTTTGTAAAATAATTCATAGCATTTTATAATAGCGTCGCAGCATATTGTAACAGGTTGGAAATACTATATAAACATAATTTTGTAGTATTTCAAACAAATATAGTAATATGTAATAATTTCATAGCATTTTGTAACAATTTGTAAGTTTCAACAGTATTTCATACTAATTTCATGTTGGTGCATACTATTTCAAAACAGTTTCATTGGATTTTATAATAATTTCATACAATTTCAAAATGTCTTAGTGCCTTTTTGTAATAATTTCGTAGTATTTAATAACATTTATACCTTGTGGTAACAATCTGCAACATTTCCAAGTATTTGACAGTAATTCCATAGTAGTTATGCAATTTCAAACACATTTCATAGCAGTTTGTAATAATTTCATAGAAATTTAAGTTATTTTCAAAGCCTTTCGTAATTTTGTGTTACTATTTGGAACAGTTTCAAAATATTTCGTAACGACTACATGATGGTTTATACCATTTCAAACATATCTGATAGCAGTTTGCAATAATTTCATAGAAATTTAAAATACCTTCGTGTCTGTTGTAATTGTTGGTTACCATATTGTAAAAATTTTTAACAGTATTTCATTAAATTTCATAAAGGTTTACACCATTTTAAAACAAATATAGCAGTTTGTAAATATTTAATAGAAATTCAAGACATTTTCGTAAACTTTTGTAAATATTAGTTACTATTTTGTAACAATTCGGAACTGTTTCAAAGTATTTCCTACTAATTTCGCTCTGGTTTATACCATTTAAAAAAGCATGACAGTTTGTAATGATTTTATAGAAACTCAAAATATTTTCGTAGCTTTTCGTAATTATTTATAACTATTTCATAATAATTTCATTACTGTTTATACCATTGCAAACAAATAGCGTGGTAGTTTGTAATTATTTTATGGAAATGCAAGGTATTTTCGTAGCCTTTTGTAATTATTTGTTACTATTTTGTAACAATTTCAAAGTATTTCATAATTAGTTCCTGTTTATACTATTTCAAACAAATATCGTGGTTGTTCGTAATTATTTTATGGAAATGCAAGGTATTTTCGTAGCCCTTTGTAATTATTTGTTACTATTTTGTAACAATTTAGAACAGTTTCAAAGTATTTCATACTAATTTCGTGATGGCTTATACCATTTAAAAAAATCATGGCAGTTGTAATAATTTCATGGAAACTCAAAATATTTTCGTAGCTTTTCGTAATTATTTATAACTATTTTGTAACAAATTCAAAGTATTTCATAGTAATTTCATTACTGTTTATACCATTTAAAACAAATATCGTGGTTGTTCGTAATTATTTTATGGAAATGTAAGGTATTTTCGTAGCTATTTGTAATTATTTGTTACTATTTTGTAACAATTTAGAACAGTTTCAAAGTATTTCATACTAATTTCACGATTATTTATACCATTTAAAAAAATTATGGCAGTTTGTAATAATTTCATGGAAACTTAAAATATTTTCGTAGCTTCCCGTAATTATTTATGACTATTTTGTAACAATTTGGAACAGTTTCAAAGTATTTCATAAAAATTCCATTATTGTTTATACCATTTCAGATAAATATCATGGTAGTTTGTAATTATTTTATGGAAATGCAAGGTATTTTCGTAGCCTTTTGTAATTATTTGTTACCATTTTGTAACAATTTAGAACAGTTTCAAACTTTCATACTAATTTCGTGATACCATTGCAAAACAAATCACGGCAGTTGTAATAATGTTATATAAACTGAAAGTATTTCCGTAGCTTTTCGTAATTTGTAATATTTTATAACAATTTGGAACAGTTTCAAAGTATTTCATACTAATTTTATGATGGTTACACCATTTCAAACAAATATCAAGGCAGTTTGTAATAATTTTTAGTAGCCTTTGGTCGCCTTTTGTAATTATTTGTTACAATTTTGAAACAATTTGGAACAGTTTCAAAATATTTCATAGTAATTTCGCAATGGTTTATACAATTTCATTCATGGCCGGTTTTTTAATAATTTTTATTGAAATTAAAGTGTTTTCGTAATTACGTATAACTGTTTTGTAACTATTTGGAGCAGTTTCAATTTCTTGATGGTTTGTACCATTTCAAACAAATTTCATAGCAGGTTGCAATAATCTCATAGAAGTTTAAGGTATTGTTATAGCCTGTTGTAACTATTTGTTATTATTTTGTAGCGATATGGAACACTTCCAAAGTATTCCCTTCTATTTTTGATGGTTTATACCATATCAAACATATGGCAGTTTCTAATATTTTAATAGGAATTCAAGATATTTTCGTGGCCTTCTGTAACTATTTCTTACTATTTTGTAACACTTTTGGACATTTTCCAGGTATTTCATACTAATTTCACTACAGTTCATACCATTTCAAAACGGCGTCATAGCATGTTCTAATAATTTAAAGATATTTTCGTCACCTCTTGTAATACTTCTAGGCATTTTGTAATAATTTGATAAAATTTTCTAGCATACTGTAAGAATTTCAGACTATTTTATACTTGTAACAATTTTATACTATTTGTAAAATACTTCATATTACTTAAAACGATTTTCATAGCATTTTGCAATTTCTCGATAGCATTCTATAATAATTTCATGGCATTTCATAATAACATGTAGCGTATTGTAACAATTTCAAAATATCTAAATATACTTTCACAAAAGTTCGAACCATTACAAACATATTATATAATATTTTGTAATATAATCGAATTTTGTGACCACTTTTTCAAGCATTTCATACTAGTTTCATGGTATACACAATTTCAGAACATTTTCATAGCTTTTTGTTATAATTTCATGTAAAGTCAAGATATCTCAGTACCTACCCTTTTTGTAATAATTTCATGTAAATTCAAGATACATTGGTATATTTTCTGCAATAATTTCATAGTAATTTTATAGCATTTTCTAACAACACCCCCAACATTTTCAAATATTTTACGCCAATTTCATAATGGTTCATATTATTTCGAACGGATTTCATAGTAGTTCGTAATAATTTCATGTACATTTCAGATATTTTCATAGCTTTTTGTTAGAATTTCATAGTATTCCATAATGATTTTACAGAATGTTGTAACTTGTAACAATACGCACATTTTCAAAGTATTTAACACTAATTTCATAATAGCTCATACTATTTCAAGCAAATTTCATAGCATTTGCATCTGATCGCAAGATGGCGCAGTAGTAGTAATGAAAGATAAATGTAAATGTTTTGATCCATTCAATTTGCGATGTTAATTATATGGCAATCGTTGTTGCAAAAAACACTTCCAAATTTGAAATTACGTCGTTCAATCTGCGATTGGCAACTCCGCCACGGACGCAATTTTCGTGGCGGCAAATTTATGCATTTGGAGCTAGCTCCGCGCAACATTTTACTTCGCTTACAAGTCTTGCGCAAATCCGCAATTACCGCTCTATAATTGCCTTGCATAATGAATTTTTCGATAGACTTTGGTCCTGCACAGGCCGCGAAATGGAGCTGCGCCCACGGTGGCTGTTCAGAATTTGATCCAATGGGCTTTGGGCAATTCTTAATTAGGGCATTAAACCGGGCCAGTGCCACTCGAGTAGAGATTTTGCCGGTGGAATCCCTGGTCTTCCCGTACTCGTTTTCTCTTTTATGGCGACCAATTTTGGAAAAGGACCCTTGACTGAGTGGATGGATTTTATAATTTAGTATATCGATTGGCAATCAATTCAGGAGTTCCCATTAAATTCTTTAATGTATTCATTGAGGGCTCGTTCAGATTGTGTGACCTTATGAATTTTAATTTGAAGAAGAGTCTGACGGCGATCATTTCAAGCAAAAACCTATTATTTATACGGATGTATTTTAAACTAATTGAGTTCATTAAACTGTTTTAAAATGTGTTTTTTTGGAGGCGGAGACATGAATTGAATAAACACAGAAAAAAGTTTTAATATCCATGAAATTGGCCTTATTTGAAAGATAATTTCATGGCATTACTGTTTGAATATGATTTCGGGCATGTGACCGCCGCGGCTGGAGCGTACATGACGTAATCTGGAGGTCCAATTTTCACACACTCTTCCAGTAAATCAGGTTGTATTTCGGCAATAACGCGTCGAATGTTGGCTTCCAAGTGCTCAATTGTTTCCGGTTTATCAGATCGCACGAACGAGGTGGGCAGTTAACAGATCCTCGGAATTCATCTACGAAATGGATCCTGGCCACCTCGTTCGTGCGATTTGACGCCATTAGATTATTTTCTTTAGGATATGTAAAGTCGCATGTCTACGCCGATAAACCGGAAACAATGAGCACTTGGAAGCTAACAATCGACGCGTTATTGCCGAAATATAGCCTGATTTACTGCGAAGAGTGTGTGAAAATTGGACCTCCAGATTACGTTATGTACGCGCCAGCCGCGGCGGTCACATGCCCGAAATCATATTCAAACAGTAATGCCATAAAATTATCTTTCAAATAA